>OW618037.2:17087478-17687478 GCA_939531255.2 Thera britannica
ACAAGGCACTGATGCCAACGAGCTGCGGCAAATTCATCATCCACACTTGATGTGCGGGCTGGTTTCCGCAAGGCCTCTAGTGGGCCCTTATTGCGTGGCGCTTGACACGAACGAGTTGCTCGAACTTTTGTAGGTTCTACAACACCCCGGTTTCCTCACGATGTTTTACTGGCATAGTGCACATACATTTTTCTACAGAAAAACTCATTGGTACACGACTGGATTTGAACCCACGACTAAGGATCGGAAGGCGGGTCCGCTACCACTAGACCACCAGTGCTCTCTGCCAACGAGCTTACCTGATGGTGGATTCAGAGGAGCGTGTAATCATAATACTTAATCATATGTATGTATAGGTAGGCGTTCTGTGTGATAATGGGACTTCTCAGCAAATAGGTAGGTATGTACTTATAGGTACTTAGGTAGGTAACATTGTCATCATCATTATTATACAGATTTGTATTTTGTAACAAATAAACTCAAAAACTACTGGACTGATAAAATTCTTTCGCCTCTTTAATGCTGAATTATCCCCGAGTAGCATAGTTACATTATATCTAGTTTGAGCAAATGAAACCTACAGGAAATGAGTCTCTTTCACCAATAACTCTGCATCTGTAGTTTAGTAACTACTGAGTAGTTCGACAGTTGGTACAAATAAAATGAAATGAAATATATTTATTTGCAAGAAGTATGGTACAATTATAAGATCATAGGGTATGTAAAAAAGTGGCTCACATACTTCATCGGCGACCAATATACAAAATTCAAACAAAAAGTAGAAAATATAAGTTAAATTAAAATAAATCAGTGTGAGAATAATAACAATAATCAATTCAGAATAATAATTCTTAAAGAAAATATAAAATAATTTAAATGAAATCTTTAACGCTATAAAAACATTTATACAACATTGTAGATTATCTTTAGTAGGTAGTTACTCCATCACACACATATAGCAAGTTTCTTCATTCACAATCTGACCTATCACACTTTTGGCAGGGTTATAAACACACATCACACACCCACTAAAGTCGGGTCTACCACCTTCTAGCGCTAAGTTTGACACACATCTTCAGCCCACTGAAGATGAAAGCCCACGAGGTGGTCTGGCATGCGGCAGAGGTGTCCAGCCCTGAAGAATTAAATGTTCTTCTCATTAATGATGACTGCCCAGTTGTAACTATGCGTAGGAGTTGACTATGAGCGGTTGGTTCCCAACGCTGCTGGAGGTATTGGAGTCGTCTGTGCTGTAGGAAATGGTAAATACTCTTCAGATGATAATAATAAGACAGATGATTAATTACCGATGCTGTTGCAGCCATCGCATTTCTGTCTTATTTAATATTCCGGTGGATTTTATTTCGTAAATATTAGCTCGTATCTCGAAATAGCCTAGCAAGAAATATAGAACAGTAGCAAGCAGAAGCAAGCATGACATTGACCTCTTGATATTTGACAGTTTGAGATGTCAGTTTTGACAGTTTAAATATAAGATTTACGCACACAAATGTAGATATACATACGTATACGCACACATACACCATAGAAATCTGCTTCTTCTTTTTTCGTGAAAATAAGATCGGCCAAACAAATTGCACTGCTGTTGTGAGTGAATGAGACAATGAGTGATTGAGTGAGTGAAATTAATAAATTAAATGGCCGATCTTATTTTCACGAAAAAAGAAGAAGCAGATTTCTATGGTGTATGTGTGCGTATACGTATGTATATCTACATTTGTGTGCGTAAATCTTATATTTAAACTGTCAAAACTGACATCTCAAACTGTCAAATATCAAGAGGTCAATGTCATGCTTGCTTCTGCTTGCTACTGTTCTATATTTCTTGCTAGGCTATTTCGAGATACGAGCTAATATTTACGAAATAAAATCCACCGGAATATTAAATAAGACAGAAATGCGATGGCTGCAACAGCATCGGTAATTAATCATCTGTCTTATTATTATCATCTGAAGAGTATTTACCATTTCCTACAGCACGACTCCAATACCTCCAGCAGCGTTGGGAACCAACCGCTCATAGTCAACTCCTACGCATAGTTACAACTGGGCAGTCATCATTAATGAGAAGAACATTTAATTCTTCAGGGCTGGACACCTCTGCCGCATGCCAGACCACCTCGTGGGCTTTCATCTTCAGTGGGCTGAAGATGTGTGTCAAACTTAGCGCTAGAAGGTGGTAGACCCGACTTTAGTGGGTGTGTGATGTGTGTTTATAACCCTGCCAAAAGTGTGATAGGTCAGATTGTGAATGAAGAAACTTGCTATATGTGTGTGATGGAGTAACTACCTACTAAAGATAATCTACAATGTTGTATAAATGTTTTTATAGCGTTAAAGATTTCATTTAAATTATTTTATATTTTCTTTAAGAATTATTATTCTGAATTGATTATTGTTATTATTCTCACACTGATTTATTTTAATTTAACTTATATTTTCTACTTTTTGTTTGAATTTTGTATATTGGTCGCCGATGAAGTATGTGAGCCACTTTTTTACATACCCTATGATCTTATAATTGTACCATACTTCTTGCAAATAAATATATTTCATTTCATTTTATTTGTACCAACTGTCGAACTACTCAGTAGTTACTAAACTACAGATGCAGAGTTATTGGTGAAAGAGACTCATTTCCTGTAGGTTTCATTTGCTCAAACTAGATATAATGTAACTATGCTACTCGGGGATAATTCAGCATTAAAGAGGCGAAAGAATTTTATCAGTCCAGTAGTTTTTGAGTTTATTTGTTACAAAATACAAATCTGTATAATAATGATGATGACAATGTTACCTACCTAAGTACCTATAAGTACATACCTACCTATTTGCTGAGAAGTCCCATTATCACACAGAACGCCTACCTATACATACATATGATTAAGTATTATGATTACACGCTCCTCTGAATCCACCATCAGGTAAGCTCGTTGGCAGAGAGCACTGGTGGTCTAGTGGTAGCGGACCCGCCTTCCGATCCTTAGTCGTGGGTTCAAATCCAGTCGTGTACCAATGAGTTTTTCTGTAGAAAAATGTATGTGCACTATGCCAGTAAAACATCGTGAGGAAACCGGGGTGTTGTAGAACCTACAAAAGTTCGAGCAACTCGTTCGTGTCAAGCGCCACGCAATAAGGGCCCACTAGAGGCCTTGCGGAAACCAGCCCGCACATCAAGTGTGGATGATGAATTTGCCGTTTGCCGCAGCTCGTTGGCATCAGTGCCTTGTCTACCTTATTCATAATAGGTAGGTACCTAAATAAGGTAGGCCTAATGATGATGATGATGATGAAAAGGTACCTCTATGTAGCTAGACAAGTCTATCTACCTATTTGCTGAGAAGTCCCATTTTACACACAGAACTCCTACCTACCTAAGAGCTGGTAATCATTTTAAACATAGGTATTCAGCTTCTGAATCCACCATCAGGTAAGCTCGTTTGCATCAGTGCCCACCTTACTCATAATACCTAACTAAATGCAGTAGATCTACAAAATCATGTAGGTAAATAAAACAAACATTCCACAGGATGGATGTTAGCAATGGCCTACTACGCGGGCAAAGCCTGCCGCGGGCGACCGCTAGTTCATAAAATCTACAGTCACGAAAAACGCCTTGGGATGCTTGCTACTAACTATTATCTATTCTGTGAACCGTCACAGAATAGATAATAGTTAGTAGCAAGCACCCCGTGTCATAGTAACTACTAGCGTATCTGTAATATCTATTCTGTGAACCGTCACAGAATAGATAATAGTTAGTAGCAAGCACCCCGTGTCATAGTAACTACTAGCGTATCTGTAATTCGGAAATATCTTAGATTCACGAAATCTAACATCATCATCACCCTATCCCGAACCTTATCCCATACTAACTATCCTTTATTCCATGTCGTGAGAAACACCGCTTTTTTTTTTACATTCTAGTTGCATTCGGTAAAAGCCAAGGCAGGAGAAGATTTGACTTCCTTAAAAAAAATGTTTGCTAAATGTTTGCTAGTGTGTATCATCAACTTATTATTAAAAAATGATGAAAGCTTTAATTAAAAATCGATGTTATATGAATGCAGTAAGATTTAACTTAAATAAGCTTACAGATTAAGAATAAAGAAAGAAGATGAAGAAAGATAGTGGAATATTACAGAAAACTTTAACCCAGAAAGCTCAAATTAAAATTAAAAAAAAGTTTTGATAAACATGCCGTGGTGAATATTGCGTAAATATAAGAGCGCCGAAATTAAATAGAATGAAGAACCTTCTTCAAAAGTAGTTTCTTTAAAGCGTCCTAGATGGCGCTACTAAATAAATAGTTGGTTCAAGGATTGGATTTTCGGAAAAACTAAACGGAGATGGATTTCATTTCTATGACCAAAGATTTAGAAAACAAAATACCATTTTCTATAGCGCTATCTATGAGTCTACTATAAATAGTATTGTGTTTTGGTATCTGTGCCGGATCATTCTAACGAAATGAAACTGGGTTCAGTGGGTCCATCATTTACATTTGCCAGACTTCGACTTACTAAAATAGTAGATCAAAACTTGCCAGAAGAGAAGATGCTGCTACTGTCAGCGACAAAAATAGATTCGTCTGTTTTTCATTTACTTTCTGGGTCCGGATAATGTACGGCCAGTTAATGTACAGCCAGTATATACTACTTATTACCTTCATATTTTCCTATAGTTTGGATGAAGCAAATTAGTGGGAGGATGGATTTAAATGATACCTACGCCAACCAAATAAGACAGCAGCATCTCAATTCTCATAATTTATTTTAAGAACTTACATTCTATGTTACTCTAAACCTAACATTAGTTATAATAATATTTATCACTAATGTTTAGACCTACTATAATACACTAAAAATAGCCTGGCGAACTAGATAAACCCATATTTATAAAAACCTAAGTTTCTAGCTTGTGACTCTTAAATATTGATATTGTATAAAAATATGTGAACAGTTAGAGCAAGATATTTTTTTTTGTTTTTTAGGTTTTTATATTACAAAAGTTTAGGTCGGTATTTAGGAAAACTAAGCGGGCTTTGTGTTATGTTGCCGTTTTTATATAACCTCGACTAATATGTCGAGCTAATATGTAAACGTTTATTCGAACAATACAGAATATAAAATTATGTTAGTGATACAAACATGTAATTGAGTATCGTAAAAAAAGGCAGATGATTTATTAGGCATTATTAATTATTATTTCATAGTACCTATGTATGTATGTACCTACGTACATACCTTAAAAGTATCAGAAAAACACGAAAGCTATTTAAAAACGTTATTTTATGTACCCAGCTAAAATATTGAAAAAGGCGGTTATAAATAATTATGCAATAATATAATTTGGATGAGTACCTAAAGATATTTCGCCGGCGAAACTATTATAAGAAATCCCACAGCCTGTTCACCAACTATTTAAAAAAAACTTAAGTGAAATGCTTACCCGTTGCCTTTTTACTAAATTCATACAATAAATTATTTTGCGAAAGGAATAAAACATATCGCATATTTTGTTTTAATTTTAAAGACAACAAACTATACTAAGAAAACAGATTAAGATAAGTTTTCTTGTTTTTAGAATTTCATAAACTCGTAAAGAACTCTTCGTCTATAGACAATAATATAAAAACGAAGTTCAATGTTTACAATAATAAACGAATAACACTTTATTTCAGGATTTGTTTATTTGTTGTCCTTAAAATTATAGTAACTAAAGAAATACTAACTTAACCTAAAATACAGATCGAGATGTAGTCAAGTCGAAACTACCAGAATCAATAAAAAACACATAAAATGATACTGGTCTTTTAAAGTAGCAACATCTTACATAGCCATAAAAAATGTTCAGATGATTTTTCTGTTTAAATCGATAGCAACTTTACAAAACAAGCTACATTTGTGATTACTTGACGAAAACAACAAAAACTTATAATAGAAGTAAGTATTTTAAAAATATTTAAGAAGTACAACACTACACTGGCAATTTTGTATACATTTCTTTGTACTTTATCTGTAATTTTTGATGCAGACATGGCAGCACCAAGCCTACCTTAACCTAGTGTTGCTATTAGAAATTCAAAAAGCAGTTTCAAGCAACGGATATAACAGAATTCAAAATTCTTCAAAACGATAAAACCTAATTAAATTCATAAATAAAAAACTTAAAATGAAGATACATATTTTACAGAAAGCGCTATAATCTATTCTCTTATTGCAACATTACGATGTCATAGACATCAACTTTTAGACTATGGTAATTTGAAGTATATTATTATATCAGTCGATTCTGCCGTATAAAATAGTAGGTATCTGATACTATAAACATTTTAAAATTTTTGAAATACACACTTTTCGAAACTAAACACAAAAAAATGGAATTTATTCTATCACATTTTCGAATTTCGAGATGATTATTTTCGAATTTTATTTGACAGCTGTCAAATTATACATGGCGTATACCATAGAACTAATACTAGACAATCCCTTAGAATTTAAATCTGAATAAAACTGAGCTCACAATAGTCGCTTAGTATGCAATGTAGATCTTTCACACACATAAGTTTACACTAAGTTGCGTCTCTAAATCTTACTTAGCCCTAATATAAGTGCTAAGCTTTGCAATATGTTTCAAAATTATACACGTTAATTATTATTGTAAGACTGAAGCACCATCAACAAATAGAATGGGCGAACGAATGATGGTATTTCATTTTGTCTATTCTGATAATAATATTTTGTTTCTCAATAGTGGTGCCCCTCTCGACTGAACAAATAAGTTTGCAAACACTTGGCTTAGATTATTGCCAAGTTAAAAAAATCTAGCGTTCTAGATGATACAGCGTTTGATTTAACCATTTCAATTCTTTTCTTCTTGTCAAGCAAATGATCATTACATCCCCATTCTATTTAATAATCATTATTGTTTTTTAAAAGTCAACAATTTCAGTTTTTTTCCTTTGAAATTCTGGGATTCCAGAAAGATACAACAGATATTGTGTTGTTGAGAATTTTTGGGGGTTTCACAGTTTCAAACCTGTTTTTATTAAGTAAAAGTTATTTAAATAAAAAGGCATCAGCCGTGGAGCGCGAAATAGCGTAAGCAAGTTAACGTTTACCATGGCGGTTCATGCTAAGATCTTTAACCATATTGACTGAGTTTCAAGTAAAAACAATACTTTTAGCTGTTAGAGTTTTCTAAGAGGTATAAGGTTTTACATCATTTAAATTTGATCCCTGCTCAGAAATAGTTCTGTTATTTTACCAGTCGTTACCAATAGCGGCTAAAACGATTTCAAAGAAGTTTTAGAGTTGAAAAGTGGAAATCGGTTACACCGCTTATAGTCGCCTTTACGGCCTGAGTTTGTTAGTAATAGATGTGGTTGGTTACAAAGTTGTGTTATCAACCAGTTTAGTTGCGCAAATATTTGAGTTAAACCTCTTTAAAACATTTAAATGGTCATTACCAAGCCCTGAAACCGGCCTTTAGAGGTTTTAGCTTAATAACAAGTAAAAGTGTATTTAGGTTATATTTAGCTGTAGTTATGGCCGTTGCATGGACAAGACGTCCTGTGCGACTTGACGGGTCTGAAGTTAGCCGTTTGGCGATATTCTTCAGACCTATCAAAATCCGCCGGTCTTATTGTATTAAAAATGAATTATACAGCTTTAGAGCATTCTTGCTAAGCTGCAGCACAGAACATTAACAATACTACGTATAGAACGGACACTATCCCCCCCCATAATCAGGGGTTCCGCACCTCACTCCCGCGTCTGCTCTTGACAAGGATCTAATCACGCCATACGCACACAACCGGCGCGGCGGGTACAAAACGACATTTATTTGTGTATTGGTGTGTAAGGACAGCACACAGACGCGCAGGTACAATACGATATTTGTATCGTGTCTGTGTAAGAACCGCACACAGACGCGCGGGTACAATACGACATTAGTGTATGTTTGTGTAAGAACCGCACACAGACGCGCGGCTACAAAACGACATTTGTATCGAGTCTGTGTAAGGTCAGCACACAGACGCGCGGGTACATAACGACATTGGTGTAGTGTCTGTGTAGTTATAACGCGGCGTTTGTATGGGATTTGGTCAAGTGGTGTGGCTGCAGTAAAGAGGCCCATGTTAGTTAGAAGTTGTAGTAACCCGAGTTCGTCAGTGCTCGTAGTGTTTCGCCTTACGATCCATTTCATCATCAGAGGAGCGGTTCATTGAGTGATCTGAAACAATAGACAGATAAAAATTAAATTAAATCTAATAAATTAATTTTAATCAAATCTTTCTGATTTTGCTAGATTCTTTTGCTAGATTAATGAGGAAATTATGCGATATAAGTATGTTTATATCGCATAATTTCGTCATAAAAACAACAACAGAATTGAGAACCTTCTTCGTATTTGTAACCGTCTTCTTTGGGCGTGTTTTTGACCCACTTTAAACGGTCAGATTTCATTAAGACTTTGTAGATTTATTGAGGACCGATGACGATTTCACTAATTTGATAAGATTATTCACTTGAAGTATGTTAAAAAGATAAATATTTGAAAAATATGTAGTACCTTCCAAAAATGTGTAGTATTTAGTTGTGTTGGTAGTACTGGCTTAGGTAGGTAGGTAATGTTGTACCTCCATTTTCTGCCTGTTTTCAGCTGTCCGTTCTGTGTCTTTTATTGTATTTGTCTTACGTATACGCCTTTGTGTCCTATAAATGTATTTTCTTTATTTTACCTTGGTGCTGCGGCATCTTAGGTACAAGCACCACGTTTCCATCGGCAGCCTGCTGCAGCGAGTACGCACTTGAAGATAGCACGCGGCCTGCTGGGTCTCGCAGATTCTGTTACAAACAAATAACACTTTTATTCATATTTATTTTATATCAATTATTTGTTTTAGGACGATCAACCGCTTTATGAAACTTAAAAACGAATTAATCTAGTCTAGGTAATGAGAGAAGCCAATTAGCGGTTCAAACGAATGGCTACGGAGTGGTAGATAGAACACGCGCTAAAAACACGTAAGTGTTTGTTAGCGCATTATCGTAAGATATCATGATCAGTCTAATAACGTTTTCTTAAAAAAGGTTGCAAATATTCAATTTGATTTTATTTTACGTAAGCTTATTTACGTTAAATCTCACTGCACTCATTTTACATCGATTTTTAATTATAGGTTTCATCATTTTATAATAATAAGTTGATGATGCACATAAGCAAACAATTAGCAAACATTTTTTTTATGGAAGACAAATATTCCCCTACCTTTGGCTTCTACTGGATGCAACTATGTAAAAAAATAAAAACTGGTGTTCCTCACGGCAGAGATAGGGTGATGATGATGTTAGATTTCGTGACTCTAAGATATTTTCGAATTACAGATACGCTAGTAGTTACTATGACACGGTAACGTCACAGAATAGATAATAGTTAGTAGCAAGCATACCAAGGCGTTTTTCGTGACTGTAGTAGATATAGGTACATACCTATTATAGATTTTATGAACTAGCGGCCGCCTGCGGCAGGCTTTGCCCACGTAGTAGTGGTCATTGCTAACATCCATCCTGTGGAATGTTTGTTTTATTTACCTACATGATAAGCCTTAGATAACGCATTGGATTCAATCTGTAATGTTATTATATGTGAATGATTATATAAATAAATAAATGATTTTGTAGATCTACTGCATTTAGTCAGGAATTATGAATAAGGTAGGCAAGGCAAGGCACTGATGCCAACAGCAACGAGCTTCGGCAAATTCATCATCCACACCTTGATGTGCGGGCTGGTTTCCGCAAGGCCTCTAGTGGGCCCTTTTTGCGTAGCGCTTGAAACGACCGTGTTGCTCGAACTTTTGTGGGTTCTACAACACGCCGGCCGGTTTCCTCACTTACTTATGTTTTACTGGCATAGTGCACATAAATTTTTCTACAGAAAAACTAATTGGTACATGACTGGATTTGAACCCACGACCTTAGGCGGATCGGAAGCTGGGTCCGCTACCACTAGACCACCAGTGCTCTCTGCCAACGAGCTTACCTGATGGTGGATTCAGAGGAGCTGGTAATCCTTATAATCATTTAAGTAGGTAGGCATTCTGTGTTAAAATGGGACTTCTCAGCAAACAAGTACCTACCTAGGTACTTATGTACTTAGTTATAGGTACATACTTACCTATAGGTACGTAACTTATCATCATCATTATTATTATTATTAAAAGCCTGTTGTGTCCCACTGCAGGGCAAAGGCCTCCCTTCCTTCTCTCCATTCATCTCTTGTTTGGGCTACTGTGGATCATCATCATTATCATTATTATAAATTGTACAGATTTGTATTTTTGTAATGAATAAACTCAAAAACTACTGGACTGATAAATTTATTTTGCCACTATAATGCTGAATTATCCCCGAATAACATTATACCTAGTTCGATCAAATTAAAACTACAGGAAATGAGTCTCTTTCACCAATAACTCTGCATCTGTAGTTTAGTAAGTACTGAGTAGTTCGACAGGTGGTACAAATGGAATGAAATGAAATAATATATTTATTTGCAAGAAATATGGTACAATTATTAGATCCCAGCTTCCTCATCCACTTTTTGGAGGCGAAGTAGCATTTAAGCTGAGTGAGGACCATTTTGGCTCTTATACAAATACTTATAAGTATACCCAGTTGGATACTGTCGGCACCCTTTTCAGCAATAGAACCAGGATTAGGTGTATACCTATTTCTTTCTATGTGTTTCTGTACCTATGTGTTCTATGTTTTATTTTCTCTTATGATTTCTTGTGTAGCGGTACCTTTACTCAATGTTCTTCTCTTTCTGTGGTTTTATTTTCTTTAGTTGTGTTTTTTGAGCCAAATAAAAAAGTTATCTATCTATCTATCTATCTATCTAGATCATAGGGTATGTAAAAAAGTGGCTCACATACTTTGTCGGAGACTGATATACAAAATTCAAACAAAAAGTAGAAAACATAAGTTAAATTAAAATGAATCAGTGTGTCAGAATAATAACAATAATCAATTCAGAATAATAATTCTTGAAGAAAATAGAACATAATTCATATGAAATCTTTAACGCTATTGATACAACATTGTAGATAATGTCTTTAGTAGGTAGTTACTTCATCACACACATCTACCTAGTTACTTCATTCACAATCTGACTTCACACGCTTTTGGCAGGGTTTTAAACACTCATCACACACCCAATAAAGTCTGGTCATGGTCTACCACTTTCTAGCGCTAAGTTTAGAACACATCTTCAGCCCACTGAAGATGAAAGCCCTCGAGGTGTCTGGCAAGCGGCAGAGGTGTCCAGCCCTGAAGAATTAAAAGTTCTTCTCATTAGTGATGACTGCCCAGTTCTAACTATGCGTAGGAGTTGCCTACGAGCTGTTGGTTCCCAACGCTGCTGGAGGCATTGGAGTCGTCTGTGCTGTAGGAAATGGTAAATACTCTTCAGATGATAATAATAAGACAGATCATTAATTACTGATGCTGTTACAGCCATCACATTTCTGTCTTATATATTATTCCGGTGGATTTTATTTCGTAAATAGAGCTCGTATCTCGAAATAGCCCAGCAAGAATTGTATAACAGTAGCAAGCAGAAGCAAGCATGACATTGACCTCTTGACATTTGACATTTGAGATGTCAGTTTTGACAGATGAAATATAAGATTTATGCACACAAATGTAGATATACATACATATACGCACACATATACCATAGAAATCTGCTTCTTCTTTTTTCGTGAAAATAAGGTCGGCCATTTGTTTTTGTTTTTCGTGAAAATAACTTCGTAAATAAAATCAAATAGAAATATTTGCAACCTTTGTTATTTGTTAAACCAGATTATAAAAGCATGCGAAGTACGGGACTAGCATAAGTTTATTTCCTGTCTTAGGTATATCATAGCCCTAAAAATGAGAATACTGTGATCTCTGATTCAATGAGTTTAACGTGAAAATGAGCTCGATCCAAGAAAGACTGCAGCTGCAGCGAGTTCCACTCGACACTTGGAACATTCGCGAACAGCTATGTCTGGCGTCGGCGGTGGTGCGCAGCGGCGATCAGAACTGGATGTCTGTGTCGCGGGCGTTGAAGACTGTGAGCGAGCCGGATCGACCACCTGACTGGTATTCACAGAAAAGGTAAAAATATACTGGGTATTGTCTCATTACATTATAGCCAGGTAAACCTCTACTATGGTGCATCAACACTGTAACTACGGTGCATTAATGAGTTAACCGAGGGCTTACCATTGGAGATGGTATGGGTACTCGAGAACTACAATTCATACTGCCCCGTTTCTTTAGAAATGTGGTGGACTTTAAGTCCCTGTTCCTATTTAACAACTGATTGTAGAGTTCATATGAGTACAAATCGTTGTACTTTGTAACACCACATATTTATCAACTAATAATAAGTATTTTTGTTATATAGTTATGCGGCTCAGTATGGAGCCTTATTGGAGCATGTGGAGACTCCTAAGCGTAAGAAGCGGTGTCTCGAAGGAGCCGTTGAGACCCCTCAAGAGAGTATCCTGAAACGACTTACCCAGGTACTGAAATTATTGATGATTTTTTTTTATACAACTAGCCGATGGAACAAGCATATGGCCCACCTGATGTGACGTGGCAACCAATGCCTATAACAAAGCATTGCCACGCACGTCAGGAACGTGCCCTATGATGCACTTCCCTGCGTCCAACAACTTGGGGCATACAGATGTTTAGCCTCACGTGTCAGTAATTTCACCAGCACCCACACCCTACTATTAAACATTTTATTATTTGTTGTTTACTCATTTAAGATTTTGTCACTTATTCCGTTTAAAAAACCTCTCACTTTACAATACTTTGTTAATGGGTAAAAAATAGATTGATTCTAATAAAAAGGATCCCATTATGTATTTTTATATTCAATTTCAGGAACGTATTGCCGAGATACAGAAGTCAATCGTAGAGATGAACCAGCAGTATGACCAGTTGAAGGTATGCACAATATGATATTATTTCTAAAAGTTACCCGTGATCTTAAAAACGTATAATTGGCAGGACATTAGACATGGACAAGCATTTATTTGTCACAAGTAAAAACAATCAGGCATATACAGCATGGTTTTTTGAGAAGGGTGGTGGTGGCCAAGTCCGAAACCATGAGAGTTAGAGAAAAGTCATGCCCTCGAAATTTCGAGCAACACGTGTCAAGGGTCACGCAAAAAGGGCTCGCCAGCGGCCTACTTGCGGAAAAACCAGCCCGCACACCAAGTGCGGATGATAAAATTTGCCAATTTTGCCAATGATAATAAAATACTTAATGTAACCCAGGCCGAAATCACGGAAGTCCGTTCCCAGTCGACGTCAGAGGATCGTCTCCGCGAGATCTGGGCTGCCATCGAGTCTGGCAAGCGCGCGAAGGAGCGAGAGAGCGCGCGTCGTGCCGCGCTCATGAAGGAAAGAGAGGACAAACGCAGCCGCACGTGGCGCCCGCCTGTCCCGACCACTCCCACCTCACCTGGTAACTATATTATAAGGCCTATTGTCATCATCATCAGTCTGAAGAAGTCCACTGCTGGACATAGGCCTCCCCTACATATTTCCAGGAAGAACGATTCTGAGCCCTTTCTATCCATCGACTTCTTGCGATCTTAACAATGTTGTCGGTCCATCTGGTGGGTGGGCGCACTACGCTTCGTCTTCCGGTTCGTGGTCGCCATTCGAGAACCTTTATTCCCCAACGGTTGTCGGTTCTCCGAGTTATATGGCTTGCTCATTGCCACTTCAACTTACAAACTCTACAAGCTATGTCGGTGACCTTGGTTCTTCTACGGATATCCTCATTTCTGATGGCTTTAACGCATTCCTTGTTTGTATCAGCAGCCACTCCAACGACGCCGTCATCTCCGTTGTTGACGTCACTGTTGAAGTCTTCGCCCGTGGTCACCACTCCACAGCATATATCGCACCCAGCCAGCGTTGTCGGTAAGAATGTCTCTTTTATAATCCTTTCACCACAGGTTCGAAAGAGCTAATAACACGGCAAGAAGCAATAGAAAGAAAACGAAGAAGACCCTTTTGAAGTGATCAATATTTTATTGGATAAAACTTATGACTTCGACATTTGCAGTGTACAGATTTGTCTATACTAATATTATAAAGAGGAAAGATTTGTACCTATTTTTGTATGTTTGTAATGAATAGGCTCAAAAAGTACTGGGCCGATTTAAAAAATTCTTTCACCAATAGAATGCTACATTCTTCCAATTTGACATAGGCTACATTTCATTTTGAAAAAATTAGGGATCCTTGGTAAAATTTGAACAATGTAACCGAAGGTGTAGAATAATGAATCTTAAAATGTCTTTCGTCGAATGCGAAGTAGAACAAAATAATGTACAACAATATTGTCTACCCCGTGCGAAGCCGGGACGGGCTGCTAGTATTATATAGTTTAAATCAAAAGCAAATCAAATTATTAATTTCATGCCACACAATTACACCACATAAGGATCATAATATAAAAGACAATGACATAAAAAATATAAAAATTGGCCGTCACTCAGCATAATGCTATTTTAGCGTGTGCCACTATAACGCTGGTCTTCCGTGACACCAGTAGAGTGCGACACACCGCAGCAACTGCAACTCACCGTCGTTACAGAAGTTTAACTTATACAAGAAAGACGAGCTGTTGCTACAAATAGTAATATAGAAATATCAAGACTGAAGATTTAAAGGTTTGTTCATTTTAGCACACGCTTCTATATAGCATTTATGCAAAATGGCAGCCAATTTTTATGATATTGTACCTTCTTTATTGTCAACACTTGTATGTGACGTAAAATAATTAACTTTTGTTGTTTTGTTACTCCAGACGTGGTGTCTCCATCGGTGACGGCGCCCACTCTCTCCATGCTGCTGGAGCGCGGCTGTGAGAACAAGCACGCTGCTATCGAGCATATTAAGAGCCAGCTGCAACAGATCGAGCATCAACTCAAAGGTATGCCAATTACCCATAGGACCCTCAGGGTGACAACCACAGAAAAGAGAAAACGCTGGTGACAACGACAACTTCCTAAAATGACAACTTTTTAGGCTGTCTACTTCCGAAAACGCCAACTTTCAAAACCGGCAACTTTTTAAAAGGCTACTTCCGAAAACGGCAACTTTCAAAAACGACAACTTTTAAAAATGTCTACTTCCGAAATCGGCAACTTTCAAAAACGATAAATGTTTAGAATGTATTCTTCCGGAAACGCCAACATAAATTTTAATGATTTGATTTGATTTACTTAGCTATATCTATACTAATATTATAAAGAGGAAAGATTTGTATTTTTGCGTGTGTATTGTATGTTTGTAATGAATAAACTCAAAAACTACTGTGCCTGCTGTGATTTCAAAATTTCTTTCACCATTGGAAAGCTACATTCACCCTGAGTAACATAGGCTATATTTATGTGTTTAAAAAATTAATGTCCACCGGTGCGAAGCCGGGACAGGCTGCTAGTATGTTATATTACAAATATTGTATTGCAGCTAAAAGTTCACCCCCGCCCCTCGCAGCCCCCTCCGTGGACATCGACGACATTGAGATAAAGGCAGAGGATGTGTATGCCTTTAGAGATATAGATCTACATCTTCCCGTGTCATCCTTGCATAAAGGACCCAGGTAGGACATGGCAATGTAGCTAGAAAAATACATACGGGAACAAATATTTGTGTGGTGTACGCAGATGTTTGTTCTCTGTCTGGGTGTTATATTGTATTCTAAGTATGTATAAACAAAAAAAAAGTATTTAAGCATTATATCAGCTATCTGGTTTCCATGGTACAAGCTCTGCTTAGTTTGGGGCTAGATAGTGTTGTTGTTTTAATTTATTTCATTTTTATTTCATGGTCAAACTGCTGAACCGATTTTGATGGAATTTCTATGGGACAAATCTGGAAGTACCTTTAAAGATAAAGAAATATTTTTTCTAATCGGCTAGATGATAAAATTATGCAATACCAAACAATTAAGACAAAACGGCTGAACCGATTTTGATGAAATTTCTATGGGACCAGAAAATGATTTTTTAAAACGGTTCATAAATAACGAAATTAAGCTATAACAAACATAAAAAATACAACCGAATTGAGAATCTCTTTCTTTTTTATTTGAAGTCGGTTAAAAAACATAAACCATTGCTATATTGTTTTAGAGTCGAAGAAAAGTCCACAGAGAAGAAGGTAGAAGAGGAAGAAGTGACGATTGAAGTAGAAACCGTAGACCCACAAGAAGAAATTAAGGTACAACCATAGACAAAATAAACAACAGTGCTTAAAAAAACTTGTTAAAAATGAATGCCACCGCATTTTTAAAAAACATTATAAATTTAAGTTATTACTTTTACGTCACTTTTGGTTATTTTTATTAATAACTTTTATATTAAATATTTTAGGAAGAACCAATAGCCGTCGAAGAAGTTGACCAGGAAGTTACAGTGGATGTTGAAAACGAGGTATGTAAACAATAACAACAACAAAATGAACCGAACGTACGAAATGCAAACCGCTTCGAGTAACTTCGTCCAGTGTTGTTTTAGTCCATAATAAGATGTTAAATAAATAATAATATGTTTTTGATAAGAACGCCCATCTAGTGCCTTTTCATTCATCATAAATTAAAACATAGGTGTTTGTTCTCTTACTGGGAGGTAGATACGTAAAGTGTGTATGTATCTTTAAACGAGAAAATTGTACAATATTATCTGAATCTCGGAATCGGCTCCACCGATTTTCATAAAATTTAGTATACAGGGTTATTGGGGACGAAAATTCGATATAGCTGGGGTTTTTTTTTTGGAAACCTGTGAGGTGAAAGGATCCTTTCGTGCACTCGACACATGTTTAGAATTTTTAAGATTCTATGTCATGCCGGTTTCCCCACGATGTTTTCCTTCACCGTTTGAGAGTAACAGTTTAATTTTATTTTTGATAATCCAGTGATATTTTCTATTCAGACCGCAGATGAAACGTCAGTAGAAGATATACAGGAAGAAACAGCCGTCGAGCCGGAACCGGAACCGGAAACGCCAATCGCATTTCCCGGTGTCAGATTCCCGACCACTGAGATAAAGGTTATACAAGATACACCTGTTGTACAACCAGAAGAAATAAAGGTTAGCATGCCTAATCAATAATTATCATCATCATCATCTCGGCCCTATTGCACCCACTGCTGAGTATAGGCCTCCTCTTTATTGCGCCACTCTTTTCAGTCCCTCGCGAGTCTCATTCACTTATTCCCAACACTCATAATAATGTCGTTCGACCAACGAGCGGGTGGTCTGCCCCTAAGTTGGCCTTCTTCGGCATACGCACGTTTTCCGTATTCGATCTTCAAATTTGTTTTCCGATTATTCAGAAATCGAATACGGAATTTTCCATTCGAATACATAGAATCAATGTAATTTGTTCCTTTCAGTTAAAAAAAAAAGCGACTGTTAAAGTATTTTCAATTGATTCCATACATTCGGATGTCCAAATACGGAAAAACAAATTCGGTAATCGAATACGGAAAACGTGTGTATGCGACCGATCTTGGTCTTTGAGCATCCCTTAGCCACTATTCTGTAGCCGCCTTCGTCCATATTCCGTCATAACAACAAACATTTTAGTATTATTGATTAACAGAAATACAATAAATTCCGATTTTGTGCTTCCAGATAAAAGAAGAAGAACCTACAAAGCTGGAACCGGATGTGACGTCCGAGGAAATACCACCGGAACCGGAACCGGAAGTGGAAATAGAAGAGGAGGTTGTGGTGCAGGAGGAGGAATCTATTGTGGACGTCGTCGAAGAAGAAATAAGGTGACAACTAATTCATAAACTTACTGGTGACAAAACTTATCAACTAACAATTATTTTAAAAAATATGAAAGTTCTTATTCTGTGCCCGAAGTCTGAGTTTTGCTACCTTATTTCGTCTACCAAATGTTGTTTTTCTGTGAGCATGTGTCTCTCTCTCTTTTGTATGAGAAATTGATGAGACGACAACTCATTTCGATCGATTCTGTTTATTTTTGCTGTCTCATCTTTTCTCCATACAATAGAGAGAGACAAATAGGCAAAACGAAAACAACATTCGTAGACGAATTGTTGTAAATGAAGTTGGACTTGCCTTTCTGTTTACGTTAAAAACCGAATCAACGTATCACCTCAGACTGATCTTAAAGTTTTTTTTATTAAGTTGCGATTACATATTTTTAAATTTTAGTATCCTAAATATTTCAGTGTCGAGCAACCGCCACCATCTCCTGAACCAGTCGAGCAACCGATCGAGCAGCCAGATGAGCAACCGGTTGAGCCACCAGTTGAAGCAGAAGAAACGATTCCGCCTGAAGAGGAGGTCGTTAACCCCGACCCGGACCCACAGGATATACCCTTACCTCCGGAACCAGAACCTGTTGTAGAAGGTAGAGATCGTCCAATCTTAAACTGCACGTCCCACTACTTCAGTCAGTCAAAGTAAATTGTTCTATAATACCTATATCACAAAGATCATTTTGAAGTACTTTGTTATGAGCCAACTTCAAGAAAACGTGGTGGAGGGGCGTGCATTTTTAGACTAGTTTATCCCTACCTATCTAATTTATATTATTTATTCGTTTGCATTTTTGCTCACGACTGATATCTCCAGGCATGATAGACTGCCCTGACTCTTGGTACAGTGGTTCTTTCTCAAGAAGGCGCACACTAACAAAGCCAATTCGCCGTAAGGTAGAACGGCTGAATAGTAGAAGGCAACAAATATTGCACAACGACTAATTTCGGCTACTTATAGCGTAGTATGCGTAAGAAAGAGATAGCGCTCTACGAAAGCAGAAAAGCCGTTGTGCAATATTTATTGCCTACAACCGTACTTACCTAATAAAATTACTTTTACGACGATTCTTCGGGGCGTGTCAAATTTTAAGCCATTTTTTTTGTGTGTTAATAATGATAATCTTCAAGTTTCCGAAGTGCCACCATCGCCGGAACCGGAAGAGCCGCCACAGCCCGAACCGGAACCGGAAATCGCAGTGGAAACAGAACCGGAAATAGAGGAAACTGAAGTAAACAATGACGTCGCGTCCGTTGAAGAGACGACAGAGGAAGATTTGAAGAAAGATGACGATTCTGAGGTAGGTTCCACTTCAACTGTGTGTTGTCATGTCGACTGTCTCTTTCATTTAGTATGGGGTAGACAGGGTATAATACGTCGACCCACTGGGTCTGCACTAGTGTAGTCACCTCTATATAAAATGTATGGGGGTGCTAAGCTTCTGACGCGTCTCAACCCACAAACGGCAAAAGTGTAAATCACTGCCCTAAGGTAGGAATGTAGTCCAGTCATTTACAATAAGATCAGAGCAAAACTCTATTCATGGTTAGTGGTTATGTGTTTATTTTAGGGTCTATGAATATTTCTTAAGGGGGTACGATTTCCATACAAACTTAATTTACACAACTATGGGCGAATAAAGTATTAATGTACACTGAAATAGCTGTAATAGGCTTTTACAGTGGTCCTTATTACCGGCGAGTTATATAAAGTTGGAGTGGTAGCCGTTGGTCGTGGCAGTCGGGGCTTCAGAAAAAGAACTAACAGACTTTTACGACTATCTTGAGACATATGTTTTAAGCTCATTCACGTATTCAATGCCGAGTACCCGTTAGAAAGAATGACGAAAAAATTACTTTTTTGGTTTTTTATTAATATTTCTGTTATCCTACAGTTTTCTCCAACTTTATATAACTGGCCGGCAATAAAGACCACTGTAAAATTCTATTACAGCTATTTCAGTGTACATTTATACTTTGTTTGCCCATAGTTGTGTAAATTCAGTTTGTATCGGAATCGAACAACATTATTCAATTCAATACTTATTTATGATTTTTTATTTTTTATGTGTATATTATGAACCTACTTACCTGTTTTCTTTATAATGGGTTTTCTGGCAAAATGTGTGAATTTACCTATATTTCAGTTTGAAATAAATTATATGTATAATTTCATTTTAACGATTTTTTTTGTTTTTAAAATAAATGAATCATGTATTTATTGTAGGATTCGATCCCGCTAAAACAGATGATTCGCGAGGAATCCTTCCGCACCACCGAGCCGGTCGTACAGGACGTGATCGAGACGCACACAGAGACTGATGACGACACGCCTATGGAGGTATCTATAAACACATAGTACATAGTATAAGGGTCCGTTGGGAGGCGATAATGTACATCATGATATTGTACACACTGTTATTACGATGCCAGTTAAGCCACATACACTGTAGCAATACAAACATTTTTTACTTTTTTGTTCTGGCACTAGATACTTAAACTTGTCCTTGATACCTTATAGGGCGGATCTGACTAGGATTGGTTAGGTAACGTTAGAACATAAAAATTACGCACAAGTCGAGCGAGCAGAGCGGCGTGCCGCCGCAGTGTCTGAATATTTTTTTTTGGCAATGAAATCAAAGGCGTTATCCTCTTTAGAGCAATCATTCATCGCTATTCATCGCTATACATATTATATAAATAATCAAAATCTGCTCCAGTGTACACGGGCCTTAACAATTTCCCAGTGGAAAAAAGTGGCATCGTTTTTGCTGGGTGTACATTAACTGGCCGTACATTCGGAGAGCATCGGCGCGTATTTTTAAAAATGCGTATACCCTTGGAGTTGGTTAGTCGGCGCTCGCAGCCGACGCACACTGGTCCCGATTGAAGAAATGAGGGACATAGGGGTCGAAGTCCGAATTTCGATCTGATTTTTTTAAATTAGGGTCTTTGAACAATTCTAAGCCACTTTTATGGAATACCATTTTATAAAATATTGCCTCATTTCTGAGAAAAAAAATGTTGTAATATTTTTTGTATGGAGAAAATTAGTTTTCTTTGATTATTTCGTATTGAAGGCGAGGAGTTAAAACCAAACCTAATAGAGATTATAGAGGGCATAATAGTTGACATTACTGCCGAAGACACTTACTCGATTCGTCTGCCGCTTTAAAAACGGCAGGCGTTCAAAATCTGAATTAATTGTATGTTCTTGAATTTTTTTAATTAAGGTCTTTGAACAATTCTAAACAACTTTTACGGTATACCATTTTATAATATTCCGGCCCATTTCCAAGAAAAAAAATATTGTAGTATTTTTTGTATGAAGAAAATTTGTTTATTTTTGATTATTTCTTATTGAAGGCGAGGAGTTAAAACCAAACCTAGTAGGGATTATAGAGGGCATAATAGTTGACATTATTTGCTTTAACAAATAGCAATTCTTCTTCTGAATGATCTTTGAGTGATGAAAGGCGCCTTCTTTTCTGTTTGTTTGATAAATCCTGAAATGGCTTTCTTGGTACCGAAGTATTTGTTGCAGCATCTGAATGTGACGTGGATTCAACGGTGTCCATAGAAATATTTAACACTTCGTGGGAGTCATCCATATTTTCTTGAGCAAATATTGTCAAACAATCTAAAGATTTAAAAGATGGCCACTTTATATCTCAATGTAACCACTCCATGTTCTTGTTGAAAAAACTTTTTTGACACCTGTTGGCCTGCGACCATCTCTTGAGTAAATTTGATACAAAGTTTTTCGTAAACTATTTCAGGAGTTCGAGATCCTCCTCACAAACTTCCACATTTATACACTCCAACAACACATCGCATAGAACATTACTGGCTTTTAGATTACCACTGGATTTAAGTGCCACATATAAATCAAAATTTGTATGAAATTGAGACATTATTAGAATGAGATCAAGCGTATTGACACTAGGAAGAGTAAGAATCGAATGAGTAGAGTAGGAATAGAAACGTTACTATATTTAAATAATGCAGGTAACCTCAATTATTATATATTATTCAAGTGTGGAATGGACTGATAAGGATTCATAAGTACCTTGCACCATAAAAGGCGTACCCAATAATATTAGACAATACCTAGAATCACTAATAATTAAACTCAGGTAATCCCTCACACCTGCCTAATAGCAGGTGTGAGTGAATTTGTCTCAGTACTTAGAGATTATGTGATAAATAGTTTTATGACTTTTATAACTAATACCAGTGAACCTATTGGTCATAAGATATCTTTAATTATACTATTGTTATTTGAAAAGAAGAATGCAGGTAGGTAAACTGTGACTATTATTTTGACGTTACTAATTTAAATGGAATTTAATCATTATTTTTATTTAAATTCTTTATAATTAGAGCCTCAAAAATTATCTAATACCAACCGCGTTATGCCCTCTATAACTTCACTAAGTCTAGCTTTAATACATAGCCTACCTCAATACAAAATAATAAAAATAAACAAATCTTCTCTATGCAAAAAAAAAACAAAAATTTTCCATAAAAATGGGCAAGAACTTTTATAAAATGGCATTCCGTAAAAGTTGTTTAGAATTGTTTAAAGACCTTAATTTAAAACATCAAGAACATAAAATTAATTCTGATTTTGAACGCCTGCCGTTTTTAAACCAGCAGACGAATCGAGTAAGTGTCTTGGGCAGTAATGTCAACTATTATGCCCTCTATAATCCCTACTAGGTTTGGTTTTAACTCCTCGCCTTCAATAAGAAATAATCAAAAATAAACAAATTTTCTTCATACAAAAAATACTACAATATTATTTTTCTTGGAAATGGGCCGGAATATTATAAAATGGTGTACCGTAAAAGTTGTTTAGAATTGTTCAAAGACCTTAATTAAAAAAAATCAAGAACATACAATTAATTCAGATTTTGAACGCCTGCCGTTTTTAAAGCGGCAGACGAATCGAGTAAGTGTCTTCGACAGTAATGTCAACTATTATGCCCTCTATAATCTCTATTAGGTTTGGTTTTAACTCCTCGCCTTCAATACGAAATAATCCAAAAAAACTAATTTTCTCCATACAAAAAATATTACAACATTTTTTTTCTCGGAAATGAGGCGATATTTTATAAAATGGTATTCCATAAAAGTGGCTTAGAATTGTTCAAATACCCTAATTTAAAAAAATCAGATCGAAATTCGGACTTCGACCCCTATGTCCCTCATTTCTTCAATTGGGACCAGTGTGCGACGATAAAAGTTCGCGATCGGAGCCGGTCAGCTTCTCTTATTATTTCACACCAAGCGCGTTCAAGCATTCTTATTGACAAAAGCAGTGCAGATGCAAAAATAAACCTTACTACAAATACTAAAAACTCTTTCTCTTTTCCGAGCCGGTCTGTGTGAACGGACCCTAAAGCAAAGTCGCTGTCTGTGTCTATGTATGCTTACAACTTTAAAACTACGCAACGGATTTTGCAGCGGTTTTTAATAGATAGAGTGATTCAAGAAGAAGGTTTATAGGTATAATACATGCATAATATTGTAGAGAAACACAGACAAATTAAGAGGTTTCTAATGTGATGTCGTAAGTAATCAGCGGAAAGGCGTAACGGGAAAGGGGCGAGCGAAGCCTCGGGCGGCCGCTAGTAATAATAATGAATATGGTGGACACTCCACACAACACTATCTAGCCCTTAATTAAGCAGAGCTTGTATTATAGGAACCAGATAGGTGATTTAATACTTAATACGTTTCTTTATTGATTTTATAGTGTTTACTACACTTATGGAAATCACAAGGACTTTTAAAATGTCCCAAAAGGTCAGAGGTCTCTGGTGGGTGGTATGCTTGTTCCAGCAAAAATATAATAACCTTCTATAAAAAAAGCACACCTTATAAATTTTATCATTAATTATTGATTATTATTTATCATTAATTATTAGGTGAGCCGAGAAGAAGAGAAGGATGGTAAGAAGAGGAGAGACTATTCACGCAAGAAAAAGCCGGATTCTAGAAGTAAGATTTTTAATCACTTAAAAAAACGAATTATGTTATATTGTGGACAATCTTCCCAACACTATCTGGCCCCAAATTAAGCAGAGCTTTCATTATTACGTCTGAAATGTATATGAGTGTAATGGTTCCCCATTACACACTCATACACGTTTCAGACGTAACACATACTTATATAATTTATATATTTTATACAGGGCGTCCCACGGATATGCCACATAGAGGAAAAGTGCCTTGAATATTGTAGATAGAACATTTTACTGAAAGGAGACATTATTTAGGGATCGAACCCACGCCTTCCAGCGCATAAGGCAGAGCTACTACCAACTGAACTATAGTGCTGTCTACAATAAGCAATTTCAGTAGCATACATGCTCAGTAAGTAGAATTTACTTTAGTGCAAAGAGGCTGTGTAAGTATTAGGCGTGTGCTCCTCAATGCGTTCCATTTTATTTTCAAATCAGGCTCAGGCGTCAAAATATCTCGGGTGCACTTTGTGTAACAATCTACTATTTTACTTCACTACTTTACAAATGATTGTTGTATTATTGCAGCGTGTTCTGGTTCTGAGAGCGCGGCGGAGTGCAGTGCGCCGGACTCCCCGCACGCGGGCGGAGGGGGAGGGAGCGCGGCGGGGGGAGGGGACGCCGACCGACAACACAGGCTCTGGAAGAAATCTGTTATGCTCGTCTACAGCAGGTAACTATTTATGGCCTTATTCTTATAAAAATATGTCAAAAAGTTAGCAGTGCTTAAACTATTCTCTCGTGGTAATAGTTAGCTGTTTGTGATAACTAATTACAAACTGTCAGTGCCAGAGCTAACTTTAAGCTACGATTAAATTTATATTGCGTTTAAGCATACGGTTGTAGACAATAAATATTGCACATCTTTAAGGTGCACTTAAAATCCTTTCACCACACTTGGTTCGAAAGAATCAGTGACACGATAACAACAACAATATTGCACATCGGCTAATTAACATTTTGGCTTTCACATTGTCTTCATAGAGCGTGGTGTATACATAATATCTGACAAACCGTCATTCAAGAAATATATATTTTTTTGATATTTAAACTTTTCTGTCTCCATGATTGTTTTATTCATGAAAATTGTGTGTTTCAGGCTATGCGCCCACAAGTTCGCGTCTCTATTCGTGCGACCGATCAGCGACGAGGAGGCACCGGGTTACAGCGCCGTCGTCAAACGACCCATGGACCTCACCGCTATACGGAGGCACATCGATAACGGACAGATCAGGTAACTAGTCTTAAATATAAGTCAAACTGTAAAGAAAACTTCAAAATAACTAACCGTAACTCATATTATACAGGGTTATTCATTATTAGCTACAAATACTCAGGAATTCGTTTCAACAAATAAATTAAAAAAATATTTATGAAATGATTTTTTTAAGTTTTGTTATGAAAATCCCGAGAAAATCGATAAAGATTATCGTTTCGAATCATTGGCGCGTTGTTACAGTCCATTCATTCGATTCGGCCAAACAAAATAAATATTAAAAAAATAGGCCCTGTCAGTTTGTGTAGCTAATAATGAATAACCCTGTGTATGAGTCGTATAATTTCAAAGGCGGAAATGGCAATTTAGGGAATTTAAAATAACGCAATAAATTTCCCTCAAACTGTATCAATTATATCGTTTAAAATCAACTTTAAAAATCAACATTCGTTTAAATACGGCAATCTTTGGTAGTCCCGGACTACTTAATAAAAAGGTTTTTATTGAATTGCTTTAATTCACCCCAAAGTGCAGATTGCCGTTTTTTATTTTATACGACTCATATAAAAACAAATGGGGTGTGGCTGTGTTAACAACACGGCCGTTTGTTGTAATTGTACAAATAAAATAAAAAAATGGAATTGAAGTCTTTTTCACTCATTTTAGTAGAAAGTTACAAAAGTTCCCTTGTTCTAGGAACACGGCCGAGTTCCAACGCGATGTACTGCTGATGCTATCGAACGCACTTCTCTACAACAGCAGCGAACATAGTGTCTACACCATGGCCAAGGAAATGCACGAAGAGGTAGCCATTCCCGGAATACGTACCTACTATTAACCGGTTTTGGAATAGGACATCCCTAATCGGACCAAAAAAAAAAAGCAGGAACGAAATCTCGAAAAATAAATAATCTATTCGATATGAAATATCCCTAGACAATGTTGACGTGTGTATGTTGAAACAAACATTTTTATTTTCCAGGCGGCGTGTCAACTGGGAATGTTGTTGGCGGCGCAGGCGCACGCCGGCCTCATAGAGGCGCCGCCGAGACGCAAGCGCCGCCGGTACGACGACACACGAAACAAACGAATATAAATAACATGACTCTGCTAACTAAGGCGCTGCGCAAACGTACACACTTTATGTGGCCGACACCGACACGACACCATCACAGGGAACCGTAGTTTCTGTATCCTAAAGGGCAAGTCCCACTTCATTCATCATTCTTCATTTTCGTTTCGACTATTTTTTCTTTCTTTATTGTATGTAGAAAAGATGAGACAGCAAAAATACGTGACGTAAAAACGATCGAAACGAGTTTTTGTCTCATGAAATTTCCATACAAATGAGAGAGACGTGCTCACACGAAAACAACATTTGGTGGACGAAATATGGTAGCAAAACTCAAATTTCGGGTACTGAGTGGATGATTTCATACTGGTTCTATAGAATTCAAATATTCATCGGTAGCTTGTGTCAGACACCACACTCAAAAGTTTGCGCCCTGCCTAACTTTATCCAACCACCAACATCTAAACTTATGCCTACAGCTTATTTGTAAGGTAGATTCAACTTTCAAGAGAAGTCGTTTTACAACCTGTATAAAACATTTTAAACGATTGAAAATGAAGTTGTTAAGTATAATATGTATCCAATCAAATAAATAATAATGAAGAAAAAGTACATATTAGTATTTTTATTTAATCACCAAAAATATTTACCTCGTAGAAAGAATCACGAATAGCTTCACTTTCTAAGTAAGCAAATAGTTGAGTATGTTCGTACTTGCAAAACACATACCTACCTTGCTAGCAAGATCGGAAGTTAAGAACTTCACTTCCTCTCCTCCTTTTTTGGCTAGAAGTGAAGTGAAGTACTTTACTTCCGATCTTACTAGCAAGGTAGATGTGTTTTGCAAGTACGAACATATTCAAAAATTAAAAGGTATTAAAATTAACTAGTAAAGCTTTAGTCTCGCGATCGTAACGCACAACGCTGCGGTATGCGGTATGCGATGGCGGACACTCAATCATATGAAAAATAGAATGGTCTCTTGCTCCGTCGCAGTTTGCGTCAGCGGCGAAGTGCAATCGTGTGACGCTGACGCTCTGTCAAGCCGTATACCGCAGCGTTGTGCATTACGATCGCGAGACCAAAGCTTAAGATGATATTATTGGCATACCTCAGGCATATATTCAGCTGATCGCCACCAGCTAAATGTGCTCGTCGTATACGCTCGTATTAAACGCTACTCTGTCAAGCTATTCATTGTCCTCTTGACTATGTGGCCAAGCGACTTATGGCCAGCCAGGCCATTAAATCGCTTAGCCACATAGTCAAGAGGACAATGAATAGCTTGACAGAGTAGCGTTTAATACGAGCGTATACGACGAGCACATTTAGCTGGTGGCGATCAGCTGAATAGGCATGAAGACAGTAATCAAGTATCGCCAAAATATTTATCTGATCTAATGAAAAAGGATTCAAAGATTTTGAAAAATGTAGTCGTCATGCCTATTACTTTCTCTTTCTCTGGCCTATCGCCTATTTTTTTAACCTTTGCGTGTTGGGTAGATGTTATAAGTGAAAATTCACAAGGGAGAATGAAAAAAACATATATTTTTCAAATGTATATTGTTTCTTACAAAAAGTGTCATGGCCTGCCATGACACGACTATAGGTGGATAACTTAAAAACTATTGCTAATCAAATAATAGAAATGCTTAGGTTTCTATAAAAATACTTTTCTAAATCACACTGGAATGGTATTTATACCTCCCCTAATTCACAAAATGGCACAAATCGGTAACAATTTTGTTAGGCATAAGGTACCTAATAACAAGTAAAGGAATGTATCAAAAACTACAATTTAATTGTTTGTATACATAAACCTCAATTGTTGCTTAGTTTACATAGGATTTTCTTAGGATTATTTTTATCACAATCGGAATGATATTAGTTAAATACAGTTACAAGAGAGCTTAGGGTGCGAGCGGCCTTAAACTACGACGCTTGGAGTTAGTTTGCCACAAGCAAATTTTTTCAGGTCTCTAAAACCAACCAATAAGGTTTAGGCTATGCATTTAACAAAGATTCATGAAAAAATATGATCACTTTTTTATGCTAACAGTACAATTTTAAACTTTTACTACCCAACGATATTTAAGACACAAATACGGGTACATACATTTTAGGCAAGGGGTTCTCAGGCACAAGTTATTTTTAAATCACACATCAGCCTTACATAACTAAGACACATTATACATATTGTTTTAAAACAAAATACAAATGCGACATAAGAGAGAAGAGACACTTATTATAATACTAGGAGTAATCTCACGAGAGACATTATCGTCGTTTCTAAAAATATAAAACAAAATGTAAAAAACAAATATTCACTAGAAAAAAACTAGACTAACAGGAAAAAAAAATCAAGAACAATTTCAATGTTATTTTTTTACTTTGTTACAGAGAAAATCTTTACTAATTGTAGATTGATTGAGCAAACTAGATACCTAATTTGTAAAGCTGCACTTAATTTTTTAATAATTTATTATAGGATGCGTTTCCAATGACGCGGAGCAAAGATTCAACCAATCAGATTATTGAACTGAGACCTAATCAAGAATTACTACTTTAGTTCATCTCGGCTTAGCATCGGATCGCTTCGCGTCAGTATAAACGCAACCGAATCACATGACATTCCCTGTTCTTTCCTCGACGCTTCGTCGTGTAAGCTTCATGAAACAGATTTTGATTTAAATCTAGACATTCTGTTTGGTAACGGCAATCAATGAGCTAGGCCTAACCCTGTCACCCACTTTATGCGACATGGCATACTCGAGAGTAAGCAACGTCCTGTCATACTCATAAACTGTTGCTTTGGGCTGGTTCATCATCACAGCTACATGCGAAGAACTAGTGATATGTGACAACTCGTTGAAATAAGTGACATCAACTTTGCAAACATCACAATAATACTTATCATTCAACCTCTTTATCTTGTTCCATAGCATCATGAGATTGAAAGCGACCACGTGGTCAATCACATTCACATGGGATTGGACATCAAACTTCCTGTAAGGAATCTCTTCGTCGCAAATGATGCAAAGCAAGTTCCTTTTGTTTGATAGCTCGCGATATTGGTATAAGAACTTCATAGGTATAGCTGTATCGAAGATACCGTTTTGGGAAGTAGCCGCAGGTACAGATTTGGTTGATGCATTAGCAACACTCTGAGTGATGGATCGGTTGATGTGAGAGTTCTCAGCAATCAACTGGCCGGTGCTTTGACTCTGAAAGTCTTGCTTCTCAGCGTTGCTCATGAAATTATTCAAATGAATCTTGTGTTTCTTACTAGTGCAATGATTCATGAGATAGTCGATTAAGATTACTGTATTGCAGGGAATGCAGTAAAAAGTGTCTTCTTCAATCTCGTTTAACTTATTCCTTTCTAAATATGAGAGGTAGTTCTTTTTGTGTTCGAGCGAATTCATGTGTTTATCAACAGAATACAACACAATATTGCATACAAAGCAGATCAAGTCAGAGTCGGTTTTGGACCTGCCTTGCTTGTTGTCTCTTTTAATTTGTTGGGAAATGGAAGGTAAAATAATCTGTGTACAGTCCTCGCCATTCATCTCTGATGCTGTTTCTTTGTCGATCAAATCAGAGAGATGTTTGTTGTGTTTTTTCCCATTGCAGTGGCCGAGTGCGTAACACTTGTCTACACACATGTCGCACGGCGTACAGTAGTATTGTGCATCATCCAGTTCTGCAAGCCTGTTCCTTTCAATTGTGGCATTATACTTTGTGATGTGATCAAATACCTTAATGTGAGTTCTAATACTAGAAATCTGGTTCTGTATGGTTATATCACAAATGTTGCAAGTGATTTCAGTATTGTTATGTGAGACAATTAGGCTGTGTTCTTGAATAAGCCGTGTGGTGTCTTCTTTCTGAGTGTTTGGTTTCTGTAGGATGTTTTCATTGATATCTGTTTCGTCGTCAGTGCTTGAGTGCTTGAGGCAATGTCTGAGTTTGTTTCGGTGCAATAGAGATTGGAGGTGGAAGCTTGTGTTTTTTGTCAAATCATTGCATAATACGCAGTGGCTCCATATGTCGTCAATCTGAAACATTGAGTTATCAATTTATTTATTCGTTAGGATTAATTAGTAATTAATAAACATTTATTATTCAGAAACGATTGTTAAAAATTTATGTTCATTATGCCAATGTAAGGAATGGAAATCGAATGCACAATCTACATCTCAGAAGGCAAAATAACCCAGCGTCAAGAAGTCTTGTCACCTTCAACTTACCTTGCGAATCGCATTTTTATCTTCAATAGGAATCATTACTTTCTCCATGTGCTCTTCTGAATGTTCATGACTATACCCAACGTTAGGGTCTTCACAGATCTTGCAGTACGACTTGTCCTTCTGGTTGTGTACACTGTGGAAATTGGCAACAGGAACCCTGATTTTATCACCATTTATTGCCGTGATTAGTATAAGTTTGTCTGTTAGTACTTCTATGGTATGTATTGGTTCTGTATTGCATTTATCTGTGATAGTTTTTATGTAGTTGACAAGTTGAGTGCTGGCTTTCTGCAAGTTTTCCTTCTTCTTGGCTTTTGTAACTGGATTGTAGTTGACACATTGAGCTCTTGTTTGTTGCGAGTTATCTTTCTTCTCATGTTTATTAACAGGATTTGGGAGAATTTCATTTTTCTTGAGAAATTCATTTACTTGAACTATTTTTCTATCTAAATCATCATCAGAATTATTGTTTGGGGGTTCGGAACTAGAAGCTTTTTCTACAATATTTTGTGGTTCAAGCTTAAGTTCATTTAGAGTTTGTTCTGCTTTTACTTCTTCAGGAGTTTCAATTATTGTTTCAGTGATTATGTTTTTGATAAAGTTGTTAGAATCATTATTTTCAGTTTCCAGTTTATCTAAATCTTTCAAAGAATCAGATTCAATTGTGCAATAATTTCTTACTACAACATCTATGTTATCCTTATCTTCATAAACCTTCAAAAATTCTTTGAAAACTTCATCATGTTTCAATGATTTCATATGTCTCTCCGATGATTCATGGTGTGCTTTATTAACATTTTGTACTACGATAGCACAAGGCCCGCAGAAATATGTTTCCGCAACTTGGATGAATACGCTAGAGTCCTTGATATTTTGCTGCATGTGTTTTCTAATGCGTTCTAGAGCTATATCAGCTATCCCCATGCAAGTTATGTGCTTCTCTCCATCATTGTGTATGGTTTTGTATGATTTTGGAACTTCAACATCACAGATGTGGCATGTATAAGTGTTCATGTTGAGGATATCACCTGGAATCATATTAATATGAAATCTGTATTGAAGTTTATTCCTTAACTAGCTGTCACCCGCGACTTCGTCCGCGTGGTAAGTATAAAGATATAGTTTGAGTTCGTTTAAAAGAAACTATTTTATGGTGGAAAGCGGACAGCTATTGATATGTTTTCACTGTTTTTTGCGTATTTTTTGAGAGTTATTTTTCGTGAATTTGTCTAAGTGGCTAAGTTGGGTTATGTATACGTTGGTTTTACATGAGCAAGTACTGGTTACCTTAGTTTTGAGTTTGCATTCAAAACTATAGTGTGTTTGAAAGATTGTAAATGCTGTTGTAGCCGATTTTTTTCAGCTGTGTTTAGTTTTGGTATGCTAAGTGCTTCCCGCGATTTTGTCTTAGTGGTTATCATGGGGTTTTTTGTAACAAACCTTTGTTTGTATTCAAACCTGGTGACAGATGCTGCGGTAGCTGAATTTTTTAAATGTTTTTTTGCGTATTTTGTAAAACTTTTTCCGTAATTTTGTTTTAGGGGCTAATTTGGGCTAATCGTTGGTGTATAATCGAATCTTGTTGTTTTAGTTTGACATGATCAAATGCAAGTTACCATCGTTTTGAGCTTGTACTTTAGAGTGTATTTGAATTTGAAGGCGAGTGCTGTTGTGGCCGTTTTTTTTCAGCGGTGTTTAGTTTAAGTATTAGATGATTCCCGCGATTTTGTCTTGGTGGTTATCATCGGTTTTTTTGTAAACATTTGTGTGTATTAAAACCTGGTGACAAATGCTGCGGTAGCTGAATTTTTTTTAATGTTCTTTTGCGTATTTTGTTAAGCTTTTTTTTGTGATTTTATGTTATATTAGTGGCTAATTTGGGGTTTCGTATGCGTGTTGGTGTATAATCGAATCAGATTTTTTAATTTGACATAACCAACTGCTGGTTACCATAGTTTTGAGCATGTACTTTAGAGTGTATTTGAATTTGAAGGCGAGTGCTGTTGTACCCGATTTTTTTCAGCGGTGTTTAGTTTAAGTATGATAGATGATTCCCACAATTTTGTCTAAGTGGTTGTCATTGGTTTTTTTGTAAACCTTTGTGTGTATTCAAACCTGGTGATAGATGCTGCGGTAGCTGAAATTTTTTTAATAGTTTTTTTTGCATATTTTGTAGAGCCATTTTTTGTGATTTTATGTTATTTTGGTGGCTAATTTAGGGTTTCGTATGCGTGTTGGTGTATAATCAAATCAGATTTTTTTAATTTGACATTACCAGCTGGTTACCATAGTTTTGAGCATGTACTTTAGCCGTTTTTTGAAGCGTTGCGGTGTTTAGTTTCGGTATGATAGGTGTTTTCCGCGATTTTGTCTAAGTGGTTATGGTGGGGTTTATGTAAACCTTTGTGTGTATTCAAACCTGGTGACAGATGCTGCGGTAGCTGAAAAATGTTTAATGGTTTTTTTTGCGTATTTTGTAAAGCCATTTTTTGTGATTTTATGTTAGTGGCTAATTTAGGGTTTCGTATGCGTGTTGGTGTATTATCGAATCAGACTTTTTTAGTTTGACATGACCAGCTGGTTACCATAGTTTTGAGCAGGTACTTTAGCCGTTTTTTAAAGCGTTCCGGTGTTTAGTTTCGGTATGATAGGTGTTTTCCGCGATTTTGTCTTAGTGGTTACGGTGGGGTTTATGTAAACCTTTGTGTGTATTCAAACCTGGTGGCAGATGCTGCGGTAGCTGAAAAATTTTTAATGTTTTTTTTGCGTATTTTGTAAAGCCAATTTTTGTGATTTTATGTTAGTGGCTAATTTAGGGTTTCGTATGCGTGTTGGTGTAATATCGAATCAGACTTTTTTAGTTTGACATGACCAGCTGGTTACCATAGTTTTGAGCAGGTACTTTAGCCGTTTTTTAAAGCGTTCTGGTGTTTAGTTTCGGTATGATAGGTGTTTTCCGCGATTTTGTCTTAGTGGTTACGGTGGGGTTTATGTAAACCTTTGTGTGTATTCAAACCTGGTGACAGATGCTGCGGTAGCTGAAAAATTTTTAATGTTTTTTTTTGCGTATTTTGTAAAGCCAATTTTTGTGATTTTATGATTAGTGGCAAATTTTGGGTTTCGTATGCGTGTTGGTGTATAATCGAATCAATTTTTTTAATTTGACTTGACCAACTGCTGGTTATCATAGTTTTGAGCATGTACTTTAGCCGTTTTTTGAAGCGGTGCGGTGTTTAGTTTCGGTACGATAGGTGTTTTCCGCGATTTTGTCTTAGTGGTTACGGTGGGGTTAATGTAAACTTTTGTGTGTATTCAAATTTGGTGACAGATGCTGCGGTAGCAGATTTTTTTTTACTGTTTTTTTGCGTATTTTGTAAAGCAATTTTTTGTGAATTTTCATGAAACTTTTTTCCTTTTTTTTCTTCTGTTAGGAAAATAATTTTCCGATTTTCTTTCTTAATGCACCTTTGCTCTATAAGAGCAACACATCTTCCAAGTTTCATGCTTCTAGGACTAATGGTTTAGGCTGTGCGTTGATTTTTCTTTAAACCATTTTTCCCCTTTTTCTCCTCTTCGGGAAATAATTTTCCAATTTCCTTTCTTAGTACACCTCTACGTTATAAGAGGAACATACCCTCCAAGTTTCATGCTTCTAGGACTAACGGTTTAGGCTGTGCGTTGATTGTCAGTCAGTCAGTCAGTCAGTCAGTCAGTCAGTCAGTCAGTCAGTAACGAAAGAGTTTTATATATTTAGATAAATAGGATCTACAATTCTACACCTAACCTGTTAAATCAATTCATCAATTTAACTCCTGTCTGTGCCTAAAATACCATAATATCTACTAAAAAAAACAATATTCATAATTAGTTTCTCAAAGATCTCCAAACTCAAAAACCTCATAAATAAAATACACATTTCACACAACACTGACTAGCCCCAAACTAAGCAGAGCTTTATGGGAACCCGATCGCTGATATCATACCTAAATCCCTACATGTTTTTTTTTTGTAAATACATACTTTGAAATAAAAAAAATGTCCAAGGAGTAGTCAGAGGCATGGACAAAAATTACAATATGACAAAGTTGATTTGTTTACATACTTGTACTTTTCTCGAAGGAAACTTCTTCATCAGCCAACACATCCACTTGTAAATATTCTTTGTCGAACATACTTCTGGCGCCCCACAGCGGTAAGGCTGCATTGTTATCTGAATATGAATCATAGACCGGCAGGAGTGGCTTACAGTATATTCTACTTGCACTTTCCAAATATACTGCTGTCGGCATCATGTTCTAGCAGTGTTGGAGGTTTTAACTAAAAAAAAATATAATATTGTTTAAAATTTTTTCTATCTTATGCATAAAGTGACCAGTTTACCGTGTTTTTGAGCAACCTATTTGTTGCTATTCTATTGGCACCCTTTCCATGGTTATCACTATTTAAAACCGCTATGGTAACATACAATTGGGTAAGTACCTTTAGATAACTACTAAATATAGCTATAGCAATTAGCGCTGCATGAATTTTGTGGGACTGTTATTTATTAATCACAGCATGAAGAAGTCTACTGCTGTATATAATAGAATTAGTGATTTCCTTTTTTACTGTCCTCGGTAACTCACGTGCTTTGTGGTGTTTGAACATAGGTACATAGACAATGCAATGGGATCTTTAGCGACTTCGAAGTTTGTGAAGTAGGTAAAATATTTGTATTTATAAAAAACTGCTAAACTTACGTAAGTGTGGTGCTATTTCGACCTATAGACCTTTTCGTCTTCCTTCAAATTCCTCGTAAGCTCACATTTCACCCGCAATTCCGCACTTTTTACAAACAAACAAAATTCAAAACAACAGTCGGTTTGCTTGACTGTGGTGGTGAGTGAAATTCGAGTTGAGAGGAGAGACCGAATGACCGAAGGTTTAATATTCTTCCTTCAAGGAACGAATCTGCGAATGCTTGATTCACTGAAAAACTAACCACGTGCGCTTATTATTTGCTTGTCGCGTTCAGCGCCATCTGTCGGCGAGTAGCAAAATTCTGTAACGCTACTATTGGCTGCTCGTTGTTTGCGTCTATTAATTACACCATCATCATTCCCACCTGAGAAGTCCACGGTTGGACATAGACTCTTTTAGTGAGGTTTACATTTCCTTATCCCGAGTCTCAACTATGGAAGCAAAAAGGAAAGAAGGAATATGAACCTACCCCTATTTCCTTGCATCCATCGTCGTCGGTTTATGGAGCAGACCCCCTCCATAACTATACTCTTTGAGCAGACTGCCGTCAATGACCATAGAGCTCGCGCACTTTGACCTTTCCAAAGAAATATAATTACTGAAAATCGCGAGCGCCTATTTCGTGTGCAATCTGATTGCGCACCACAGAATAATAAACCAATCGTAAGCAAAAGCGTTTTTGCTTTTCTGTGTTGCGCACAGTTGAACAAAAAAATAATATTGATCCTGACAAGTCTTCCTACTAAAAAGTTTACACAAAATAAAGTTAGTGTTGCTCGCGATCTTTCATAAATAATTTCAGTGATTTATATTTTTCCTTTAAAAGCACTCAAAGTGTGCGAGCGAGATGTTTCACGTTTCATGGTGTCCATCGTCATATTAGCCTTATGCGCTAGTAGGTTGGCAATGTTCTCGTACAAATAAAAAGACAAAATCATCTATATCATACATTTTACTTATACTAATACGTCTTACAACCATCGGATATTGTGACAAACCAACAAAAACCGATTAAATACACTTTCTATAATAATGGCGCTTACAATAGTTTTATAAACTCTATCTTGTAATTAGGTACTACGGGGACACAATTCGGTGATAATGTTATAACTTATAAGATTTTCTGTAATTTTCTACTTCCCATTATACAAAATTCGATCCCACTGCTATCTTCAGTAGAACCGTCAATACTATATCACATTTTTAGCGCGTAAATACTTTGCGATACTAGATGAACACCCTATACGATTACAATGGAAAGTAGAAAATTATTCACAGAAATTAGTTATACCTACGTCAACATGGTTTCAGTAATATCTTATTTAACATGGTTCGTTAATTCGACAATCTGGCTTAATAAAAGGTGTAAGGACCTGTCATTTTATATTAAAGCAGATGATTCGCTTTTTTTTAAAGACTTGTATTTTAAAAAGACCCTCAAGCATGAACCCAGACTCATCATATTATAGTTTAAAAAAATCTTAGAAATCTATGCTTGAATCAGTTTAGAATACGCACCTTACGTCAATTGTCTCGTCTTTACCAAAGATCTAATTTTTATACATAACAGTACAAAACATCTTTCCAAGTCTAATACCTTTGTATATATTGGTAACTTATCGTCTTATTTTTACATTGTCATAGTTTAATAATATTTTTTTTAATATTGTTAGAATTTCTTATCGTACATCACGTTCGGCATAAGAAACAACTGTTAGCATACGTTTAGCTCAAGTTAACTAACCTCTTTTCTTAAAAAACTTGAGCTAACAAAGATTATTGATATTTCTGAGCTAACCAGTGTCTCAAAATGACCGATATAGTTTTTCATCAGTTTCTTCGTCTTCTTAAATATACTCATAATTATCTCAAATAAATATTAAAGTTCAAAAACTCCATAATAAAATTCTCAAAATAATCAAAAATAAAAATGTTTAATAAATAGTCATAGTCAATGTGGCCTGTACTACGTACATTGATATAATATAAACTCGCTAGGCCGGTACGAGTCATCAGTTCCGCTACTACGCTAGTTCTGCAGTTAGCTTTGTTTGCAGATACTTTTTCCATGCATTACATAGATTGAATGTCGAGATCTTATCACACATCCATTGACAAGTCTCATTATAATCTCTTTACTTTTCATAAACGCAACGATATCTTCAGGTATGCGATAACAATGAAAGTAAAGTTTATTGACATAATAAATGGGTTTCACAAATCGATTTTAAACCCATAGTCTCCCGCACTAGTTAAAAAATTATGTTTCAGGGGCCAATGCTGGTAATTCAAGTATGTCGTTACTTTATCATAGTAATGCAAAGAACTTATGGTACATCATAATTTTGTCATACATGTAAATGAGATCTTATATTTTTCATATTTTGTTATTACATACGATGCCATTTTAATTGCAATAAACTTAGCACTTCATAAACGAACGAGAAAATTTAGCAACTTTGTTACCGTACATAATGCTTATGTGTGTGAGTGATGAATTTGCCATGGTATAGCCGTTACCACTCTAGCCCTTAAAATGTGTTCGATGGTCAAGCTGGATACTATAAATATAAAAAGTACTTACGCCCGCGTTTAAGCACAATTTTATTCAGTTTACAGAAGCCGATGCAAAGTTTATTGCAATTGAAATTGTCAGTAACATTACGTGATTACTTCTTCATAGAGTTGGCGATATCGCTAACGTGGAGTTGCACTTTCGGCTTGTGCTCCGGCGGAGAGAAGTACCATTCGAAGCGTTTGAAGGACTCGATCTCTCGCTCGCATGCTTCTAGCGATAGGTTGCTGATCGATGCATCCGGCAGGAAGATGCTCGGCTCTACAATGGGAATAAAGTTCAATTTCATTAATTCCTTCATGGCATGATATAATTTCAAATGTTTGGTACAAAGAGTCTAGCCAAGTCGCATTCGTTATGAGTTAGTAAACTTCGAGCTCGTAAACACACTTTGCAGATATACAAGCTTCCGGCGCGCCTACGTACAATGACACTTATTTAGTAGTAGAGCTCTTTGTGAAGCTCGTCCGGGGAAGTACTACCACCATGCCTATTTCTGCCGTGAAGCAGCATTGCTGTGTTTGAAGGGTGTGGGTGCCGGTGAAATTACTGGCACGTGAGGCTGAACATCTGTATGCCTCAAGTCGATGGACGCAGGGAAGTGAATCGTTGGGCACGTTCCTAACGTGCGTGACCTACGAGGCAATGGTTATAGGCGATGGACATTAGAGAGGCAAGACAAGACACACATTACTTAAATAACAACGAATAAGTTATTTATCTTACCGTTGTCTTTCATAGGGCGAGTGCCAACTGCGCCAAAACGTGGTTCGATGTCTTCACTGGGGCGTGGAGGCGCTGGAGAATAAATTCGAATAAGCTAATGGACTCTGTTATATGTATATGAACGTGCCTCTTACTACCAATAGTGGGCGACTGACATCCTCAAAGATTTTTAGAATCAACTAGTTGCATAAATATAATATGTTCCCTCATGGCCCTATTTACGGGACGCTGTAGTGCCTAAGATAATATTTTAGATGGAATAGGCTTGCCCACCCATGTATCTATACAATACTCTTAGCATAGTCGGCCTATCCACAGAAAGACATGTCCAATACCTGCGGAGCTGACTAAGCCGCGGGTTTCCTCACGATGTTTTCCTCTATCGGTATATCATCAAAGTGGGATTATGTGACTATTAGGTGTAGTTACCTGGTTTGACCGGGTTGGGCGTGTAGATAGGGTCGGCCCATACTTGCGCGATGGGCCGCGAGAATAATGAGTCGTCGGTCGGGATCTCGTCCAGCGGCATTGATGGCTCCTGAACACAATTATATTAGGTTGTATTAAAAGGGTCATAAAGTTCATCAGGATTCGATAAGCATGTACTATTGAGTCTTTGTAGATAGCGAAAGTAATTTTGTGGCTCAAACACAGCTTGTTTTGACCAATTTGGATGTAACTTAGAATACAAATGTTTGTACCAAATAAGCCCTAGGTTCCCCCTGCGGCTTTACTCGCGCTGTGCAGTCACAGAACTGATTAATAACATTTGTGTCCACATGTCATATTCGTCGTGTAGTTATATTTTATTGTCACATTCGAAATATATCTCTAGTTTACACGTTAACCATAAAGTATGTATAGGCATAATATAATAGGTACATACCTGTCGATAAAACTTAGACTCCGTCACATGATGTATAGTAACTTCGTTATTGAGCTTGGAACCCACTCTCAGCCGCTGGAAGTACGGCAAGTCACCGTTCACCATCACATCGTCCATCTTCATGTCCGTTTTCTCATTGAACAGTGCATTCCGGAATACGTTCGGGTTTTCTACCCCGAACGGGTTGTAAAGCCCTGTGTATATATCGTCTTCGCGTTTCAACGGCGTTCCTATCGGCTCGGGGCGTTGAATGACGTTTGCGAATAGGGAGTTATCCGTTTCGAAGGGACGATTTACCTAGAAAATAACATTTAATTTAATCGGCGTTTTTAGGATAAGGGCTTCTAGCCTTGAACAAAAATCTTTGAGGATGTCTAGAGCAGTCTAAGGCACTTCCAGGCATCACATTCGTTTTTCCGTATTCGGACATCCGAATGCATTATCACGTAATACACTTTCATTCCAACTACTCACATTTTGTACCTCAAGTAATGTTTGTTAAAATACCACCAAAATAACACAACGGAACTCATAACACCAGAAAAACAATTCAAATGAAAAACCATGTTCAAATGAATATCTATGAGGGAGATATTATATAGAATATCTATCAGGGTAGGCAACGCAACAACAGCACCCTTGGTGTTGTTGGTGTCTATGGGCGAAGGTGACCGCTTACCATCAGGTGGGCCGTAAGCTCGTTTGTCTATCTTTTACATAAAAAAAAAATCTTTAAATAACGTAGGTAAATATTTACCTCTGGCCTGGTTCCAATCGGATTGGGAGACACGACCGGCTTAGGAGCGGTCTCCTCTCCATAGTACTCCGGGCTTAGGAAGCTGATAGGTGGATTATCGCTCGTCTTGAACAGCGAATACCCTTCATCGTTCTGCTGAGTGAACGACGCCAGGTTCATTATCCGATTCTGATAGTCATCCGGTTTGGGCGAGGTTCGTGCGGTGTCGACGTACTGAGGCTGGTTGAATGAGTTAGGATTAGGATAGTTGTATTGCGGTTGGGTGAAAGGCGGAGTCGGATTTCGAACCCCCATGATATTTTGCTGATGCATCATTGACATTAATGGATTTCGGATGGTGTACATTCCATTGGACGTAGGGGTGATAGTCGCTTGACACGCGTTCGGGGGCATTGGGATCGGATCAGGCAGCCTTATCTCTGGCTTCTTAGGGTTGTTAATAACAGGGGGGGACGATGATGATATCTGGACTGGGGGTAGGTTGGGGTGGAACATGGGGTTGCGGAGGGTGACCATTTTGGTGCCGTCCGGTTTGGCGTCTTCGGCGGCCGCGGCGGCCTTTTTGGCTTTTTTCTTGGCCTTTTTGGATTTGCCGATGGTTATTGGTGGCGGTTCCGCGACGATTATTGGCTTTGGCGGTTGTTCTGGAATAGAGAATACATTTATAATATTTAACGAGGCGATTCCAGAAACAACTTCGTGTTTTTCGAATAATATCTATGTTTGAGTACCGTGTCAAAGTCAAAGATGTCTTTATTCAGTAGTAACTCAAAGAAGCAAGGTGAGTCTAGGTACCAGTTCCACGCGACCAAGCTTAGAAGAACAAGCAACAAACTACGGCTCGGTTCCTACCGTTTTTTTGTATAATCCTTTTGCAAATCGAAAATAATAATAATAGCAGTGAAGTTCCAGTGTGGTACCACTTCACTTAGTGAGACGTAGGCAATAATACAAATGCAAAAGTTTAAAAGACAGCACACGCAACGCATACTATTAAATACCCTAGCTTTTTACTCTGGAAGCCAAAACTTCCAGATTCCAAAACTTTACTTCAACGTTGGCACTCGTCTAAGTGTCCTGAATATTTCGGGGCAGCGGCGTGTTTAAGTTAAGCAGTGATTGAATATGGTCATACCAGGATGCGCGGTGGAGAAGGCCATCATGGAGGGATCCGCGTTGATGACGGGCACGGGCCGAGCCACCGGCGTCGGCGCCGCCGCTAACTGGTTGGCTTTCCACAGCGGCTAAAGTAACAATGGGTAAGTTAAAAGGGCTGAAATTATTACTAGAAGTTTTTTACATGGTAGTGAAATTGAATGATTCATCAAAACGATTCAAAAATCACTTTGACAACGCTGTAAAACGCTGTCAACACAAATATTTGTGTGATGAACATAGACGTTTATTCTCTCTCTGGGCGTTCTATGGTATTCTAAGTATGTATTTACAAAAAAAATATAAGGATGAAAATTTGGTTCCCATAATACAAGCAGTACTTAGTTTGGGGCTACATAATGTTGCCTGGACTGTTCACAATATTTATTGATTGTATAAGTATAAACAATAAAAAAATCATCGATTGATTGAATACTGACCACAGACTTGATAGGGGGCGGTTCTTTCTTCTCGCTGGGGTGCACACGCGTCAGGGTGATGCCGGGCGGTAACCGCAACTCAGATACCTGCAGCATAGTTCAAGACAAATTAACTAAATCTTAATTAATCGTTCTGATTACCTCCAATACCTAAAATGACAAATAACCAGCCTTTAGTCGACTCTCCTTATAAATTTAATTTAAAAACTCCTCAAAATGAATCATTCAATTCTGGTGGAGAACTTGACCCAGCAATGAGACACAAAAGGTTAATAAAAATCAAACAGACTAAATAATGAACACAATACATGTTGTCTGTGTCATAATGGAAACACCCGAAGATGGCCCCTTTCAGCCAAAAAAAGAACCAAAAAAGACGAGCAGTTGACATTCTCAGACTTAAAACAAATTTTAATGAGATCTACAACCCATAGAATAGATACTATAGTGATATTACTTTATCATTCCTGTGTATAAGGCCGACTAGGCAGAAAGGATTGCATACCCAGACTAAATAAACCTATAATAAATCATCACGCCAAGAAGGCCCGCCTGTGTCATAGTTAGTACTAATTCAATCCAAATTAATGTCCTGGGTTCTACCAGAACGCTCTAGAACTAATGGTCTGTTTATTGATCGTTCTTTCTTTAAGACGGCTGCAACAGATTTTTTACTTTCACATTAAACAACAATAATGTGTTTCCGAATAAGCCGTTAGTTTTCCAAGGAAAAACAATGCAAGCGAAGCAGGGTGTAGCTAGTATAGAGACCTGTATGCCGCAGCTAAGCTGATCCATAATACTGCAGGAGGACGGCTTATCCGGCTCGCTAGCGCTTGCGCTCTGCAAACAAAATCAAGCATTTTATAAATAAGCGGGTACAGAAGCGGGTAAGTCTACATGTAGACTTTTTTATATACATACATCAAATCATGCCTCTTTCTCATAGGGGAAGGCAGAAATCACGGATTTCTATTTGCTACGATCCTGACATATCGTAGTAGGCAACAAATACTGCACATCGGCTAATTTCGGCTTCATAGAGCGTAGTGTGCGTTAGAAAGAGAGAGCTCTACGAAAGCAGAAAGGCCGATGTGCAATATTTATCGCCTACAACCGTACCTCTTTTGCTTTTTTATAAAGAACAAATAAATATTTAATAATAGCATTACAAACAAGCAATATAATAATCTAAAAATGGGGTATTTACCATGGTCTTCGAATATAAAAGTAGACGGGTTAGGTAGGAATGCTATTTCATTCAAATAGGAACTACTTAAAAGTAACATTAAAAAAATATCAAAAGTGGGATCAGCCACTACGGCGGCACAAACATTTTATTTTACTTTCGCATAAGCAATATGAACATACAGTAGTAATTTTAAGACGCAAAAATTTGGCATCTAATAGGGTAACTTTTTTTTATTGTCGGAATAATTAAATGCTAGGTCCGTCTAAATCAAGGTCCAGGGATATTGAAGCAGGGGTTATAATTTGTAAAACAAACAAATCACTCACCTTTTTGTTTCACTAATTTTCGACATAGCTGGCTATTAACTTTCTGGTTGACACTTGGTTCTTAGTAATTTACTAACACTCTGGTTGAGAAGCTTGTGATGGTTATTGTTATTTGGTTACTAACCTTTTTGTTGGCAAGGTTGCTGGGTGGTTATTGTTAGTAAGTTACTAACAATCTGGTCGAGACGATGATGGATATCGTTAGTTGGTTACTTACCATCTTATTGATAGTAGGTTTCTAATAATCTTGCTTTCACGCTTGATGATGGACATTGTTAGTTGATTATGCAACCATCTTATTGACGGTACCTAAGTTGTAATTTTCAATGTCAAAAATGTAATTTCTCTTTAGTACTTTAGTTTGTAATATCGTGTATCTTTCTTTGTTTTCATTTTTATTTTAATAGTGTGTATATGTGCTGAAGCAGTAAATAAATTAATGTCTATGTCTATGTCTACGGTTATTGTTAGTAGGTTACTAACCTTCTTGTTGACAAGTTCGATGGTGGTATGTGGCGTGATGTTCGCTACCTGCGGCTTATTCTCTTGTTGTTTCTGTTGTTCTCTCTTCCGTTCTTTCTTGGTCAGCGGCGGTGGGATTACTACCGGCGGAGGCTGTTTGGTTTGCTTTGTTGTGACTGGGACTGGAATTACATAGAAGAAAATCAATACAGGACTCATCTAACACAGGTTAGATCTTAATTAACAGAGATTCCAACTCTATGTACAGTTTTTATTGTACATAACAACAATACAAATACAAAATTATTAATTCAAAAATTTAGTTTCAATAAAAATAAATTGTGTTATTTTTTATTTGGAAACAAAGAACGCCCGGATTGTGAACTTACGGTCTCTGACATCGTGCGCGGTTAAGATGTTACAGTATTTGGCTCAGGTATAGGAAGTAACCACGACATCGATACAGGGTCGAGCGTAAAATTGTTAATGAAATAAATAAACTCGAACTAAAACTGATTTGAGAGAATGTCACCCGCTCCTGAGGATTACAGTTGTGTACATTTGAAAAATACCACAGCTAAAGATACCTACCATTCTTCTCATATTTATTCTCCTTTTCTTTTGTTTCTTTAGTTTCCTTCTCTTTCTCCTTCGCTTTCTTCTCTTCCTTCTTCTCCGCCTTTTTCTCCTCTTTCTTCTCAGCTTTCTTTTCCAACTTCCTCTCGCGTTTTGCTTCTTTCTTCGACTTTGCTTGTTCGGCTCTCTAAAATACACAAAGAAAATATTTATACACCAATAATGTACAAAACACATATTTATTGTACATATCATTATTTAGAACCAGAAACAAGTAAGTTGCTTTACTGTAAGTTACTTTTGAATTTCTGTATTGCGAACCGTACTTTGAGTGGGTTTTAAGTCACAAGAGTTCTCAACACGCCCGATACACCTCTCCGTAAAAAACCCCGCTAGAAAAACGAGCTCGCAATCGCAAAACAGACAACCAAAATTTTAAGGCGGATAAAGAACTCTGACTTGAGGTAGAGAACAAACGTTTTTGCTAGTTGACCAATTATGATATTTTTTTTCACGCTGTTGCTTAGTTTTATCATGTTTTGCAAGATAAGGAAGGCCAAATGTCAGAGTTGTTGCATCAAAGATTGTTCAAATTGTATTTACAACAAAAATACAACGTGTATCAAAATATGTGTACTATCCTGAAGGGGGGTGAATTTCCACCCCCCGGGGAACAACTTTTGTTCAACGACTTTACGAACTTCGATTGGTATCTCTGAAAAAAACTGCAACGAAGTTTCAACATGAACAGCTGACTTTATACAAAGTGACAACCCTAAACTCAGCTACAGAGGTAATAGGTAGTAGTAGTAGACCTACAGGGGTAGTAGGTCAAGGGGTCAAGGGGTTACAAGGATAGGCTTGTCAATTTATTTAGGCATTATGAAATTAAATATTTTTGTATGGGAAACTGAAAATAGGAATTTTTAATTATCTCCCCCCCACAACTGATCACCATTGTGGTCTGAAACCCCCCACCTTCGCATAGTACACATATTTAGATACACCTTGTATACATTTTCTCAAACTACAGCAGTAGAACAACTAATCACATCTAAAATTATTCCGAATCATCATTCTACCTACGAGTATTAGGGGTCCACACCCACAGAGACCTTTGTGAGGGAAAGATGGATTTTCATAAATTAACTAAGCGTACCTTTGCTTGTTCTAATTTCTTCTCCGCCTTCTTGGTAAGCGGTTCAGTTGGAAGCGCGGAGGCTTCAGGCTTCCTCGAGTCACCCTTTTTCTTGTTCTTAGCTTCTTGCTTCTGCAGCTGTTCCTCTAGCTGTCTCTCTTCTTCTTCCGCCTGAAAAGTTGCACATGTTACTCGAAGAATTTTTATGCTTCCCACGTTTTGTACGGAGACGCAGAACGCGTGTTGTGCAATACGAAAATAGGTAAAATGAAAAGTCCGTAGTCGTAAGTATGTTATAAAGTTCCGAATAGGCTCTCTGGTTCCTGCAGCTATGCTTGCCGAATAGTAGTTTGAACCTTTGATTTTGCTTGAATTTTGCACTTCCGTACTATTTACTATAAATTTGTAAAGTTTGGTATAGGTGTTTGGCCTATTCAATCTAAATTCCTGTCCTAGGTAATACAGCGTCCGCAAATGGAGGCATGAGATTAAAGTACCCCTGATACTGCATAAATCATATACATTATATTTTTTATTTGCTTTATATTTTTACTATTCACTGAATACTATTTTAACTTCTGTCATTTCCCCACTCTAGTTTGAAAGAAATGGTGACACGACAAGAAGAAGAAGAGTTCAAATGTCATTGGCTAGATTTTACCTGTTGCTGAGCGAGCTTCTTCCGTTGCTTCTTGCTGAGCGGGCCCGTTTCAACGGGTTTTACCTCTTTCGGCTTAGGCTCGGGCTTCACGGGCACAGGTGGCTGCTTTACTTTCTTCTGCCACAAAACAAAAACAAGTCAAATAGAATAATGTCTGACTTGAGGCTTAAGGCACATACAACTCTTTCACCACACTGTTTTGAAAGAATGAGTTGTACGAAGAGTCGTAGAGCTTTTTGTGACGGGCTCGTCCGGGGAATTACTACCACCATGCCTATTTCTGCCTTGAAGTAGCTTTGCTGTTTTTCGGTTTGAAGAGCGTGGGTACTGATGAAATTAAGGCTGAACATCTGTATGTCTCAAGTTGGCGGACGCAGGGCAGTGCATTGTAAGGCACGTTCTTTAAGTGCGTGACCTACGAGGCAATGCTTACCACGATTGTTATAGGCGATGGTTACCACTTAACATCAGTTGGGCCTAATTTGAATATTGCGTTTTCTCTTGGCACACGGCAGTACCTGCCACACCCCAGTAGATACCCGATAAGTGGTGACCCCGACGTGATAATGACATATTCTAATAGTGTTACTACATAGATGAAAAACCTACTCTAAACGAAGCGAACCTTGTCCTTACTCCCGTTGGCGACTTGGTTGATGCGCGCTAGCACTTGCTCCCACGTCTGCGTCGGCTTGCGCTGCGCTTCAGTCTTCGCTTGCGTCTGCGTCTGCGTAGCCGCCGGAGCTACCTTCTGTTCTTCTTCCGCGTGTTTTGCAACTGGACAAAAACACGTGTTTTTATTTCAGAGTTAACAAGTTTAAGCTCCGTACTCAAATTCGGTATTACTCGATAGTTTTACCCCAAAACAAGTGAATATTAACGTGTAGACCGCTCTCGAGCTCTCATCGAGCCGGCTCGATGGAATGAAATAAAAGTAATTTCCTTCACACCTACTCGAAGCGAGATATTATTGCTGAATGTGTGGACGAAAGCGAATGCCATGGTTTTTACTCGACATGATAACTCGATCGAGCAAAACCATATGTGAGTACGGAGCTTTACATCTTCTTCTTCCTGCCCTTATCTTACTTTATGTAGGGTCGGCACAACATGTTGTCTTCCATTATCCTCTATCAGCCGTCATCTCTGTATTTACCTCCTTCTAATCCATGTCATCCATCACACTGTTCATCCATCTTTTCTTTGGCCTACTATCTACATTCATACTCTTCACTCTCCTAGTCACATGACTTTCATCCCTCGTCATGACAAGTTTACATCATGTGCAAGAAATCAAGTTCAGGTAAGATTGGAGCTGGAAAGAAAAGATCTTAGGTCTGGGAGAACCACTAGTAGGTCTAAAGTCCAAGTATGGACTGTAACAGCTAATTAACGGCAACTTCATTACAATACCGTCAGCGAATCTTGGCAGGTCTGAAGTGAGCCGTTTGTGCGAAAATGCACAATGACCGAGTCCGGTTAATGTACACCCTGTTAAAACCAATCAACTTTTTTTCCACTACCTATATAATTGTTGAGGTCCATGGACACTGCAGCAGTTTAATAATTCGATTGTCACTTTTTTTATCTAGCGATGGATAATTGCTCTGAAGAAGATAACGCCTTTCATTTTATTGTTAAATAACATTCTCGCTCGCTCTGCTCGCTGCTGTAATGTTTATGTTCTAACATAACCAAAACTAATCCTAGTCCGACCCATCTTAAAAAGTCTCAAGGACTCGTGCAAGTATCCAGAGCTAGAACAAAAAAGCAGCCAAGTGCGAGTCGGACTCGCCAATGAAGGGTTCCGTAGCAACAAGTAACTTAGTATGAAAGTTCTTGTACTTCGTCGAAAGGTAAATTGCGGTTTACGATTTATGACGTATAAAAAAAAACTACTTACTAGATCTCGTTCAAACTAACAAAAATATCGATGGAAGTTTGCATAGTAATGATTTGCCGAGCGTATTGTACCATATTGTATATTTGTGCGTTTTATTTATAAAATCGAAAGCGTCCCCAGACACTTACTAATGATATGTCTGTTGTCCGAATAGGCTGTGTTGGTGGCAGGCATGGACACAGGTCCAGTGCTGGAGGCGGGCGAACTGCCGCCGCGGTCGGCGCCAGTGCTGGATACGGAGCCAGCAGTGGATGAAGACGAACTGGTCGCACCGTTTGCTTTATTGCGGTCCGCGTCTGGATTGCGAAGTTTAAACTCTTGAAAAGCCGTCTTCACAACCAAACTACTCAACGTTATTGAGCAATGATAACACATTCTAACCGATGAGACCCAAGCCTTGATGGAAATGAGAAGTAATATTATTGTGAAACTATGTACAACCAAACTACTCAACGTTATTGAGAAAAGATAAAACATTCTAACCGATGAGACCCAAGCCTTGCCTAATTATAAGAAGAATGGAAATGAGAAGTAATATTATTGTGAAACTATGTATATAACTATGAACCAATCTTACTTGAACTAAAAAGTCAACAAAACTCTTACAAAAGACAGCTCACGTTATCAAAATGAATGCAATATAACACCCAGACAGAGAACAAACTTCTGTGTTCACCACACAAATTCGCGGTGGTGCACAGGTTCGCGGTGGGGATCGAACCCACGACCTACAGCGCAAGAGGCAGAGTTACTACCAACTGAGCTGAGAGGACAGTCAAATGTACGAAAAAGCCCTTTCGACGTTTACTTCGCAGTACCACAAATCCCGGTTAATATCTATCTATATAATGAAATATATGCAATAAAATGAATCATTAAAATAAAATAGATTATTATTATGTTATTTTATTGATATTTTCACCATGACAGTTTAAAAAGTAATGATCAATAAGACTTACTAGCGATAGCTTCGTTCTGGCGCTGCTTCAAGAGCTTGGCTTCGTCGGTGCGCACCCGGTTTATCAACTCGTGCTCCATTTCCAACTGCCGCTGCTGTTTGAGCCGCTGCATCTCCTATAAACAACATAATGCCCCGTACAAAAACAACAATATATAAATTATTGCCACTTGTTTTTCCATTGTTAGTTTTAGGGCGTGAACTGAAAAAAAAAACACTGAGCAGTTATTAGTACATTATTGCAAAGGCAGCGAAATAGGCAATTGCAGGTCGAGTATGAGTTTGAAGGCCGAGCCGCAGGCGAGGACTTCAATGATACGAGACAGGCAATTGCCATTTCGGCCGAGGCATATACAGTTGTGGTCATATAATTAAGAACGATTTGAAGTTCTAGAAGTTTTTTATTTAAACCGTATCATACACAGAGATGTGTACCTTCTGAGAAGCAACTAGTTATGTTATATAATAGTCACATTAATAGAGCAACCTGACTTAAGAATAAAGTATGAAATCGCTGACTATTTTTTGTACATTTTATTGATTTTATCAAAGTAACACATTCAAATAGTACTGAAACTGGACAAATAATTAAGAACGATTTATTTAACTGCTCGGGAATTGTTTTGTATGACACTTAGATTTCAAAAATCACAAATTTAATTTAATAAATTTAATAAATATTTAACTAAAATTAATAGTTAATAGCATATCCACGGCTTTTAATTACAGCTTTACACCGGCGAGGCATTGACTCTATTAATTTTTGACATTTCGCAAGAGAAATAGAGTTCCATTCTTCTAAAAAAACGTCATACAGCTCTCTTAAACTTCCACACTTTGTATTTGAAACCTTTTTCTTTACTTCAAACCACAGATTCTCTATTGGGTTTGGATTCTCGAGGAGTTGTTTTTCTCTGTTTAGGTACACGTGGAACATTCGAAGTAGTTTCATATGTAGCAAAATGCTTTACAGCGTGGAAAACCATCGATTTTGAACATTGCAGATGGTCGGCTATCTTTTTATAAGACCAATTCTTCCGGCGAAGTTTTATTATTACTTCCCTTGTTGATTTATCACAACTTTTATTGTTTCCCATTGTTTTTTCTAAAGAAGCCTTTAATCTTTTATAGCACGTAATGGCGCCAAAATTATACAAACAGTAACAAATCGACTGAGTGTTGATTTAAATTTGAATAAAGGTATAAACTACTTAGCGTTCTTAATTACGTGACCAGCCAGTAATAAGGAATACTTTGTTTAAAAGTAGTGTAAAATGTTTGCCTATTGATTTTTAGCCAATCATGTGTATCAATGAATACAGTGGTAATATGGAAATGTTTTACGATACCGAGAGAAATAAAAACAAATGCATACAATTAGTTTTGCATCTTAGTTGGAAAAAAGCTTCCCTTTATATCAGCGTTCTTAATTATATGACCACCACTGTATAGTGCTTTTCTTAAAAAAATGCAAGGAAATAAAAAAAATAGTACACAATAAATTTATTTTTTATTAACCAAATATCAACGAACTCCGCTTTACCGCCATTTTTTTTTTTTAATTTTACATTTTTGGCCAAAAGGTAAACGCATCTGTGGCTATACAGCCACGAGAACGCAATGTGTACGATAGATGAAAGAGTTCTAAATTCAAACAGCACACCGTTTCATACAACATTGCCGGAGCGAGAACGCGCCGGGAAGTGATTTTGGTTTTTCAGTCTACGTAAATATGATACTTCGCGTGTTCTATATTCAAAAGTAATGACAATATTTCCGCGCATGTTTAAGAAAAACAACTTTATGTTGCGGCATTTTTGCATAAAATTGTTGAAAGACGCTTGTCTCAAGCGGATGGCAGTCGCACTCGCACTGGTCCCAACTGGCCCGAGATATCGTGTCCGTGAGCCGTGTCTATGTGTGCGTTGCTCGAGCGCACTTTGTATGTAGATTGCGTTATGTAACTGTTTTGTGCTATCCGGCTCACCCTCGATCTCGCGTGACGTCAGTTAAGGGCGTCGATTCCACGGTTACACATATTTTACGATCACTCAATCGAGCCGTGTTGCTGGAATCGACGCCCTGATCCTATTCCCTAACTCAAATTAGAAGGGTGGCGGAACATAATAAGACGTACCTGCAGCTGTTCCTGCTGCCTCTTCTGGCGCTCCTGCAGTTCCTGCTGCTTGAGCCACTGCTGCTTCACCTGCAGCCGCTGCGCCTCGTCCTGCTGCTGCAGCTTCAACTTCTCTTGCAGCAGCAGCTGCTTCTGCTCTTGCAGCTGCTCCTGGATCTGCTCGTGCTGGCAACGCTTCAGCTGTTGCTGGGCCAACTGTACAAATATTATAGTAAAACAAAGAGTTAATATGAAAGAGAAGTAATAATTAGAAATATAAATAAAATAGAAATAGAAAATATTTATTTAACACAAAAAATGTAACAACAAGCAATAAGTGACGAAAAAAAGGTTTCGACTCAGCATTTGCAATAAAAGCGCAAGGGCTTATTATTATAAGCCCTTGCGCTTTTATGGCAAATGCTGAGCAAACCAGCGCCATAGTGCTGGTTTAAAGTGGCGCCGAGAATTTAAATAAAATATATCACCATTTCAGTTTTTTTTTATTTGCGCAGTTACAATTATAATGCGACTTTACCTGTTGGGGAGTTTTCTTGAGCTGCACACATCGGGCATCGAGTATTTCCTTCTCACATTTCCGTAACTGCTGCGAACATTCTTTTACTTGGTTATCAGCTGATTGTAGCTCCTGGACAACAAAAATAATGTATTTATTCAACGTCACTCAATCAAATTGATAATGGTATGGCTATACCTGAACATAGTAGAACAGCCATGTGGCCGGAATAGTGTCCTCAAAATACGTGCTCCTAAATTTAAATCGGCTCTGGCTCAGCATGAGGATTATTATTATTTATTTATTAGAAACAAATAACAGACAAATAACGGACAAGTAAAATTCAACCAAATTAATAGTGCTTGCTTCTAACATAAACCAAGGTGTAGCATAAAAAGTAAAGTAGTAACATTGAAGGCAGAGACTTCATACATATGTCACAAAACCAGATAACAAGTAATTAGCACCCCTGTGGGTGCTAATTACTTGTTACGATTTTAGTTATGTCATTCTTGACCCCACACTTGGATGATGCTTTACCACCAGCGGCAGTTCAGCGCTGTTATTCTGCCAGAGCCATTTGACCCTGCATATGTCCTAAATAAAGCCTCGGCACGTTTCATTTTGTATTGGACTCCTGACTCTGCATTCAGTAAAAGGCGCTGCATTAGATGCGTCAAAGTAAAGCGTACCTTAGCAGTAGTATCCACGAGCGCAGTCAACTCGCCCACTTGCTCGGCCAAAACTTGTATCTGCTGTTTCTGCACGGGATTCATCTTATTCTGCTTTTTACCTGAAACATTCATTTAATGCAATCTCTTCTTCTTCCTGCCCAAACTAGCTCCATTAGCTTAGTGTTAACCGGACCGGTTTTTTCACCATCTCAAAAATGCCCAACGCGCACTAAAGAAATTTTCACTTCAAAAAGTAATAACTACAGAACAAAGTAGAACGGACATGTGGCCGGAGAAGTGTCGCCAAAATACATGAGCATAATGCTCCTTTCTCCATAGTTAAACAGTTTTTTCGGGAGTCGTAAAGTGAAAAATGCCTTGCAGCAGCGCAAGAATTACTTTCCGAACAAGTTAAGCGACAAGATAAAACATAGAAATACTTTCTTAACATCTTCCTTCTTTTCTTTTTTTAGAATCCTCATATTTAGTGATAATTTAAATATAATAGTGGAAATGTAAAACTGGCGACATCGGCTCCCATACAAACATGTTCGCCTTTCTACTGTATCCTGTGTAGGGTTTGTTCCCGGGAATTCTCGTCCCGGGAATTCCCGGGAAATCGGTCGGTCTCGTACCCGGGAAATTCAGCTCGAGAAAAGTCGAGACATCGAGAAGTTTAAATAAACATTTTTACGCTTAGCTTTCTTTGTAAATGCGAGGCGGTCAGTAAGATTAGGAGCCGGCTGTCTGATAAATCTATTAATGCTTTGGTTTATCTTAAGGCATATTTCATAAGAATTAATAAGCAGGCTTAAAGACAGTTATATTTTTCGTATTAATAGTAGATAGATATCTCTTATTTAATTACATTAAAACTGCCAAAAATTGTGATACCATACCATACCACCCACATAGTGAGATTAGTGAGTGATCTTTAGTTATGATGAGAAAAATTATGATTGTTTTTAGTTAAGATGTTTGTTTTAAGCTGATTGTTAACAGAGATTTTGTTTTTTATTACAGATTAGTGAGATGAGATTAGTTATGATAAGGAGAAGAAGTATGATTGTTTTTAGTTAGCAATTTTGTTTTGAGCTGATTTTTTATTGAGAACTTGTTTTTTTTGTTAAAAATTATGTTGATTTTTTTCATGTAAAATAAACACAGTTAAATTAAAGACTCTTTTTATTAATTAAACAAAAATTTAGACGTATTTTATTTTTTCTCGACAACCCGAGAAGACCCGAGAAATCAGGCTCGAGAAGTCTCGACACCCGAGAACTAAAAAACCTCGAGAAATCGGAAACCCTAATCCTGTGGCAATAACTCACGGCTTTTGCTAGGTGCGTTTTGCGTGGACATCGCTTGAAGCGCTTTCCTCGTCTCTATGCAGCGACGCTTCGCGCTAAAGTACGAAACGCGCAGCGCTTCTGCTTCGAAGCTCACCCGCGCCAACTCTATCTTCAGCTGCGCGCATTCCGCGACTAGACGCTCTTCAGTCTGTCAAATAATAAATAAATATTATAGATAATCCACACTATCTAGCCCCAAACTAAGCAGAGCTTGTACTATGGGAACCAGATAGCTGATACAATACTTATATAAATTTATTTTCGTAAATACATTCTTAGAATACAATACAAGGTGTATCTAAATATGTGTACTATGCGAAGGTGGGGGGTTTCAGACCACAATGGTGATCAGTTGTGGGGGGGAGATAATTAAAAATTCCTATTTTCAGTTTCCCATACAAAAATATTTTATTTCATAATGCCTAAATGAATTGACAACCCTATCCTTGTAAACCCTTAACCCCTTGACCTACTACCTCTGTAGGTCTACTACTACTACCTACTACCTCTTTAGCTGAGTTTAGGGTTGTCACTTTGTATAAAGTCAGCTGTTCATGTTGAAACTTCGTTGCAGTTTTGTTCAGAGATACCAATCGAAGTTCGAAAAGTCGTTGAACAAAAGTTGTTCCCCGGGGGGTGGAAATTCACCCCCCTTCAGGATAGTACACATCTTTTGATACACGTTGTATAACACCCAAACAGAGAACAAACATAATATGTGTTCACCACACAAATATTTGTTCTCGGTGGGGATCGAGCCCACGACCTACGGCTCAGAAGGCAGTCAATACGATAGGAACGATCAACCCACACTCTTTTTACCTTTTTAGCTTTCTGTCGTTGTTTCTTCGCCTTTTTCTTCCCCCTATCGACGTGACGCGTCGGTCCTTCTATGTATTGCAACAGGGCGTCTAAATCTCTCGTGTCTTCCGCCCGCCCTTGCCAACAAGACCCACTGAAAAATTCAACATTAAATTTCCGTACTACCGAGCCATCAAAAAAATGTACCCTGCTTCAAGCAAATAAATTATTTCATATGACTTCATCATACATACTCTCTTACTCATATCAAAATTCAACAAATTTATTTTACTTTATTGTTTCCATAAAAACACATCTTCCGCATTCCTAGCTTTGCTTAAAAAACTACAAAACCACTAATATCTATAAGGACTGAATGAATTGTATCACAATCTACACTAACATTATTAAGTTATAAAGAGGAAACATTTGTCTTTTTTTTTCTTTTAATTTTTTACTAGCGACCCACCCCGGCTAAGTAAAAGTAGGTGAATGTGAAGCCATTGGCCTTAGAATTTTTCCAACCGTACGAAGCCGGGCGGATCGCTTGTTTTAATAATTAAAACTTGACTTACTCAGAACATCCACTGGACGTAGAGAAGACGCTTGTATCTCGACTGGATAGCGACACGCTAGTCTGATTCAGCTGCCTGGCTTGCCTCTGTTGCTCCAACTGTTGCTCTTCCCTCAATTGATGTTGCTGTGTCTGGTGTAATTGCTGTTGCGTCGGCGCTTGTTGCACCGGCGTCGGCTTTTGTTGCGGCGCGGGTTGGACCGGCTTCTGGGGCGGTACTGCAGTCGCTTTTTGTTGCAAGTTTTGCGGTTGTTGTTGCTTCTGCGCGAGTTTTTGTTGCAATTCCTGCGGCGGGGGTTTCCTTGGCGCTTGTTGAATTGGCGGTTTTTGTAACAGTTGTTGGGGCTGGGCCGGTTGGGTCGAACTTTGATGAACCATGGTTTGTACTACTCTGTTTGCAGGTTGAGGCACCGGTTTTTGAGCTTGAAGTTGGGCATTCATTTTTTGTTGAACTTGTTGCTGGAGAAACATTTTTTGTTGAGCTTGTTGTTGTTGTTGAGATAACATTTGTTGAACTTGTTGAGGCGGCATTTGTTGAAGTTGTTGTAATGTCGGTCTTGCCACTTGTTGGAAGACAAGTTTTTGTTGACCTTGTTGCATCGGTTTTTGTTGCACTTGATGCAACATCGGTCTTGGTTGACCTGGTTGTAATACCTGGTTATGAATATGATGTAACGCCGGTTGTTGTTGAAGTTGTTGTAGCGTCGGTTTTGGAACTTGATGTAAGACCAGTTTTTGTTGAACTGTTTGTAACGCCGGCTTTTGCTGAAATTGCGGTTGTGTCGTCGGTTTTTGTTGAGTTTGTTGCAGCAGGTTTTGTGGCAGGAGTGGTTGCAATATCGGTTGCAATGTATTATGTTGCTGTTGTTGTATCGGCGTTGGTTGTTGCATTGGCGTTGCTTGATGCAATGGTGTCTGTGTTTGAGCCTGAGCATTGATTTGCAGCACAGGGTTTTGTTTGAGCCTTTGTTGCAGCAACATTTGTTTTTGGACTTGTTGCATTTGTATTTCCTGGAAGAAATAACATATTTTTAAAACATGACTACAAAAGAGTCTCCAAGATTCTATAACAGTTTAACCAGTAGGGCCACTGGGCACCAACAATTTCAAACACCAAATTTAAATCCAAAGTTGATTTATTCAATTGTATCACAAGAATCACTTTGAAACGTCTTACAACTAGATGAGTCTAAGTGCCAGTTCCACTCGACCAAGCCTAGAAGAACAGGCAACAAACTACGGCTTGGATCCTACGGTTTGGTTTTGTGAACAGAAATAAAACTAGCAGTGAAGTTCCAGTGTCCAATACAAATCATGAGCCAAAAACGAACGTAAAGAGAAAAAGAAATGAGCAAAGGAATGCGACGGAGAGAGAGAGAGTAGGGGGAGGGAGAGAGATGGGAGGAGGGAGAGAGAGAGGGGAGAGATGGAGGGGAAAGAGAGAGATATACCTGTCGAATCTGTTGTTGTTGCTGTGGAGGTTTGTTGTGTATCGGCAGATCGTATATCGGTTCCGGCTTCTTTTGTTGCATTTGTTGCTGGTACTGCGCCTGTTGTTGTTGCTTCAGTTGCTGCAACGGCAACAATTAGTTATAGTATTCAGCATCAGAATAAAAGAGCTACGCTTTAAATAGATAGATAGAACTCTTTATTGTACACAAAAAATAAATACAGAAACTATTAAAAATAATGAGTACAATGGGCGGCCTTATTGCTAAGAGCGATCTCTTCCAGGCAACCTCAATTTTACCTGTAATCTAATTTGTTCCATGGCATTGGGGTTGACTTTTCCTTCCGCCTTGAGACTCGGTGGTACGTTTACTTGCACCGGCACTGTTCTTTGTAACCCCTACAATACAAAATCTTTGTTTTATTTAAAGTCGCAAAGCCGGATAACAATCAAATTAGCTCAAAAAATATACAAAACAATAATTATATAGATGTAAATTGGTTCGGAATATGTATAGAGGCCTATGCTGGAAAGCACAACCTTACTACTACCGATGCCGATGTCATAGATTATTTAGTACTTTTTATTTTGTAAGACTAGTGTTAAGATTGTTAATCAAGGCTATTGAAATTGTGAGAGAGAGATAGAAATGTGTAGAGGAGTTCGTTTCAATGGACGCGTTGCTCGCACCACGTTTTGTTGGGTTTCACAGCAATAATTGCTTATTCAAAACTCCTGTCACGAAATAAGTAATCAGGAGGGCACAAATTCGAATAAAACTTCAGAATAACTCAAACAATGTGTTGCTAACTTGTTGCGTCTGCTGTATACTTACACCAAGTTTGATCTCAGATTTATCAGTGACCACCATTTTGGCCATTTTGTCGGCGAGCATTCGCTGCTGATTGTCGAGAGCTTGACGCTTCGCCTGCGCTTGTGCCGTCAAGTTAGGTGGGAGTGTCTTTGGTAAGGCCTGGAAATATAACTAACTACAAAGCTGATACGCAGGGTACAGTTACGAGTAAAAAAACGTTCCATTTTTAAATAACATGACTCTTCATGAGTTTACTTTGTATAAACTTTGTTTTCTTTTTTTACTTTTTTATCTGACCGCTAAACACGACAGTCAAGGCCTGCGCACACCTAGGTCTCTGGCGATGGCGATCAGTGAAACGCTGTCAAATTTGACAGCAATATATGACAACGTTTCATTGATCGCCATCGCCAGCGACCTAGGTGCAATTTTTGCTTTAGTGCTATAAAGAAATTTCTATCTATTTATATATATATATGAGCTACGTATTTATTTAGTATACTCACAGGTGGCTTAGGCTGCGGCTGCACTACTCTCGCCGGCGGGTTGGCTTGCGCGGCCGTCGCTTGCGGTTGTAAGGTAACTTGCTTCCTGTCCGGCTGTGGACTTTGTTTATCCTGTTGGGAGATTTGCTCACCCTGTAGATGAGCAGAACATTGTTACAAACGAATTCACTTACTAAAGTGGGGCGCACATCTAGATCGCCTGCGATGGCGATCAGTGTATCGCTGTCAAAGTTCGCGGCTGTGTGTGCGGATGTATGCTGAAAATCGCCATCGTCATCGCAGATTGCCTTGTTATGCGCAAGGTTTACTCATTTATCACGTCCGAAACACAGGGACAAGAAGTTTAAAATGACTCCGTCTGGGTGTGGAAGGATTTTATTGTTGTTTTACATATTTTTGTGTAGTCTCTACTAACTCCCTTAATTACAAGCATTTCTTATAAGATAACCAGTGTTTAAGCAACTGCCACTTCTAACCACTAGGTAATGACAATCAATGACTGGGCTATCATTAAACAATGTATCTCACAAGTGACGCTTGTAAGAAGTTTTTTTTGTTATAACTTACATTAGCATTAGCAGTCTTGCATAGTTGTTTCTTCTTGTTCAGTATCAACCGTAGTCTTTCGCGGGTCTCATTGAAATTCCGAGGCACAGGCGTCGTCAGCGGCGGCTGAAATACCAATATGTTCACATTTTGCCTTAGTACAAGACAAGCTTTGCTTAGTTTGGTTTGGGACTAGATAAAATTGTAGATTTTCCACAATATTTATTTATTACTAACGGCCGCTTGCGGCTTCTCTCGCCCCGTTCCCGTTACTTTTTCGGGATAAAAAGTATCATAAGCCCGTCTCCTGGTTATAAGGTACCTCCCCACCCATTTTCAGTAAAATCAATCCATCCGATCACGCGTGATGGGTGACCAAGGGAAATTTTGTGAGTTTTGACTCCCGATATCCCGTCAAAACTCACATAATTTAACCATGTAAATATCCCGTTGTCAAAACAATTAACCTATACATGTAAAAATTTCTCCCTGACTATTGATACTGTAAAAATAGTGTTAAAAACCATTAATTATAGTTTCAAAAGTTATCTATAGATTTATTTTGTCGGGTAGAACTCAGCAAGAAATATGTGGGACACCGCAGTGCTAGATATTCTTGCCGATGATTGATGATGGTTGACGCTTATTGATGATAGTTGAATGGGTGATGGTGATTTACTCACCGCATGTCCAAACACAGTGCAATAACAGCATGTACAGTGTTGGTCGTTGCCGTCGCCCGTGCATGATCCATTGCCGCTGTTCGTGTGACCCACTGTCGGACAAAATATCCATTACTTCGATATGCTTTAGTAAACAACTCTTGTTACTAGAAGCGAAATAACTTCGGGTGAATGTGAACGCATATTGGATCTCATCATACCACGGAAATTGTTGTAATTTATATTTTTGTGTCTATATGCTAAAGCGATTATCATGTATTGGTTATTTTAGGTAAAAAAAATAAAAACAAGAATGTCTAAGTACCTTTGCAAACATGTTGATTATGCGGTGCGTTCTCACACTGCTTGGGCATAGGCTTTGCTTTGGCCGGCGTCTTCACCTTCACCTCCTTAACCTCCTTCTTCTTCTCTTCCAAAACGCATTTACTCTTCTCCGGATTAGCCGGATCGAAGGATATCTTAACTATATCCCCGAGACATATCGATCGATCGCGCTTGCACGCAGTACACAAACAATCACTCGTGTATTTACACTCGCTGGACGGAACATCGCACGACGAGATATCACTTTCAGATTTACTCTGCCCGTTTCGGGATAGATTCTTAAACGCTACAGCGTTTAATGTCTGCTTTGCGTTACGTAACGCGGAGTATTGGGCCAGTTCCTCCGGACAATGCGCTGGTAAGTTCACTTTTATCGTGTTTCCTTGAGCCACGGCCGGCACGGGAGGTGATATAGTGATCCCTCCGAAACGTAAAACCTCTACCATTTCTTCGTCCAGAGCAGAATAGTCCAAGTTGGATACAATAGCCATGACATGCTCGTGGTAGTCGTCGGGTTTGGTCGCATCGCCCGCGAGATATGACTTGATTGCATCGAAGCTGTCTTTCAGAGGTTTATTCGCTTTTTGTGCGATGAGCGTTTCACATTTTATAATAACTTCACGTCTATTATTTGGATTACAATCTTTGGGTGTTGGAGTGGTTTCGGTTTGATCTTCTACTGTAGCGGGTAGCAGAGCGAGTGGGCCAGGAGCGGAAGCGGGAGCTGTAGCGGATGCAGCCGATTGACTGACCGGCTCAGGCTTCTTGACCACCCTTACATTGTTATTCCCGATAATTTTACTAAGCCCCTTAGCGGCAAGAATTTCTGCCTCACTTGCATTCTGTGAAGTCTTCACTGGAGGACCTAACTTCACTAACGCTTCTTTTATCTTAGTTTCGAACATTTCTAACTTAAACAACATCACTAACCATTCGTCTCCTGTCACAGAACTCCTCGGAATATTATCCATAAAATGCCTATTTATCGCTTTCAGTCTGTCCATAAAATATGATCGTTTCTTTTCTATTGACATGGTTGAAAAATCTGGGGCCTTATCGTGATGCAGATTGAATCCCATAAGCTCTTGTATATGGGTGGCCGCTACATCTGGATCGCTAAGAATCCAATTGACTAACTGCGCGGATTCCGCGCACCTTTTTAAAACATCTACATAGTTAATTTTCATGTTTTTTAAAAAGTTTCTTTTGTCACCTGGCATTTTAGACATTTTTATTAGGAGTGTGTCGAAAGTACTGCCGATTTGGGCGTATTGGAACTTCGGGGCCGGTTTGGGAGGTTCCTTCGTTGGAAGGTTCTCTCCCGATTCACAGAGTTCCTTGTTCAGTGTAGAATCTTCTTTAGGCGTAGGTTCTTCTTTCTTGTCAACTTTTTCCTTATAGTCCACCTGTCTCGGTTTACCTGTGAAATCTTTAATGTAAAAATAAAACTTGTCTAACATATTTTCGATTTCATGTTCCACCAATCCAATAGGGATGCTCTTGAATTGTGTCGTTACATAGTTTTTCCATGCTTCAAACCTAGACTTGACAGAATCTCTCAACTCGTCCATGCATAGTACATCTTTAATGGCCGTTTCGAAAAGCTCAACAGCTCTTTCGAGCATTTCCGCGGATATTTGTTTAGATACGGAGAATAGTTCGTCCGCCATACATCTAGCGAGATCGGGACTTTCAGTGTCTCTAAGAAATTGGAATATTTTCTTTATAACTATTTGTGCTGAGATTGTGAACAGAACATCTTTGTATTCTTCTTTCCTCTTTAATTTGATTTTCAAAAGCGCTTTTATTTCCGCTTCGTCTTTGAGCATTTCCTTAAGGTCTGTGCTGTCGAATTCGAAGGTAAACGTTCCTATGTCACCCGAGTTACTCTTAATTCTCCGGCTTATCTTACGTTTGGTTGTATTCTTGGTTACTTTAACGCTATCCCTATTTTTGCTTAATTTTAAATCTCTGATTTGCTTCAACGTTTCCGGAGTTAGTTGCGCTTCGCTGTTTACATCGGGTAAACTGTTCATGATGGAGGCGAATTCTGGCAGTTCGAAAGACGCGTTTGCGAACTCACTTGCAATTTCCGGCATATTGGCTAATATTTGCGGCATATTCTCTACTAACTCCGCTAGTTTCGTATTCGCTGTGTCTATATCTATGGGCACATCCATGTCTAATTTGTTTAAAAAATCCGCGGAATTCTTGTCTAAACTCATCATGACTTCACAGATCTGTTTTAACGACATTCCATCATGATCGACTTCCTTTTCCTTACCTTCCGTTTTAATACTGTTATAAGAGTTAATTATATTCTGGCATTCCTCCATCGCCTTTTTGATTTCTAGCCCGAAGGTAACGTACTTATAGATATTAGGATCCTTATACACAGCTACTTCACTATCCGTTTTATCTCCCTCGACCGGCGTCCGCAGTGCGTTTAACGGAACGTTTAGCTCAGGCATCACTTGTGCGTCGATTTTATCACCGAATTTGATTAGTCTTTGAGTAGGTTTGGGAGTGAACACAGGCGAGGGTTCGGTCGTAGGAGACATCTCTTGTAAGGGCGGGCTCACTGACTCGGGATATTCCTCGTCTGAGTCAGTTGGGGTCGGTTTAGCTTTGGCGTATTCCTCTCTAAGCTCCGCGATGACTTGTTGTATTCTCTTATCGGGGTTCAGAGCCATCTGTGCGAGAGAGGCGATCACTTGATTCATGTCTACTTTCTCTCCCACGATGGTGTCCGCGTCGCTGATGTTATCGTCCTTTTCTAGCGGGAAGGCATCGGGCGGGCTCGCTTCGTTGTCTTGGCCCTCTTTCAGCAGTTGTGTAGTTTGTGCTTTGTGCTTCAGCAGCTGTAGAATCCTGTGCGGTTTGCTGGTGATACAAAATGTTAAATTACGTGACTGTCTGTCATATGTTTTTTCGGAATTCATCTCAGAACCTAAACTTTTAGTAACTAGCTCTTTGTGAAAGAGTTCATCTAGTGAAGTACTACTACCACTAAACCTGTTTCTGTCGCCAATGAGAAATGCCTACATTGCGGTTTCATGAGACAGGCTCATGAGACCATCACTTTATCGTCTCTGAGTGGCCTCCTTACCTTCCCGGTGTGTCCTTTTTCGGAGTAGACGAGTGTCGTAGTCTCGTCTTATAGTATAACATACCTAATAGTGGAGGTTTTGGCTTTGCGCTTAGGGGCGGTGGGATGACGCGGGGAGCCAGTGCGTCGCTTGCGGCGAGGCATGTCATCGAGCAGAGTCACGCTGCTGTCCGGTATGCTGTAAGGATTATTGGCACTTAACAAGCTGATAACCGTAAAACCACTTCTCGCTCGCACACCTTTCGAAAGATATAATAACTGAACTTATACAGGACGTCCCACGGATATGCCACGAGGAGGGAAAGTACCTTGAATATTGTAGATGGAACATTTTACTGAAAGAAGATATTATTTGAATTTAAATAATAATTTAAACTGCATTCATAGATATTTTTTTTTACATTTTGATAAATAATTAATTATTTTTGCATCAAAAATGTTTCAAACTCATGGTCTTCCTTTTATTTCTGACACTGTCAAGTCAAACATACCTCTCTTTCTCCTGCTTGAGTTGGTCTTCGAGCCACATCCGCAGTCGGTGGTAGTAGAGCTGTTGATCTCGCATGTGCATGACTTTGCGACGGACCTGTAACAAAATAATACTCTACATGAAACACAAGAGTGTTGGGAAACAAACTAACATGGTCAAATGATACCAAATAAAACCAGGAATAAAATTAAAACTTTGAAACATCGAATAAACTCGCACTCGGTTGGTTAAAATGGATGCCAATATAAAATCTCTAGGCAGTAGGACTAGCAACATGCAGTAGGTATAGTCACCTACTTGAATCTCCGCAAATGGTACTCGTAGGCCGTCAAGGCTAGTCACGAACATGCAAGGAAGGGGAGGCACATATAATGTAAAATAAGGGTACCTCTTTGAAAATCTGCAGATGATACTAGTGAGGTGTTAAGCCGGGATCAAGAAGTATGATAAAATAAATGTAGTTACCTCCTTGAACCTCTGCAGACGATACATAGTGAGGCGTTAAGCCAGGGTCATGGTGCTATGCTAGGCAGGAACATGCAGTATGATAAAATATCGGTAGAGCCGGGGTCATGCAGCATGATAAAGTCATAGTTACCTCCTTGAACCTCTGCAGATGATACTAGTGAGGCGCTAAGCCGGGGTCATGCAGTATGATAAAGTCATGGTTACCTCCTTGAACCTCTGCAGATGGTACTCGGGGCAGAGCGCGCGACAGGGCAGGTTGTGCGGCGCGGGGGGCGGGGAGCCGGGCGGCGGCGGCGCGGGCGCGGCGCCCCCCACCAGCTGCATGCATACCTGCAACCAACCGCACATTGACCATGGGATGATACTTCTTTGGTTGCAGGTAAGCATACAACCAAAGGAAGAAGCGGACGAGAGCTCACGTCACAATATTTAGACCCGTATTCAGAAACAGTACCCAGTCCCAGTGCATTTACATCATTTCGTTACCAAATGTTGTTTTTGTTTCGCCTACGTCTACGCCTCTTTTGCATGGAAAAATTATGAGACAACAACACTAACTACGTAACGTACTATGTTTGAACTCCACTTGCTTGTTTGGTATATTCTACAAGCGTCCGTTAGTAACTGTGGGGATCTTCCACCAATAAAATGCAAATAACAGTCTGATAAGTGATAATAACAATGCCAGTTTACACTATCTAAAAACATGAAAGGATATCTGTCGGACTATTTTTGCTAATGATACTAGCGGACGCTTTGAAAAATTTAGAAAAGGCATTGCTTACGAAAGCTTTTTTACTAACAAACTATTTCAAGTTGGATTTAATTAAATCAAACTTCAAAAAAGATTAAGTAAAAGGTTCACGACTGCGACTCCAAAGCTTAGTAGACATCGTTTTGTTACTACACATAATATTCTTATATTTTCGATTTAAGAAAAAAAGTTGTAAAAAAGTGTTGTAAGTACGCTTTTTTACACTATGAACAAATAAAATTTCATAAATTTACTACGCCGGGAATCCAACCCATGGGCCACCTGAAGCACCAAAGAAATCATCAAAGACAAGAGATGGTTACTAAATATCAAAGTGGGATAAGGCAGGATCTACATAACTAATATGGCGGATGCATCTCACAATAAAAATACACAAATTTCACAAATTTGTGTAAAAAATAAACTTAAGAAAATGGTTACCCCAAATACTGTACAACTGTCCAAATGTCAGACAAAGGGGTATTTTCGGTGTAAGAATCTTTAAATGTCAAAGAAATTTCAATCACTACCACGGGTCCGTCTCATATTTGAGAATGGTGTCCCCAAGCGTTAAATGTGTGCTTTTGCCTCTAAGAATGTTGTGTGCCGACTTGCCGAGCGATCAGAGATGATGTCTACCATGCCTGGAGATCACAAATTGTGATTCTACAAAACGTCAACTAATGACAAAACATGCAACAATCCAAAACTATTACAAATAGTACAAACACAAATAGTAATAAATGACATAGTATAACACGACACACAACGTAAAATGACCAAATAGCAAAGTAAGGTATAGTTCGCATCACGAAAAACACTGAACATAAGTGGAGAGTGTAAGTTTGCGCATGCAAAATTCACACCTATATTTGGTGGAATTAGGTGCGAGTTTTGCATGCGTAACAAACTCCCTCTACCTTTTCCTGCGTTCTTTTAAACGTGCCGCGAAATATATTGTTGTAAGACAAAACTTACCGTGGAGAGTTTCTTCTGTTTCCTGTAGACTTGTAGCTGCCGGTTATGTACTCCGGGCAGACGGCGGTACATCGCCATTAGCTTCCGGTCCACAGCCGAGAGACCCATATCCACTTGTTTCCTGCAATTTACAATGATAATATAAACCACGTCAAGGTAAACACATATCTTGTTTTTGTTTCGCAATCTAGCCGTTAGGTTTGTACGGCCTTTGCAGTGGTACATAAGGATACAGCTCAAGCTCGCTCGTCACGCTTTTATCCCACTCAATGCCACGGATCATCGCTAGGACTATTATGGCTAGATTTTTAGTAGCACTGAATGATAATGGTTGTATGTTGTTTTTTTTTATACAAGTTGCTGATAGAACAAGCCTATGGCTCACTTGATGTTAAGTGGTAACCATTACGTATAACATTGCCACGTAAGTCACGCACGTCAGGAACGTGCCCTACGATGCACTACTCTGTGTCCATCAACTTGAGGCATGCAGATGATTAGCCTCACGTGCCAGTAATTTCACCGGCACCCACACCCTTCAAACCGAAACACAGCAATGCTGCTTCACGGCAGAAATAAGCATGGTGGTAGTACTTCCCCGGACGAGCCACACACAAAGAGCTCTACTACTACTAATGTGTTACCTAGCTTCGATGTCGTTGCCCCCTGTCGGCCATTCGTCGCATTGCTTCAGCACCGTGTCCATATGTCGCTCGATAGAGGCTATACTCCGCATCATGTGACGGACGGTTCTGAAAGTAACCAGGTATGTAAGTATCTACTAATATCTATCATATTTTCATCCTGACTGGCCTCTCAGCTAAGTCGGTAGTAACTCTGCCTTCTGCGCCATAGGTCGTGGGTTCGATACCGAGAAAAATACCTCCTAGGAAGACCCACCGAGAAAAATATTTGTGTGGTTAACACAGATGGTTGTTAATTGTCTGTCTGGGTGTTACGTAGTATTGTAAGTACTTATTTATTTACCTAAATAAATGTTTATAAGTATTATTTATATCAGCTTCTGGTTCCCATAGTACAAGCTCTGCTTAGTTTGAGCCTAGATATTCATAGTAATAACTAATTTCCAAGCCCCTATCTAAGAACCATTATAGTGCGAGTTTTTCATATTAACAAAAATACTCTGATTATGATTCCCTTACAAAAGCTTTGCTAGTTTACTAGATGGTGAATCAGGTATTGTGAACCTTATTTCAACGATATGATGTTTGAACATGATGAACACTGATAGCGTAAATTTGAATAGGTGCTTCTTCTTCTTGTCGTGTCACTGATTCTTTCGAACAAAGTTGTGGTGAAAGGATTTTAAGTGCGCCTCAAAGAGGCTCCTTTCGTACACTTGACACATATTTTCTAGAATAGGTGCTAAATACCGGCAAAGTTGTGTGGGCGCGGGTTCGTTGTCCGAGTCGACGGCTTGCGCGGCGACCAATAGCAGCTCAGACGCTGAGTCCAATGAAGACTCGCTCGAGAGAGGCAAGGAGGGCAAGTTGGACCCAGACTCAGAGTCCGTTACCGTCAGGAATGAACCTACAAATTACAATTAGTACCTACTATTAGTAGGGTTCAAATAATAGAGTTCAAAAAAACGGTAGGAATCGCACCGTAGTTTTTTGCCTGTTCTTCTAGGCTTGGTCGCGTGGAACTGGCACCTAGACTCACCTATCTTTAAGACGTTTCAAAGTGATTCTTAGAATTGAAATGAATAAATTTTTATTGGGTTTGAATCATCATCTTTGGCCTGTAACATCTATTGCAGATGATTTAGGTGTCGTCAGTTAGGTAATTGCACATGGACAAGAAGTGGAACACTTCCGTTCATGGCTATAAAGACCGATATGGGAGTGACAGGCATGGCTGCAAAGCTCAAAGAGAACAAAGTTCAAGAGTTCAAAGAGGCGTACATGGGGGTTGATTCAGGTACCCATTGAGATGCTCCACTTCTAAGGCCGTGTGCAGAAACAATACTTGAGTCTGAGTCGAAACTCAAGCATAAATTTTTTGATAGTTCTTCATTGAAAAGTGTCAAACTATGCTTGAGGCTCGACTCAGACTCAAGTATTGTTTCTGCATACGGCCCTAGACTTGTTCAAAAACGAACTTCCATGGTATTAACATTACAACTAATAAAACATAAATGAATCCAAACGAACCGTTACGCTGACCGCTAAAGAAACCAATTTAATAAATGAAATGAAAAATAATAGAAAGCACAAACTAGTTGTGCGAGTGAGACATAAAGATTATCAGCGCCATTTTAGATTCGTTCTTATCTTGCCATTAGTTCTTTCAAACAGTGTGGTGAAAGGATTATAAGATTATAAAGGACATGAACTCACTATCGTCGAGATCCGCGTTCGCATCGCTCTGTTCGTTTTCGCTGTCGGATTCGGATTCTGCGTTTTCGGGTTCTCTTCGCTCGGTCACGTTAGGCGTACTACCATCGTCAGCCACGCCAGCAACGTTACTCGCGCTTGCAACGTTACCTGCGCCAGCAACGTTACTTGCGCTAGCAACGTTACTCGCGCTTGCAATGTTACTGGCACTAGCAACGTTCGCCTTACTGCTCTCTGGTGGTCTGTTGGGAGAATGCCAAAACACTATATATATATTTTTTGTGAAATGTCTCTTGTCACGCCACGCACGTCAGGAACGTGCCCTATGATGCACTGCCCTGCGTCCATCAACTTGAGGTATACAGATGTTCAGCCTCAGGTGCCAGTAATTTCACCGGCACCCACACCCTTCATACGAAACACAGCAATGCTTCTTTACGGCAGGAATAGGCATGGTGGTAGTACTTCCCCGGACGAGCCACACAAAGAGCTCTACTACTACAAAAATACTACGCGCTATCGTAGTACGGGCATGTCATGAGGAGGGATGAAAGTCATGTGACTAGGAGAGTAATGAGTATGGATGTGGATGGATATGTGTGCAGAAGTAGACCAAGGAAAACATGGATGAACTGTGTGAAAGATGACATGGATAGGAGAGGAGTGAATGCAGAGATGACGGCTGACAGAAGGGAGTGGAGGAAGAAGATAATGTTGTGCCGACTCCACATGAAGTGGGATAAGGGCAGGAAGAAGAAGAAGAAGAAGAAGCTATCAGAACTTACTTCGCTCCCGTTCCGTCGCCTTGCTGCAATCCAGCTTCCATCTTGAGGAACAAAAATATTATTATTCCATGACTTTTAACTCGTTGTGATACGAACCATATTTTATCACAGTTACCACACATAAAACACGCTCTTTTGTCAGAAGCCACTACGGCTACTACGGATTGCCAACTGTTACAATTCTATTCCATACATAATTTGCTTCATTCACTCATCTCTTTGTAATATTCTTCACATCTTCAGTTTACTCTTGGCTTGACCATTCTTAAACGTCTCACTGTACTTCTATTCTGATTGTCGCTCAGTGTGGCTTTGAGCGGGTTTCTTCTCATTCACACTCACCGAATGCACCTGTTTCAACAAATCTTTTTTCATCCATCCTCTATACATGCCATTGCAATTTATGTGCATAACTAGCGGCCGCCCGCGGCTTCGCTCGCCGTTACCGTTCCCGTTGAAAAAAAAAGACATTTTAAATTTTTTCTGGACCTCCACAAATAATTCAAGACCAAAATCAGTCAAGTCGGTCCAGCCGTTATCGAGTTATAGCGTCAGGAAGGAAAACCCGACTTATTTTTATATAGTAGATAATTAGTGCTATTGGTATGCCACAGGGTAATCCTAGCTTGGGTAATGTTATCCTAATTATATGGAACAAACGGGTATTTATCGCGATTACCTTTATTTATGCCCGGCGTTTCGACCGTGTTACAACAGCCGTGGTTGCGGGCAGTCTCACATACCCATAAAAACCCGTTTGTTCCATATACATAACAATCAACAATCAATGTATGCATAACAATCGCGTTAATATAAAAAGCATGTTTTTATATTTTTTTAGTTTTTAAAAAGCATTTTCTGATAGGATACTATCAGAAGTTTTCCATTGTAAGCTGTAAATTAGCTGTATAATAATATAACTATTGTTGTTACTACTACTACTATAGATAATGCAATTCACGCGCCCCTCGCGGGGTGCGGGGAGTTTGCTCCGAGCGGCAGTCGCGAACCGTAGTCTATTCATTGTAGTGTGCGTGTGCACTCATAGGTAATTAGTGTGTACCGATAACACTCAAACATTGACGGAAGCTTGCACACATATACTATAAACGGTTAGGAGGAATAGTGGGGCGTGCCTTCGTGGATTGCAATATCTATACTACGAAGTATAAACTATGTTGATACTTTTCAATTAGTTTCATTTGATTCACGCCCAAACCATCTCAGCTTACATTTCTCTACTCAAAATCTAAACACATTCATACTCACTTATTTAATTTTAAGTCATGTTACACAAAAATACAAAGGATTTTTGGGGGATTTTTAAAGGGGTAGTCTAAGGCGGGTAGTTGAGAGATAGTTTACCTACCTGTAGAAACGTGTATAATACCCTCTGAGACGCGATCGGGGTGGGTCCTATCGGCAGTTCGCTCTCGACGCATTCGCTAGAGCTGTGCTTCAGACCGAACACAGACATTTTTGAGTAGATAGACCTGGAAACAAAGATTTTTTAAACCATTTTTTTTTGGAGATGTTATTTGGAAGATAGTGGCTTGGTCATTACCTTTGTAGCTGCTTTAGTCAGATTATCCTAGACTCTATTTATACTCTAGTGTACCTAAGTGGATGGACCTAGAGGAATAAGTAGCGATTTTAATAGCACTTCCGCTATTGAGTCGCATACGAAAATACAGCATTTTCTAAATGACTAGCGGCCTGTCCCGGCTTCGCACGGGTGCACATATATTTTTTAAACACAAATATAGCCATGTTACTCAGGGTAAATGTAGCTTTCTAATGGTGAAAGAATTTTTGAAATCGGCACAGTAGTTTTTGAGTTTATTCATTACAAAATTACAAATCTTTTCTCTTTATAGTATTAGTATAGATTGGATTGACCCATTTGTCTTGTTAACCTTCGCCATGTTGAAGTATATTGTAAAAAATGTCTACCCGCCAAATTTTGACGTGTTATATTTAGCTATAAAGTTTGGCTTACACTTACCTAAGAAGCAGCTTCCGTTGCTGGGCGCACAGTATTTTAGGCGTGCGACACTCACAACTGTGTTGATAACCGTCCCATATGCTCACTGAAAACCATTACATCACAATATAACTTTTGAAACTATCATGGTTTTTAACACTATTTTTATGAAACGACGCAACATCAATCATGGTGCATGCAACTGTGCCGAAATATCGGAAGTCAACTCAAAAAAATTTAATCATGGTAAATATTCCGTCGTTTCATAAAAATTACATCACAAGTAATGTATCATCCAGTATTTAAGAAAATTAATTTCATTGCAAGTCTATTTTATGTTTGCTACTAATACACGGTCGATAAGAGACAGTAAATATCTCTCCACCCGTTTAGCTATAGTTTGTAGTGAGATATTTGGTGCATGGTTGTGTGGTGGTGTGAGTATATGTGAGGTGTGTGAGTGAGGTTTGCGTGTGAGGTGTGTGAGTTAGGTTTGCGTGTGAGGTTTACGTGTGGGGTGTGTGTGCTTGTGGTTGTGTGTTGTGTAGGTGGCGGTGGCTGTGCGTGTAGTGTAGGGTGTGAATGAGTAGCTGCGTATGTAGGGTGTGTGTGGTGTATGTGTGGGGTGTGTGTTTAACTACGTACTGCGCGGAGGCCTAGTTCTAGTGGCCATGTAGTGTATCCTAGCAGCGGTGATAGAAGCTTGGTAGGGCTGCAGGTAACGCTCCAGCTTCTCCCGCGAAGCATTCAGCCACTCGTTCGTTTCAGGGTCATCGTCCAGAGATACCATTTCAACCTGAAACAAAATAATTGTATCCAGAACGTTCGCCTTTTCAGTCTGGTAGTGTGTGAATAGTAAACAAATACAAATAAAAGTTATTTACCTTGAAATTAACGATAGCGGCCTCTTTATAACTCTCCAAGATCCTGATGAAACGTTCGACTGCGTACCTGGGAAGGGAAGATTTTCCATTAGGTCGTGACAGCAAATATATGTAATTGGCAATTTATTAACTTGTCTTCAGAGAATTGAACGTGTTCAGAGTTTAGTTTTTTTTTTCATACCAATAAAATACGAGCTTCTATTTGATAGTTTCCATGACTTCATAGTTCAGCCGCGTATATACAGATACACCGCCTATATAGCGTAACCGCGTATAGGCGTTAGTGATATAGGCTTGCGAACAGTCCTAAGAGTTTTTCGTCGAGTGTGATTAGGATCCCATGGCGCAGCGGTCAGCGCAGCCCTGTACCAAGGGGAAGATCACAGGTTCCAATCCCGCTCGGCTGTTAACTTTTGGGACATAATATTTTTTTTTATAGTACAGATAAGACTGGACCTAAGCGGATATCGCGAGATCTCAGTCGGGGCGAGTCAATAGTTTATCTTTTGTTAAAACCCACTAGCTCCATATTGATATGAGAAGAATAGAAGAGTAAACTCACTGTTGTTCCATAGGCTTGTCGAACTCTCTACAGTTGCATATCTGCGTGATGATTTGCCGCGCCGTTTCGTTCTGTTGCGAGTAGCGAACCAGTTGATTGTGGATTATTGCTGCACCTGTATCAAAATAGTTCTTAAGCCTACGATTTAATCTAAACTTACTAAGTAGGTTTCAAATTTGCTTGTGTCATTAGTCTAAGTCGTGGCATGTAGTTTTAGAGCTGGTCACTAGCCTATAAGAATTTACTTTAAGCATGCCTCAGACTAAAAACTATAAAAACTATAAGACTAGTTAGCTATCAAGAGATGTCTAGGCTATTTCGAACTACTTTCGTACTGACCTTCGTCTGAGAACTGTATTCTTTTCAACCGCGGCAGATCCCACTCCTCTGGCGTTAAAGGCATGTCTCCACCGAGTCGTAACGCCCGCATTATGTACGCAGCATTAGGTACCGTGCTCCCTCCTGGCGAAAAACATTTGATGATTTCTTTTGATCTGATCACTCTTTGAGAACCTCTGTATGAAACCGACTGAGACGCTAAATGTACTTCTGGTTCGAAGAATCAAATCAATATTTTAGGCTACATAATAAGAGTACATAGTACAAGGATGATCAATATAAACAATGACACAAAAATTGGCCATCACTCAGCAATATGCTATAGTAGCGAGTACTACTATTATACGACATTTTCTTTTTAGAATAGGTATCTTCTAGGTTAGCGCGCTACACCGTCGACCGCATCATTGCTTAACATCAGGTGAGATTGCAGTGAAGCGTTAGCCTAAAAATTGTAAAAAAAAATAAAAAAAATTGTAAAGCTTAACTATATACCATTTGAGGCTACATCTACCCTTTCTATCAGATCAGTCAAAAATTTAGGCATAGTAGAAGGCAACAAATATTGCATATCGGCTAATTTCGGCTTCATAGATCGTAGTGCGCGTCAGAAAGGGATAGCGCTCTACGAAAGCAGATGTGATGTGTGGTGTGCGATGTGTGTGTGCAATATTAATTGCCTACAACCGTATTAGTTACCATGTGCTAGTGCCCAGACCGCGTCCCGCAGTAAACACTGCCGATGTGATGTGTGGTGTGCAATGTGTGATGTATGATGTGTGTGTGTGTGTGATATTTATAGCCTACAATCGTAAGTATTAGTTACCATGTGCTAGTGCCCAGACCGCGTCCCGCAGTAAACACAGCCGATGTGATGTGTGGTGTGCAATGTGTGATGTGTGTGTTTGTGTGCAATATTAATTGCCTACAACCGTATTAGTTACCATGTGCTAGTGCCCAGACCGCGTCCCGCAGTAAACACTGCCGATGTGATGTGTGGTGTGCAATGTGTGATGTATGATGTGTGTGTGTGTGTGATATTTATAGCCTACAATCGTAAGTATTAGTTACCATGTGCTAGTGCCCAGACCGCGTCCCGCAGTAAACACAGCCGATGTGATGTGTGGTGTGCAATGTGTGATGTGTGTGTTTGTGTGCAATATTAATTGCATGCAACCGTATTAGTTACCATGTGCCAGTGCCCAGACCGCGTCCCGCAGTAAACACTGCCGATGTGATGTGTGGTGTGCAATGTGTGATGTATGTATGATGTGTGTGTGTGTGTGATATTTATAGCCTACAATCGTAAGTATTAGTTACCATGTGCTAGTGCCCAGACCGCGTCCCGCAGTAAACACAGCCGATGTGATGTGTGGTGTGCAATGTGTGATGTGTGTGTGTGTGTTTGTGTGCAATATTAATTGCATGCAACCGTATTAGTTACCATGTGCTAGTGCCCAGACCGCGTCCCGCAGTAAACACAGCCGATGTGATGTGTGGTGTGCAATGTGTGATGTGTGTGTGTGTGTTTGTGTGCAATATTAATTGCATGCAACCGTATTAGTTACCATGTGCTAGTGCCCAGACCGCGTCCCGCAGTAAACACAGCCGATGTGATGTGTGGTGTGCAATGTGTGATGTGTGTGTGTGTGTTTGTGTGCAATATTAATTGCATGCAACCGTATTAGTTACCATGTGCTAGTGCCCAGACCGCGTCCCGCAGTAAACACAGCCGATGTGATGTGTGGTGTGCAATGTGTGATGTGTGTGTGTGTGTTTGTGTGCAATATTAATTGCATGCAACCGTATTAGTTACCATGTGCTAGTGCCCAGACCGCGTCCCGCAGTAGACACTGCAGTGCAGGCTCGGCTCTCACGCTGCACACACACAGCCGGCAGTGACACGGCACACGGACGCGGTACGCCCAAGGACCACACACGCGGGAGGCAGACCTGGTGGACACACATACAACAGTATAAATACAGGATAGAACGGATCATTGACGCTGGGTATCTGTAGGGCAAGTCCCAGTGCATTTACAACATTTTGCTTATCAGATGATACTGACTTACAACTAAGAACTATGTATGTACCTAAACTAAACCATGTGTATGCAACAAATATATTGAGTATATGTTGTTTTTGTGTGAGCACGCGTCTCTCTCTTTTGTATGGGAAACTGAAGAGACAACTACTCGTTTCGATTAGTAACGTATGTTTGCTGTCTCATCTTTTCTCCATACAATAGAGATACAAATAGGCGAAACGAAATCAACATTTCGAAGACGAAATGTTGTAAATGAAGTGGGACTTGCCCTTCTGTTAAGACTCGTCGGGGTCACTGAAAGTAAAGATGTAATGTTCTTTATCTAAATCATTACCCATCTAATATCCTGTCCCAGGCCCTATTTAGGGCTATACTTTAGGTTCCCGTAAATAGGGCATGAGTAAACAACAGTCGCCCTGACGAATAAATCATCTACAATAGATGCAAAGGCCTGTTTACTAACTTACTTTTTTATTGAATGAAAAACACATCGTTATCTACAACATATTTTATAAAGGATTTTTTTTTGGGGGGGTATGTTTTTAATGATTAAACTCAAAAACTACTGTGCCGATTTCAAAAATTATTTTCCCATTGGTAAGCTACTTTCACCCTGAGTTACATAGGCTATACTTATGTGTTTAAAAAATAAATATACACCCGTGCGAAGTCGGGACAGGCCGCTAGTTTGATAATAATAAAGGCGTGTACTTACGCGTCAGTGCCAATAAGCGTGTAGATGAGCGCACTGACTTCGCACCACGAGTGGAACACGCCGAGCAGCCATTCCTCCGTCGGCTGGAAGGTGGCTATGCTGCCGCGCTCGCCCCCTGGAATATAACACACAATGATTTTTTGGACACTCCGATTAAGTATTTAGTTCTTTTATAGATTTGCATTTGAATACATAGATCTGAAAGAGAACCTCGGTTCTCTTTCAGATCTATGTATTCAAATGCATTTGCATTGTGAGTTTTTTTCTTTTGAACCACTTTTGACCTCGGTCAAAAGTGGTTCAAAAGAAAAAAACTACTTTACGTGTTTATCTGCAAATGTATGTGCACTATGCCAGTACTTTCGTGAAGGAAAACATTGTGAGGAAATCAGCATGACGTAGAACCTAAAAAGTTCAAAAACATGTGTCAATTAAGTGCCACCCAAAAAGGGCCCGCCAGGAGCCTGCTTGCGGAAACTAGTTCGCACACCAAGTGCGGATCCAAGAATTTGACGAATTTTTAGCTGCCTGAACTAAAAATTAGACGTACTTTATCTCTGACGGAGAGCAACATAATCCAGAAATTATGTAACAAGCTCTCAAGCCCATATTCAGTAAACAGTGCTTGAGTTTGAGTCGAGCCTCAAGCACGCTCATGTTTTTTTGACAGTTTTCCATCGAAAGATGTCAACAATCTATGCTTGAGGTTTGACTCAGACTCAAGCACTGTTTATGTATACGAGCCTCAGTGTATATGAATCCTTACCACAGACATAGTGCAAGAGTGCTGCTTCCTCTTCGGTGGTAACGAGCGGCTCCACAAACTGAGAACACTCCTCATCAGGCAACCTGCAGCCAAACACGATTCACATTTAGGCCATGCCAAATAAAATGTATTTTCATTCTTAATCTTTCTTTACGTGCCAAACGTCTCTAAAACTAGTCTTTTTAGCATCCTGTAAATTAACACTACCCAAACTAAAGGTTCTAGCATCAACACTTCAGATGTTATCTTAAAAAATGCTTAAAACTTAAGAAACAAACTTCATGGCCAAACTGCTGAACCAATTTTGATGAAATTTCTATGAGGGGACCAATCTGGAAGAATAAAATAAATATTATTATTCCAGATATAAATATTTTTTTCAAAACGGCTCTCAAATTACTAAAGTATGTGATAGCACACATAAAAAAAATTGATATAATATCAACCGATTTTTATTTGAAGACGGTTAAAAGGTGCAGAGCATCATCTTTGGAAATACGCTGACCTGAAATAAAAGATACTTACTCAGCGCATTCTAATACATAAACAATTTTGCCTTACTCAGGTTCGGGCTCCGGTTCCTGGTTCATGAGCACTTTCTTCAGAACGGGCAGATCTGGAAGATTATGCACATCCTCTTCTGTTGCGAGAAGCTACAACAAAGGAACAAATAACATCAATGCATTACAATTGTGCGTTACATTACAATAATTATTGATCAAGAAAAGCATGTTTAACTTTTGAAAATATCATGGTTTTTAACACTTTTTTTTACGGGGTATATATCCCGTTGTTCATAAAAAAAATCGGTTGTCTGTAAAGTCCGTTTACTGACGATAGTTGAACGTGACAACGTTATACAGCTCCACGCGGACGCATCGCTCACTCAAGTAGGCGAGAGACAGATGTCGAACGCTGCCGAACGCGGAGGCCGATTGTGCCTCTTTGTCGCTCGTTCCGCGCTCTCGCTTGCACTTCAAGCTTTAAATGGAACGCCTCAGAGCGAAGTAACGCCGCATGAGTCATGTTTTTTCGTGCGTGCAGCCGGCTCCATCGAATTATAAGACGTTGTCACGTCAATAGTGTTAAAAACCACTTATAGTTTCAAAAGTTATGTGTAGTGTCTTTCTCTTAGTAAATATAATTTATTTCGATTGGAAAGTATAGTGAACTCATGCCATTTTATCACGCGGTGTTTATATGCAAAGCTGTATAGTAGTAGGCAACAAATATTGCACATCGACTAATTTCAGCTTCTTAGAGCGTAGTGTGCGTCAGAAAGAGATCGCTCTACGAAAGCGGAAAAGCCGATGTGCAATATTTATTGCCTACAACCGTATCCAGGTTATATAACATCGATGGTATAAACACTACGGGTAGCATAACGCGACACTAACTTGCATTATGTCGTCGTGCCGTATACGGAACTGCGCAGAGTTTGGCACGCTAGTTATCAGAGGCAGGACGCATTCGCGCAACTGTGGAGCGCAAACAACGCTGCAGGTATAACACTACAGAAGCACAACGATACGAGATCGGAAAGGCCTAGCTCATATGCCCTGATGAATGAGCATTTCAATATGGGCTTTAGCTCGCACTCGGTAGGTTCACTTTACAGTAACAACAAAAGATATACTAGCTACTGGAAAATGAATCTACAAAAGACGATTTTAAAAGCACAGGGAGAGGGGAAAAACGTGTTCCAGTGAACACGTTCTTCCTCTCTTCCTGTTCTCTCAGTAGAAAGAAAGAAAACCAGAAAAGGAAAGAGAGCCGGAGACATCCTGGATACTAAACCAAATCCCATTCAAAAGCCGCGTTTTAAAACTACCAACTCCACAGTCATACACAAATCAAATGTCGTATTGTACACCCGTGTCTGTGTGCGTTTCTTACACAGACACTAAACAAATTTTACGAAATACGCCACACAAAAAATGTCGTTAGTGATGTGGTGTGTTTCGTGCTAAAATCTAGAATATACTCCTCGTCGTAGACACGGGAGTAAAGTGCAGAAGCGATTAGTGAGGGGGGGTCAAAGTATCCATTCTATTCATAGTATAATTATGTGTTCTGTGGTAATGCGGAGATACCAACCTGCACTATATCATCATGCCGGATACGGAACTGCGCTGAGTTGGGCACGTTGGAAATCAGAGGCAGAAGGAACTGACGCAGTTGAGGCGGCTCAGCCTGGGAACATACGAAATTGACCTTTAAAATATTCTAGTTAGAGTCTACAAAAACAACATGGAGTTAAGACATTTTATAAGTAACTTATACCTAGAAGATGAAAGATGATTGAGAGGAAGGATTGGCCATCTTGTACGACATGACAGCTTTATTAGAAATATCATCGAAAGAAAGGTAGAAGGAAATAAAGGAAGGGGAAGACCAAGGATAAGCTACACAAGTAAAATAAAAGCGAAGATCGCCGTCATGTCGTATAAGGAGGTCAAGGAGGTTACCCTCAAAGGAAATACGTGGAGAAATGCATACATTGCGCCGACAAGAGCATTGCTCTGAAATAAGAAGAAGAATACCTAGAAGATAAAGCGCGAGTGTACGACGACATGTAAAGGTCACAGGAAAAATCAGCTGGCAGAAAATGAAGGAGGCAAGCCCCTTACCGGATCAGGTCGGAAGGGATCGTCCATCTCAGTGCCGGACTTGGATGAATTATCCTCAGAGCTCGATCCGGAACCGGATCCAGAACCGGAACCCGCTGCAACAAAACAATACACTGTCAAATATAGCTTGCGCGAGTGGTAACGTCTTTTAACTTCCAAAGGAGGTTGAGCCACCAATTAGGTTGTGCTTCCTAGCGAGCGCCAAGTGATGAAGTACCATCCGTAGAGCTGTATGCATTTTGTTAATAGCGCAACAGACACCGCGTCACCATGATATCTCACTGAAATATGAGTTAAACTAGGTGATTATACTCAGCCAGACCTTATAGTTGGGTTGGAGATCGTCGGGGTCACCAAATAACAGGGTAAATTATGTATTGATTCATAAACTAGTCCTACGATCTGACACGGTTAAATTTACATCCCTAATAAGGCAATCTGAATACTGAATAGTAAACTGTGTAAGTATGAGCGTGTTGTGAGGTATACTCACATGGGCTGAGGCTTCCATCCAGTTCAGTCCACTGATCGTCGGAGTCGCAATCGGCGCCGACGTCCGACGCATCAGACAGGGCGCCGGACCGTCGGTCCGTCCGTCGGGCGACAGCTCCAGCCGAGCCGCCGGCGCGACGCGTCACTGCGCTTCCACGACGCACCTGGGAAAAAGGTTGGCTGCAGTTTTAAGACTAAGTATTTTTAAGTGTAAAATAATAACTTGCTAGCGACCCGCCCCAGCTTCGCACCAGTAGACACATTTAAAGGCTTCACATTTTTCACCTTTATTTGTAAATGACACCAAGGCCAGTAAAAACTATAGCCGACTAGCGGACGCCCGCGGCCTTGCTCGCCCCGCTATTTGCTATTCCAGGCTATAATCTACCTTTGTGCCAAATTTCATCCAGATCCGTTCTGGCTCGTTCTGGTTATTGAGTATAACAAACATACATTCATCCATATAATCTTTCGCATTTATAATATTAGTGGGTTGTTACGCAAGGATAATGTAGCTTTCTAATGGTTAAAGAAGAGAAGTGAAATAGAAGACATATTTTTGAGACTACAAACCGTCTTACTTAAAGAAACCATTGTGAGACAGTGAATGTGATGGCATGGCATACAAATGAACTCTGGCCATGCCTTGAAACTTAGTCAATGGAATTTGTTCCCACATGCACATGGAGCTAGGAGACTAGACCCCTCCTCAAACTTAGAAACACACTTTCTTCCCATTCAGTCGGTAGAGTTACACTAATATAAAAGAAAATATCTGCAATAGTTGCAACAGGCCTGTTTTCTTTTACCTTAGCGATGGGTCGCCGGCGCGGCGGTCGCGGCGCGCGGGCCGCCACGCGCGGCGGACGACGTGCGCGCGACCACGACGACGAGCTGGATGACCCACTGCTGTCGCACTCACCACCCATCTGGAACCACACAACACATCACCGAGTGTCTGCCATAAGTTTACTCAGTAGCCACTGAGAGATATACAGGGTGTTCAAAACTACCCTTAAAGCCGAAAGGAGGTTAAATGGGGCCTTATAATGAGTCCATTCACAATATTTAAGAACCGTAGTAACGCTGTAAAACATACCCCAAAAAAATAAAAAAATATTATTATTTTAGCAGCCTATTCATTCATAGGCTGCTAGCTGGGAGATGATAAATAAACAGTATTTATTGGTGCAAAATACTGTTAAGAGTTATCATCACAAAAGTGCAAGTCACATATTTTTCCCAAAAGTTAAGAGTGGTCAGCGGAAGGTTGCGGGTTCAACTCCGGCTCAGCTCTTGGGTTTTGGGACATTATAAAAATCTTGGTGATTTCCTTAAGTGTAGTAAACACTATAAAATCAATAAAGATATTTCTTTATTCAGAGGTATCACAAGGATCATTTTGATCTTAAAGCTAGGTGAGTCTAGGTGCCAGTTCTACACGACCAAGCCTAGAAGAACAGACAAGAAACTACAGCTTGCTTCCTACCGTTTTTTTGTGTGATCCTTTTACAAAAACACTTTGTTTTGTTTTGTCATAAAACGAATATGAGGCAACCAAACTGATGAATCAGTTAAACAGTCATATTTCATGACCACTTTACTGGCTTAGGTACATTATTTAACAGAAAACATGGTTTTATAATATAAATCATGATAGAATAGATGACATAAAATTTATATAATCTGAGTTAGCATTCTACTTTTGCACCATAAGTTTTAATTTCACTTATAAAGAACTAGGCACTGTATTTTTCAATTACAATATTCTGGATCTTTTTTCAGGGTTTTAATTTCTTTGGAAAAAATGTGTTTCATTCATATAATAACACAGACAAAGAGAGAAGGCACAAAAGAACCAAACCTTTTGAGTTAGTGTGTAAAGTTATAGTGCTACTTTTAACGAACACAAGAGCAAAGTGTCGCCTTAAATAGAGACTGTAAGAAAAGTGCCGATGGACACATTCTTAGCAATATTTTTTCTATAAAAATAATTCAAATCAAAATTGCTCATTAGCCTACTTGGCTAGATTGTAATGTTATTAGGGTACCACATAGAAGTGGTATACTAATGTAATGGAAAAAAAAAAAAAAAAAAATACAGACCTTAGCAGAGCTAGAATCACCACATTTTGGGATATTACAATAATATTTTAGAATAACCCATCTTGGTTGAATAAAAGTAAAAGAATTGGATTGTTCTCTATAAGAACATACCTGAGTGTGTCTAAAGATTAGTCCAGCTTTCTAAGTTAAGTGTTACAGACTCTCATGCCTGTCTAAGGAGATTATGGAAGACTCCAACAAGCATTAGCAACAAGCTTTATTAATAGAAACAATAATTTACACATTTCACAGGAATGCAGGTACTCTCTGAATGTATTTTTAAAGTATGTGTGACAAGAGTGGTGGGAAAATAAGAAAAATAATTTCCATTTGGCAGACAAACCAGTTTTAGGCATGCCAATAAGATGCATCATCAATCAAAACTAGAGCTTTTGATTTTGGTCATCAGCTTGAGAACACTGGTTACTTGAATCCCTAATTGCAGACACCCCATTCATTACTTACCTACCTACTGATTTTTATGACTGGCAGTTTTCTAGGAACAGAAAACACAATGAACCTTTCCTATTAGAGATTATTGAGAAAGGCAAAACACTGTCTGAACTCTAGGTAATTCAAATATAGCAAAATCAAAGGTCAATGACACAATTTGAGCAATGTAGTATGACTATGTAATGAAAATAAGTAAATATTGCCAAGATGGGGCTTGTCCTGAGAGAAAGAAGTCAGCCATATTGGTACATACAGCTATCTTGAGCAGACTGGGGAAGTCCTGCTGCGCGTCTCCATCAGCCAGCCCCGCGAGGAGCCCTAGCTCTGCGCTGAGGTCCGCAAGCTCTGCGCCGATGCGGTCCGCGCATTCCGCGTCGCCGAGCTCGTCCTTCAGGATGTCTCCGATCTCGTGAGACACTGCTGCCACCGCCGACACCAGCACCACGTCGTCGGAAGGCACACCCTGCTGCCCCAAGCCCTCGCCACCGCCGGCGAAGAGATCTGTCTCCTCCGGAGAAGCAGTCCCGTTTTGACCCAGGCATTTCTCCATCGAATACATCATTTGCCAAGGGAATAACACACCTCACACGGCGTACGGAACATCTAAAGTCACAGTGGATTGTTACCGATCACTCAATTAACGCTAATTCGGAATTAATAAACCGAGATACCATTTTTTCATCGGCACCGATATATCCCGAACTTTTTGACAATACCAATATGGCGACGGTATTTTTAGGTATTTTGTGACCAGTCGTCAAAGGTTTTAATGAGTATTTTAGATTAGCAACACTAAAGTGTAACGCCATCTATTGTGTAGTAGCAGATTCATAACTATAATCGCTTAGTTTTGTTACTAGACAATAGATAGCGTTCCCACTAAACATTCATTCTGTCTATTTCGTCTATGTGTTACCTGTGGTATTATCATGTATTTTATCTGTCAATGTCATAACCATATGATATGTCAATGCCAATTTTGCCGCACAACCCGTCACATCACAGCCATCGGGCGGCTAGCTGCGCGAACGTAGAATGCGCGAATATAAAATCACGAAAGCTGCAAAATATTGAATGAAAGAAAACTTACATTGCAGGTAAAATACCGCAGTGCGATGCGTGCAAAACCATGCATGAATCAGTTAGTGAACCGGCCGGGTAATTCAATTATTGTCTTAGCCTGTAAGTTTCAACTTCTTTCAATTAGTTTTAGATACTTTTTACAAAGATTTTTACTATATTTAGCTCTCAGAAGTGGGTCGTGTGAAGTATTTAAAGTGTTCAGTGGCACATGTTTTAAGAACTTGGTACATAATTGAAAGAGATGGCTGTGCAAAATAAAGTTTTATACGCCTTTCGAGGATGGATAGCATTCGTAGCGTTTATGGACCTGGGAACCGCTGGGCGGTCTTATATCGAGAGGAGATCATTTCTCAACCAGAATGGAGACAGTGATCATTTGGACGGTAAGAAATACAAATAAAATTCCGTCAAGTACAAGCTCTGCTTAGTTTGGGGCTAGATAGTGTTGTGTGAATTGTCTATAATATTTATTTATTTTAAACTTCATGCTCCGACAATTTTTATTCCTTTAATCTTTATTTTTGTATGTTTTAGGTGACTTCACAATCAATCGGATGCTGGGAATGTATTCAGTGCTGAAAGCACTCGCTCTTATACACTGTACTTTGTATATTCACTACAGACCGTTAGTATTTTTATTTATAAACTTCTACTATTATATAATTAAGACAAAAATAAAACACCCACCCAGCTGATAAACCAACAACATTCCTAAGATCACGGCAAGTCAATGGTTGAAGAGGCAAGTTTGCCAAGTTTATCATGTGCACTTGATGTGCGGGCAGGTTTTTCCGCAAGTAGGCCGCTGGTGGGCCCTTTTTGCGTGACCCTTGACACGTGTTGCTCAAACTTTTTTAGGTTCTACAACACGTCGGTTTCCTCACGATGTTCCTCCTTCACCGTTTTGAGAGTACTGGCATAGTGCACATAAATTTTTCGATAGAAAAACTCATTGGTACACTAGTGGATTTGAACCCACGACCTTCGGATCGGAAGGCGGGGCCACTACCAATAGACCACCAGTGCTCTCTATGGTTGAAGAGGGCTCAGCATTGTTTTTCCTGGAAATGTTTAAGGGAGGCCTATGCCCATTGGTAGACTTCTTCAGGCTTACACCTCATAACTTATTGTATATGTTTATTTCAGGGTTGTATCAATGGGCTATTGGTCATTGACCCTCACAATAATCCTGTACTTCACGGAGGCGTTCTACTTCCATTCAACAGATTTGAACTTCTATGTGGTGTTCCCTTGCATATTGAACAGTAAGTATCTCTCCTAAGTTTATTTTATGTTTTATTTCTAGAGAGCACTGGTATTCATATTTATCATCTCTCTTATTGTGTCACTGGTCGTAGCAAGTTTGGTGAAAGGATTTTAACTGCTCTTTAGAGTGGCTCGTTTCGTGCAGTTGACACATGTTTTATAACTTTTTAGGTTTTACATGCCGGTTTCCTCGGTTTCTTCACGATGTTTTGGTAAATTCATCATCCATACTTGATGTGTGGACTGGTTTCCGCAGTTAGGCCGCTGCGCGCTGGCGGGCCCTTTTTGCGTGACGCTTAGACGCGTGTAGTTCGTACTTTTTTAGGTGCTACAACACGCCAGTTTCTTCACGGTGTTTTCCTTCACATTTTGAGAGTACTAGTATAGTGCACATACATTTTTCGACAGGAAAACTCATGGTACACGACTGGGATTTGAACTGACGACTTTAAGATCGGAAGGCAGTGCGGTTACCACTAGACTACCAGTGCTCTTTCTTCACTATGTTTTCGATGAATTATTATATCCTGGTTCCCATAGTACAAGTTCTGCTTAATTTGGGGCTAGTAGATTGTCCACAATATTAACCAGACATCATCAAATATTTATTGTTCAATTTCAGTTATAACTCTCATTGGTTTGATCTACCTACCAAGTAAACTGAAGCTGTTTGGTCAAATCCCCGGAACGTCAGGCATGGATCGCGAGGTGGACGACGAAAACACACAGATTCTACGCTCGATGGGTAACTTCCGCAAGAGAAAGACTGCCAAAAACAAACACGTGTGATTGTACAGGTTGTTGTTTTTTTTGTATAAAAAATTTCGAAAGGAAATGTTGCGAGGAGATTTCGGATGAGATGAGAGAGAAATGGTAATCTTAGGGGACGTTTTTTCCCAGCAGTGGGACGACTTAAATGGAAAAAAAATTAGAAAAAAGTTGATCATTATGCAGAAATAATGTAACATACGAGAACGAGTCTCCCACAAAATCTTGTAGAATCGTCCAATGCCAGATGCATGTGTGCGATTCCACTGAAGCGAACCCGCGAAATATAAAATCTTAGAAACTTAGAACTATCCCTCTTGCAAGTAGGGTTACCATATCTCAGGATTTGTCCTGAGATTTCAGGATTATTCGACTCTTCTCAGGATTCCGGCCGGATTTAGCAAATCTAGTGATAGCTCAGGATTTTTAATAAAAAACAGGTTACATTTTAAAGATCTCTCATAATAAACTACTAAAAATAATCTTCTTTTGGTAATAATTGCAGTTAAAATCAATACTTATGTATTAATTTAAAACAAACTTAAAATAATCTTCTTTTGGTAACAATTGCAGTTAAAATCAATACTTATTTATCGAAGTAAAACGAACTAAAAACAATCTTCTTTTGGTAACAATTGCAGCTGCAGTTAAAATCAATCCTTATTTATACAACGATAATAATACGTTTTTGAGAGAAAATTCTCATCTGTAGAAAATCTCAGGACTTTTCCATGGAAATCAGGCCTTTTCTCCGGACTTTTGATTTTTTCATCTGGTAACCCTACTTGCAAGGGTTTCTTAAAAGCTATTCAATGTTTACTTTCTTTGAAGCAAATTCATTAAGGCCATTAGTAAGTTCATCTATGTTTTATTCTTATCTTAAAAGAGGTATCAACTCGAAAAAATAGTAGTGAATTATTAATATTATTATAGTAGGGTGGTAGGTACCTACCACCATTCACTTTTAATAATTATACTAGTTTTTTTTATCAACTTATACGTAGCTACCTATACTTTCTACTTCACAAAATATAGTCGTAATAGTTTCATTCTCAAATTCCTCAAATTAATCTAAATTCTCTCGAATTTTGGTATAAATGCACTGTGATTTTGCACTAAAAAGGTGTCGCATTACACCTTCTACGAAACACCCAGTAGTCCCACTTAGTTTTAGATTATAAGAGTTAATCCTTTCCCTCTTTGAAATGAAATCTAATTAGGTACTAACGACATTGGTATACACTCATATCATTACCTGCAAGTTCTTATTCGGCATTGATAAATGCTCTCTAACTAAGTACCTAGTGGTCTTAATTATTGACGACTAATTTTAGAATTCAACCTATTACAAAGTACAATAATCACGTCATAAGATTAATGTGTGGTAATACCTACAGTATGTAATAGTGACGACCCTATTTTGAGCTCTTTAACAAAAGCTTACTAAATAGGTATACCTTTTATTAGGTTTTACGAAATATAATATGGAAGCTGCAACGAGAAAACACATGGCGATATAATGCGTAGGTACATGCATTCTATAAACTATTTATAACTTTTAAGCAATACATAGTTACTAGTCAATTAGATCTCGATAGTTTTAACAGAATTTGTGGCCAAACATTGACCAATTCGTTCTCTCACAAGTGGTAATCGAAAACGAAACAAACACAAAAGTATCGATACCCAAACTACTTTGGAGGCTTTTATTGGTATAGTACTTACGAGCCTAGCTTATTCTAGAAAGGTTTATTAATTATTCCATTTTGGAATGCCACTTGTTTGGGGACAATCAGAAATAGATAATAATGACGATTTAAAAAAAAGAACACTAAAATAAGCTTGCTCAAAATCAAGTGCTTTGGTAGACATCTTGTAGTTTAGACAAATACCTAACTAGTTTTAAGAATAATGTATTTTGCAATTTTTGCATAGATATTAAACTTGAATCACTTATGTATAATCGATTTAAGTTATATACATGAATCTTTAAAATTTTAAATGATTGTTTAAAAAAAACTACTTCTGATGACTCATAATGAATATTGATTTAGTTTTAAGCATTTTTGTCACGGTATGATAATAATTATGATTAAATTACTATTTTAGTAATCGGACCACACCTAACAGTGCCATATCATGTTGTTGTTACATTTGAAATAAAACCACACTTTAAAAAATACTTTTTTATTTTAAAATCTGCCACCATTAAAATATAAAGTAGAGTATAAAAAATAGATTTACATACCTACCTAATACATATTTTTAGTTGTATCTTACTATTAGTAAAGATAAATTAAATAAACCTTTATTTACCTTAAAAAACACAGTATATATATAGATAGATAGATAGAAAATACTTTATTGTACACCATATAAAATTAACAAGGTAATACAGAAAAACATCAAAGTGGAATACAATGGGCGGTCTTATCACTAAGAGCTATCTCTTCCAGACAACCTTGGGATGGACTGGACTTGATAAGAACGATAGAGGACGATGGTGTAGAAAAAAAACAATAAGTATAATGCATACACAAAAACTACAACTTATGCAAGTTTGTCCCATTAAGACACCCAGCGTGGCGGTACATAGGTCGGGTTATCTTTGGACAAAGGCCTCCTCCAGGGTTTGCCAGGGAGCTCACCCATTGCTTTAGCTGGCGCCCTCTGTTGCATTTTGTTTTACTCTTACTATAGTTCGTTTTTATGAGATGCACATATTGACACATTTATGTAGTTATTTCATTACTGTTAGGTTTAACCTTTCGAAAGTAAAGAAAGACTAGCTATTAGTTTAAAATAAACCAATAATTTTTATTCGTTGAGGCGTTTATAAATGATTTCTCTTAGTATTTACGTATGGATGCGTTTATCGGCTATAATTTCAATCTATAAACATCGCATGACGAATTGTGAGTTTTTATACCACGTGGTTCATAACTTCCATATCAATTGCGTTTATTGTTACTATATGAATAAGTTTAGTAGTAGTCTGGCACAGGTGCGCAAGCTATCTTCACAAAGTCTTCGTACCGAACCGTACCCGTGTTGGTCACATTAGCTTCGCGGAATATATTGTCCACCTGAAACATAGAAACACGTTTAGAGACATTTCCAACATTTCTTTTATTCAATTACTAGCCGCGAGTCCCGGCGTTGCTGGATATTCCAGAACGTTTAGGAGCATTCTATTCTTAACAAAATTGTAATTTTTTAGAAAAGTCCTTACATATTAGAGAAGGATAGACATAAAAGTCCTGACGTTTTAGAAAAGGATAGTAATAGATTTTTGCAACATTTTGCATTGATGCTGTTCCTATTAGTCGTAGCGTGGTGTTATATAGCCTTCCTCAATAAATGGACTATCCAACACAAAAATATTTTTTCAATTCGGACCAGCAGTTCCCGAGATTAGCGCGTTCAACCAAACAAACTCTACAGATTTATCTATACTAATATATTATAGAGAGGAAAGATTTGTACCTATTTTTGTATGTTTGTAATGAATAGGCTCAAAAAGTACTGGGCCGATTTAAAAAATTTTTTCACCAATAGAATGCTACATTCTTCCAATTTGACATAGGCTACATTTCATTTTGAAAAAAATTAGGGATCCTTGGTAAAATTTAAACAATGTAACCGAAGGTGTAGAAAAATGAGTCTTAAAATGTCTTTCGTCGAATGCGCTGCCGAAACTATTAGCGATAGAAAAAAATAATGTACAACAATATTGTCTACCCCGTGCGAAGCCGGGACGGGCTGCTAGTTTATAATATAAGTATAGATTTTAGTCCTTTTATTTACCTCTCTGGCTGAGAGTCCTTCGCCCCAGTTTTGCAGAAGGTTACGTAACTGCCGGGCTGGCACCACCCCTCTCTTATCATTGTCGGCAGCTTTGAAGGCGTTCACCACCTGTTAAAGTATACGACCCTTCTGGGATCAAATGTCGTAAAAGCCAACTCATTCTGGGATCAAATGTCGTAACAGCCATCTCAATGAGTTGGCTGTTACGACATTTTATCCCAGAATGAGTTGGCTTTTACGACATTTGATCCCAGAAGGGTCGGTAAGATTGTATGAATTATTGGTATATTTTGCTATGGACAGTGATGTTTAGATAGATGCCTAGAAGAAATGTCTCTTTTTGATTAACTTACCTCAGTTGGTAGGTTCTCTGCCCTAGAGTGGATGTGCATAACTTCTAAGAAGTCTGCAAAAGACATCTTGCCTCCTTTTCCTTTTAGGTAACCTGGAAAGAGGTAAAAGATATTCATATAGGTATCTATGTAGCCTTTGTGGAAAAATAATAAGTATGCATGATGCTTGACCGATAAAGTGTTGGTGGAATGATCTGGACGCGCTCTGCATCGAGTGGCGGAATCATTACAGATAGTTAAGACCTATTTCTGGTTTGAAGGGTATAGGTGCTGGTGAAATTACTGGCGCATGACGATTAACATCAGTATGCCAAGTTGATGGATGTGGGGCATGACCTGTGAAGCAATGCTTTGTTATAATAAAGCATTGCTTCACAGGTCATGCCTTCAATAGTACAATAAGGCACTTCAAAAATAAAGATAATATTAAGAGATCAGATAATCTTAACCTACTAATATTATAAAATTGAAAGTATGGATGTTTGCCACTCGAACACCACTGGATGACACTGGATGGATTTGGATGAAATTTAAAGCAAATATAGATTGTAACCTGAATTAACATACAAGCTATGTTTTATCCCGAAAGAATAACAGGAACAGAAAAAACTGCAGCGCAGACAGCCTTTAGTCTACAATAAATGAAGAATACCTGCCAATTCCTGTATAGTAGGACTCATGCCCAGAGACCTCATAACTACAGTGAGCTCATCCAAAGAGGTGATCTGCCCCGACCGGGCAAACAGGTAGAAACATTCACGGAACTCTGAAATACAGGTGATATTCTAATTCTAATTGATTTGAGGGAATAGGATCTGCATTGACGTCCCGCGATTGGGTGTATTATGCATTGTACCCCTGCCAAACATCACCCCAGCCAGCCTAACTCCTTAAAATAACGGAGTAGGACTTTGGGTTGGTGGCAGCAATGTTCTAGTGAACCGGATAGTGAAACAGATGTGGATGTGGAGGCAAGACTCAATAAGTTCCCTGAGCCCTATCTTGGACCTCGCTTCTTCTGCTGCGGAGCAGTGCAGAACTACATGCTCCACAATTTCCTTCATTTAAAAATTCAGGTGAGATTTAAAGTAACATAAATAAAAGGTTTCTAATTGTGTAGGTATACTAGGTAGGTATGTATGTTGTAACTCTTGTCTTGAAGGATGGTATGTATGGGTTTGGAGTTTGGACCCATACCTACCACGTTGGTTCCGGTTCAGTGCGGGTTGGTAGACCACGGCGAAGATGAAGGGACGTCAAGGTTTGGCTCTCAATAGCCCAAATTACAAGAGAGGCCTTTGCCCTGCAGTGGGACACAACAGGTCCCTGTGTGTATGTGATATTATGATATGTAAGATCTTTGATTGACGCTTTTGCATTATCAATATAGGGAAGTTGTGTTGTGAGTAATGTAATAGAATAATCAGATTAGATCGAAAAACCGATAGCAAAGTAGAACGATTTCACTTACCATCGATATCCTGTTCTTTGAAATACCGAGCCTGAAAGATAAAAACATCGAAGTTGTCATGAATTAGATACATAAAAATGTTCAAAATTGTTATTTTCACTTACCATCACGAATTAGAGAAAGAAAAACAAAATCGTTAACCCACCCAGCTCAACAATAACAAATGACTGACTGAATGAATGAATGAAGGAATGAAGCACTGAGTGAGTTTGAATCACCACAGACAAGAAACTCTTGCTTAGAGGAAGAATATTACTGTCTGTGGAGTACTTAGATTTATCGGATGAAAAAAAACCGAACGCGTAATAAATGTAACAGATTGGTTTTCAAGGTGGTAAACCTAGATCGGGTTACCACCTTGAAAAATAAGAGGTTTCTCTATCCGCTATTTTACTATCTATCAACTGCGTAAATATCATTGATCCATGTGGTTGATGGTGGTTGGTCGTTTCATCATCTTACTTGGCACAGTATCGCCTACTGCTGGGTAGGTATTCTTTGTTTTATGCCAGCCTCCTCTATCTGTCTGAGAATTTGCAGCTACCTTTACTATGTCTTCGACCCATCGCACTTTCCGACGGCCTAGCTAGATGGTGGTTTATTTCCTAGCAAATGAAACAATACATTTATTCTGTAAGGTTATGTATTTCAAACTGAAATATCTCTGGTTCTTTTGCATTGCTCACAATGGAGATGGAGATAAGTAATAGTAGTACAATATTAGCGTGGCGTTTTCCGTTCCCTGCGAATATGGAAGTGCACTCCGCGTGTATGCTCCCGCAGAGCTGTGCGGTGCAGGAACCCTTTACCGCACAGCGCGCACTTGTAACGACGGTCGCCCGTGTGAGCCTGAAACATAATAATATGATATACACATTGAATTAATAAACAAGCTGGCACCTAAACTCACAGCTTTAAGACGTTCAAAGTGATTCTTCTGATACAACTGAATATATTGTTTTTAATTTGAATGAGGTATTTATGCATATTATGTATCGTCATGTAAAAAGAACGCTGAAAAAAGGTTGAAGGTGTGTGTTTGAGCATGCAAAACTCGCACCTAATAGGTGGTATTAAGTTCGGGTTTTGCATGCGCATACTCAAAAAAATTGTATTGTCCCGTCCCCTATGTTATGAGCAGAGTGGGATTTGAACCCACGACCTTTCATGAAACGGGGGATGCGCTAACCAACTACATAGGGTCTCATTTGATATTTTGAGAGCCATTCATTTAAGATTTGATCACATTAGTGCAGACCGCGATAATGTCTACGCATTATATCTCTATCTCGGACTACCCCACACATAAGTATGAGACAGTTGTGCAACGCAGCGTGCGTTATATAAAAATAGTAAATTTCTGTAGGTACTCGAGTTTTGCTACCACATTTAGTTTACCAAATGTAGTTTTCGTGTGAGCACGTGTCTCTCTCTTTTGTATGGAAAATTGATGAGACAACAACTCGTTTCGATCGTTTCTACGTAGCGTATTTTTGCTGTCTCATCTTTTCCCCATACAATAGAGGGAGACAAATCATATTTCATAGACGAAATGTCTATAATTGTTTTAGTAATTTAGAGAAGAGTTTATAATTTTAATGATCGGGTGTTTTTTTCGCAATAAAATAAAATTGTTTTACATTTTTTTTTGTGGGTTATAGGTATTATTAATTAAGAAGATTCCCCTTCTGGTTGAGTACGCGTACGCACCCGTTGGTGGTTGTAGAGGTTTGCAGCACTGTTGAACTTCTTCCCACAATGCGAACACTCGCGCGAAGGTGGCGTGTGACAATCCAAATGAATCTAAAAACAATGAACAAAAATCGTAAAATAACGAATAAACGCGGGAATTTTTACATTTGATCAAATAAATAAATATTTTAGATACTCCACACAACACTATCTAGCCCCAAACTAAGCAGAACTTGTACTATAGGAACCAGATAGCTGACATAATACTTATACAGAGTGTCTCATAAACCAACGTCAAGCCGAAAACGGGCGATGGGTCAAGTCATGAGTGACAGTTATTAGAAAAATATTAAAAAAAAAATCATGTAACTTTCTTGTGAGTTATAGAGTATTTAAAAAAAAAACAGGAAAAACTGTCACCCTGTGATGATCTTTTAAGTCCTGTGACGACAAATATTAACTTTTCGTGAAACTTTTTTCTGCAATGCAAAAAACGGATTTACAATGCCTTGAGCTGCAAACGCCTGCTTACACAGCCTTTTTGCACAACAGTAAATCCTACTTACTGACCATGTATGATGTGAAGGTCTATTGACTGGCCTCTCAGCTCAGTTGGTAGTAGCTCTGCCTTCTGAGCCGTAGGTCGTGAATTCGATCCCCACCGAGAACAAATATTTGTGTGGTGAACACAGATTCTCTGTCTGGGTGTATTCTAAGTATGTACATACATACATAAAATCACGCCTCATTCCCATGGGGGTAGGCAGAGATCACGGATTTCCACTTGCTACGATCCTGACAAATCTCTTTCGCTTAATTGTGTTTACAAAAAAAATACTATATAAGTAGTATATCAGCTATCTGGTTCCCATAGTACAAGCTCTGCTCAGTTTTGGGGCTAGATAGTGTTGTGTGGATTGTCCACACATGTTTATTTTATTTATTTATTGATGTAAAGGTCTATTATAAATCATTATATCATTTATTTGCCTCAATGAAGTGTATACATGAAAGATCTTAAAAATAATAAATAAGTGTCACTCATTCCCCATAGCTGGGATGCAAATTTTGGGTTCATGCCATTTAAGTTAGAAACAACATAAAATTATATTAAATACGTACCTAATAAAATTAAAATTTCATTCTACTAACGCTATACAATAATAATTAAATGTCATATCAATAAAACAGCTAAGTCAGAAAAAAAAAATACAAATACAAGTTACCTTAAGGCCCATTTTAGTCCGGAACGCCTTGGGGCAGATCCCACAGCGATGAGGTCTCACGCCTGAATGCACGTACAAGTGCTCTTTTAGCTCCACCTTGTACTGAAAGTTCAAAATCCAAGTCACTTATTAAGAACCAGTGTGGCGAAAGGAACACTGCGCAAGACCTATCTAACTTTTAAAACTATCATGGTTTTTAACCCTTTTTAGGGTTCCGTAGCCAAATGGCAAAAACGGAACCCTTATAGATTCGTCATGTCTGTCTGTCTGTCCGTCCGTATGTCACAGCCATTTTTCTCCGAAACCGTGAGAGCTAGACTGATGAAACTTGGCGAGTAGATGTATTCTGTGAACCGCATTAAGATTTTGACACAAAAATAGAAAAAAAAACTGTAAATTTTGGGGGTCCCCATACTTGAAACTGAAACTCAAAAAATTTTTTTTCATTGGACCCATACGTGTGGGGTATCTATGAATAGGTCTTCAAAAATGATGTTGAGGTTTCAAATATAGTTTTTTTCTAAACTGAATAGTTTGCGCGAGAGACACTTCCAAAGTGGAAAAAAGTTGGTCCCCCCCCCTCTATCTTCTAAAAAAAGAGAATGATAAAACTAAAAAAAATATATGTTGTACATTACTATGCAAACTTTCAACGATATTTGGTTTGAACGAGATCTAGTCAGTAGTATTTTTTTTATACGTCATAAATCGTATACCGCAATTTACCTTTCGACGAACTACAAAAACCTTTATATTATGTTAATTGATGCTACGGAACCCTTCATGGGCGAGTCCGACTCGCACTTGGCTGCTTTTTTAAAGTTCCTTGAGAGTAGGCAACGCAACGACTGGTGTTGTTGGTGTCTATGGGTGACGGTGACCGTTTACCATCAGGTGGGCTGTAAGCCCGTTTGTCTATCATTTGCATAAAAAAAAATACAGCGGGATATTTACCAATCACATTAATTATTGTTTATTTTATTTATTTTACTCGTGGACTTCAATTTCAATCGTGATCAGGGCGCTTGCAACTGTACCGAAATATTGGGAGTCAAAACACACAAAATTTAGTCATGGTAAATATACCGTTGTTCATAAAAATTGTGTAAGACCTTTCTAGTTTTGATAATGCACAATAGTACATTGTTACCTGAGTGTTGAAAGTCACGTTTTTTGAGTCCCGAGACGGGTTTGGCGCCAGAGCGTAGCGAGGGCGCCAATGGAGCTTGAGGGACTTAAAAGACTTTCACCCGAGGTAAACACTGTGCTTTTCATTACGAATACAAGGAAAGTAAAAATAAAAACATGAAAGAACAATTAGTGAAAATGAAGATTGAATTGCCGCCTTCCCGGTTTTTTTTTCTTTTTCTCTGGCGGGCCTTCGGCTTCGGCTCGCCAGCATTATTCAGCCATTATTTTTATTTTCATAATTAATAAAATGGTAAAATGTTTGCTCAAATCTATTTTATTTTAAAGAAATTGTTGAAGCTATTTAATAAAGTAATTTAGAAGATATATTATTTATTTAATGCTATCTTTATGTTATATAAATTTAAATTTTACATTGCGCTCTAATTAGACTTTTTAAATTTCTTACCGTTATAAATGGGTTTCCAACCTACTTGCTGAATAATAAATTATAGTTTAAAAAACTAAAAAAAAACGCTTTTATAACTAGTTGAACTAAAAAGTTAAAAATAAAACTGTAATAATCAATTGAAAATTTATATTATTGTACAAAAAGCGTGAGGTGCTTTTTATAATAACTTCAGATATAATAAACTATTGATAAAATATTTACAACAATCAAAATCAAGCCCCCCACGCTTTTTGTACAATAATATAAATTTTCAATTGATTATTACAGTTTTATTTTTAACTTTTTGTTGAACTAGTTATAAAAGCGTTTTTTTTTAGTTTTTTAAACTATAATTTATTTTTTACTTTTTAGTTTTTTTTTTTTTCATATATTTTTTTTTTCATATTATTGCATTGTCATCGACCTTTGACAGGTGTGCAAAGTTTGAATCAAATCTGATAGTTCAAAGTAGGTTTTTTTTTTTTAAAATTATTTCTTTTCATTTTTTTTTATTTTTTTTCATATTATTGCATTGCCATCGACCTTTGACAGGTGTGCAAAGTTTGAATCAAATCTGATCGTTCAAAGTAGGTTTTTTTTTATTTTTTTTTATTTCTTTTCATTTTTTTTTATTTTTTTTTTCATATTATTGCATTGTCATCGACCTTTGACAGGTGTGCAAAATTTGAATCAAATCTGATCGTTCAAAGTAGGACAAAATCGAGCTCAAAGGGGTCGGTTACATACATACATACATACATACATACATACAGGTGAAGCTAATAAAAGCGTTATAAAAAGTTGGCATTTGGTTCAACAACCTCCTTACAGTTAGAAAGACTTTAGAACGTTGGAACATGGTTGATAAAATAGAACTTTTTTTTTATAATTTGACAGCTGTCAGTAGAAAGCGATTCTCCCTAGGGCTGAAAGTATTACTTTCAATTAGGCCCCTCAGGCAACTTCAGACCTACTTTCAGAGTATGAGCAATGAAAAGGTATTCTTTTTTGCTTATAAATAAGCAACATGTAACATAAATGTTGCGGACCGGCTCGTTTGTGCGGGAATCTTATACCTGCACCTGCATACAAACTTATTGACAACACACCTTCATATACACATTACACACCCGTCATTTTCGTATTGTATAACTATCTGATTTAAGCAACACCACCTCACCGAAATTCAAACCTAGTGAATTCATGAAACGTGATGGAACTTTGGAATTGCGTAAAATGAACTTCAGTTGAATACAGTTGAAAGTAGAGGGGATAGCTGACGGTTCGCTATAGTATGGAGCGAATTATTCCATTCATTCTGTCGTTGGCTAGGGCTTTGAATACAACTTAGAGTGTAGTCTCTATGAATATCAGTTTTTTAAATATTAAAATGTAAAGTGGAGTAATTAATACAGCCTATTTTACGAAAAGAAGTGAGTTTCATTACACTTGGTTCGAAAGAATCAGTGACACCAAAAGAAGAAGACCAAAACACACCCATAGTGAAACCTGGACTCTTATGAAGCTTGTGTAATCAGCAGAAGCCACTCATACACACATGCATTCGCCCACACCACACTCAGTACCACTTACATTGAAGCCACGTCCGCAATGTTCGCAGAGGAAAGTCATCGGACCGCGCGACGCGTTAGACTCGTACCGCTCGCCGGGGTGATCGCAGCGGTAATGATGGGGCATCCACCTAACCGACCCGGTCGCATCGCACTGCAATAACATCATCATTTATAGTACAGTATAACCTCGTTTATCCGAACTCCGAAAATTTACCCCCCGTTCGGATTATAGTAGTACACAGAATTTATAGTATATTTTCTATGAAATAAAACGAATAGTATGTATCGTGAAATCGTTATTTATTTAACTTTTGTAATGAAATCCAAAAGATTAAGATTAAGAAGGATTCGATCACGCACGATAAAACATGACGTCATGCGGCGTTACCTCGCTCTGAGACGTTCGATTTAAGGCTTGAAGTGCAAGCGAGAGCGCGGAAAAAGCGACAAAGAGGCACAACACAATCGGCCTCCGCGTTCGGCAGCGTTCGACATCTGTCTCTCTCCTACTCGAGTGAGCGATGCGTCCGAGAGCTGTATGACGTTGTCACGATTCCGCTCCGATCAAGTAGTGTAGTTTGAGTAGCGGAATGGGCATCGGAACCTCGTGCTTTATCAATTTATACAAAGACGTGCGAAAACAACGCGGCAACATAATGGCGGCCAAAGCGCGGAGGTGTGGCTGGCGTCGTAGCAGATCGACGAAACCGCGCGGAGAAAGAGATGGAATATAGTCAAATCTATGCATTAGAACAGGCAGTTTCGCTGACAGACAAGACATGACGTAATTACTGCAGTACCGCTGTAACGGTTCCGCAGCGGTGGTGTGCTACGGGCATGATACATTAACACATCCCCAAATCCTCGCTAATTACTTAAAATGATAATTTCCTTACCAGTTCGCATGTAAGGTCATTTGTCATTTCATTATTTTTTTTCTTTGGTCCGTCTTTGTCACTCTGGCTGGTGTTTTTAGGGTTCCTTTCAAACCGTCTGGTTGGTCTTTTAGGTTTAGGGTGGATTAGCTTCTTGTGTTCCTTCACTTGCTGCATGTCTTCAAATGAAAGGCCGCAGATGGAGCACGCTACGCTAGAATAATCAAATCAGTATGGGTTTGAGAATGGGCTAAGAAAATGGCTCTTAGTATTTTAAAGAATAAATAAATTGCCTATTTATTATTTTTTGTTAATACATACCACAGCTGTACCCGAAGTCGGAGTTTTGCTACCACATTTCGTTACCAAATGTTGTTTTCGTTTCGCCTATTTGTCTCTCTCTATTGTATGGAGAAAATATGAGACGGCAAAAATACGTTACGTAGTTAGAGTTGTTGTCTCATCTTTTCTCCATACAATAGACAGAGACAAATTGGCAAAACGAAAACAACATTTGGTAACGAAATGTTGTAAATGCACTGGGACTTCGGGCTCTGGGCATTAACTCGTTAATTCGTTGATTAACGAAGTTAACATTTCAATTAACGGATTAACTTATAAGTTAACTTTGAAAAATGTTAACGGACACGTTACATACATACATAAAATCACGCCTTATTCCCATGGGGGTAGGCAGAGATCACGGATTTCCACTTGCTACGATCCTGACACACCTCTTTCGCTTCATTCACTCGACACGGACACGTTAACTTCCGTTAACATGCAGAAGTCCGTGAATCGTTAATCCAATGCCTAATAGTTGCGGGTGGCGCGTGGCAGCGAGTGATACAAAAACAAAACTAGATAAGTATATTTATTTTGCCGACAAAACTAGATAAGTATATTTTTTCTTTCGTCGAATGCGCTGCCGAAACTATTAGCGATAGAACAAAATAATGTACAACAATATTGTCTACCCCGTGCGAAGCCGGGACGGGCTGCTAGTATTATATAATATAAGGTGTACTGTGTAGTAATATAATGAAAAAATAAAACCATATCATGGATATTGGAAGACATAGAATCGGATTCCAGCGGTCCTGATGAGAATCCATGGCCACTCTTCTAAAAAGGAGAACTCATTCTAGCGACAGCACACGAACGCAACGATATAAACATACAATTACTTGCGTTAATTCTTCCGAAATGTAACGCTTTAACGTTTAACGAAGCAACATCTTTTTGTAGCGGATTTACGATTAACGGAGTTAACTATTTGATAAAACGGTGCCCAGCTATGATACGTACTTAGAATACAATATTTAACACCCAGACAGAGAACAAACAACTGTGTTCACCACACAAATATTTGTTTGAACCCATACAGCGCAGAAGGCAGAGCTACTATCAACTGAGCTGAGAGGAACTCAAAAACTAGGGCTAAAGGCGGTACTTCCGCGTACTCACAGTGTGGCGGCGATGTCTTTGTGCGCGTCTGTGTGCATCACATGTATGGCGTACACTTGTTTGTTCGCGAATGTAAGGCCGCATGGCTCACAGCGCACTGACTCTTCACTATCCAGCTCACGCTCGATCTGATATAACAGAAGGGCAAGTCGTAGTTTTACACGATCAGAAGGGCAAGTGCCACTTCATTTCCAACATTTCATCTACGAAATGTTGTTTTCGTTCCGCCTATTTGTCTCTCTCTATTGTATGGAGAAAAGATGAGACAGCAAAAATACATTACGAAGAAACGATCGAAACGAGTTGTTGTCTAATCAATTTTCCATACAATATATAGAGAGACAAATAGGCGAAACGAAAACAACATTTAGTAGACGAAATGTGGTAGCAAAACTCCGACTTCCGGTACTTAAGTGCAAGTCGTAGTTTTACTCGATCAGTTTCACCGATTCGTTTGGCCTATACATATCTCTCTGTCTTTTGTATGGAGAAAAGATGAAACAACAACAATACGTTTCGTAGAAACCTGGTAGAAACGAGCGAAACGAGTTATCTCATTATTTTTCCATACAAAAGCGACACGTAGGCGAAACGATTTGTTAAAGCTGATCGAGTGGAATTCAGACTTGGGGTACAGTACATTGTATAACAAGGGTTTCAGAAGCTGAACTCCGTGAAACCACTGCTTTCTCTCACAGTTTGACCCATTGAAAGATATATGAAAACACTGAACTTATGCGAAAATCGCGAGCGAACTATTGTATGCAATCAAGCGTGCTACACCGTCGACTGGTGAGATTGCGGTCAAGCGCAAGCCTGTAAATTGTAAAAAAAAACCACACAGTTTGATAAAAAAATAATGTTAATCCGAAAACGTTTAATAAGTCTGATGGAACCGCATTTTCTCCAAAAAATGCTAAGTGGACGCGATACTCTCTCTTGTAAAAAGATCTTTTGTAAAAAGTGAGCGCTCAAGTCCGAATATGCATTCTTCTTCTTCCGGTCCTTATCCCACTTTATGTGAGGTCGGCACATATTATCTAACTCTTCCATTCTCCTCTGTCAGCCGTCACCTCTGTATACCATTTTCTTACGTGACGCGTACCACTCACGCATTGGTATGGTACATACCGGGTGCATTTTTGACGTGTGGTTTTTCAGACCGCGCTCGGAGACGAATGTGCGTGCGCAAACCACGCATACATGGGAACTCGTATGGACGAGACGACGATGAGCCATGTATGACGATGCGTGTCTGAAATAATCATTACTTTAGCTCCTAATCGTGTCACTGGTTCTTTCGAACAAAATGTTGTGATAGGATACCATTCAACATTATCAAAAACCTTTTTATTGATTTTATAGTGTTTACTACACATAAGGAAATCACAAAGATTTTTATGTCCCAAAAGTTAAGAGCCGAGCGGGATTTTAAATCGCGACCTTCCGTCGATGTGATTAGGATCCGATCTTTAGCTTGAAAATGTCGTAAAGTAAGACTTCAGAAATAGCGTCCCAGAAATGTAAGTTAAGTTACTACTGTAAAGAAATTAAAATTTAAGTCGACTCGTTCGATTCTTCTAAAATCTCGTTACGTTACAGAAACCTAAATAACGGTAATGAAATGAGAAATTATGTCTGAAGAACCACACCAAACTAAAACATGTGTGTGTAGATTTTATAATGTATAATTGATTCAGGCGTGACTTTGCGAAATTACATTGTTAAACATAAACTAACTACAACAATTACATAGTATAACTTTTGAAACTATTATGGTTTTTAATAAAAATTGCAGTTTTTTATGAAAATAGTAAATACATCATAGCACAACGAGATTTCGACACGAGTTTTGTAGAGAGGCGAAACACGTGTCGAAATCAATTTTTGTGGTATTTTTGTTGTGTGTAATGCACCTTTCACTTTGCAAGATTTGCGGTTATTGCGTAGGGTGCACACCCAAGTCTACATTAAGCTAATTTGCATAGAATAAATTAGCAGATTAGTACTATATATTTGTTCTAGTTAATTTATGTTTAGATTTTATATACATTTTAATAAGTATAATGGGGTAGACAGTTCTTACTTAAAAGTTTTATCGCAGTGGCATTTGTAGATCTTCCCCTGATGCTTTTGGAAATGAGACGTCATCGCCAACCTGTGTTGGAAAACGACAATTTGTAAAAAAAAAATAGCGATGCCTTTAAACCTAGACTTAAGAATACTTATATTTTTTAATTTTCTCGCCAGAATTTTCAGAACATGAGTTTCCTTTGTTTAAAAAGCGGCCAAGTGCGAGTCGGACTCGCCCATGAAGGGTTCCGTATCAGTAAGTAATATAACATAGAGTTCTAGAAGTTCTTAGTTCGTCGAACGGTAAATTGCGGTTTACGATTTATGACGTATAAAAAAAAACTACTGTCTAGATCTCGTTCAAACCAAATATCGTTGGAAGTTTCCATAGTAATGTACAACATATATTTTTTTAGCTTTATCAGTCACTTATTTTAGAAGTTAGAGGGGGGGGGACCAACTTTTTTCCACTTTGGAAGTGTCTCTCGCGCAAACTATTCAGTTTAGAAAAAAACTATATTAGAAACCTCAACAACACCCAGATTACTTCCAGAAACAATCTGATGTAGTGTTTAGGAATGTTTCTTCCTTAAAATAAATTACCAGACTCATTCAAAGATTCACCATTCAACATTTTAAAAATAAGCTGACAAAATGGTTATCAAACTGTTTTTATAATATCAATGAGTTTATGAACTATGCTAGTAAATCTTGAGTAACATACATATTTTTATTGATTTTTAATTATGTGTCAAAAGTTACCTAAATAAACAATCTTCTCTAATAATTCATATACCTACATTTGAATTATTAGAGAAGATTGTTTATTTAGGCAACTTTTGACACACTATGCACACTATGCACTTTTGCTAACTATGCAAACTTCCAACGATGTTTGGTTTGAACGAGATCTAGTGAGCAGTTTTTTTTTATACGTCATAAATCGTAAACCGCAATTTACCTTTCGACGAACTACAAGAACTTTTATATTATGTTACTTGTTGCTACGGAACCCTTAATGGGTAGGTCCGACTCGCACTTGGCCGCTTTTTTTGGAATATCTCACCATTGGTATGTGATGAGTGGGCACAACTTGCATGCGAACTTCCCTCGGTGACAGTTCCTCTTGTGACCGCCAAGAGTGCGTCGCGATGTAAACCGCATACGGCATATATCACACTCGTATGAAAAATCTGGTGATACCTGTCAATGTCAACATTAGGGCTGATTTCACATATTTCTTCAGGAATAGCACTTTTTTAAATTAACGCGATCGTTTTGCATAATTATATGGAAAAAAACGAACGTCGTCGCTAAGACGGGTATAAACTTTCTTCGTCCTGGAATCCTGTTTTCGTTAAGTGTGCCCGTCGCGAAAGATCAGCGCAGTGTGTAGATACAGTTAGTGTGGTGTGTAGTAATATGAACGTGGACATTTCTATTTCTGAAGACCAAGTGAGGGTAGTTGCAACTGTGACTGCCTCCGCTGGGTCTGGTTAATGTACGTCCAGTTATTGTACACACCCAGTTAAAACGAAACCTTTTTTTGTTTTTTTAACATTAACTGGCTGCGAATTAACTGGGTGCACAAAATTGTCACGTGATGTTATTGTCCAGCATGTTAATTGGATGCCATTAGGGCCCGTGCACACTGAAGCAATTCAATTATTTCTTCTTTTTTGTAGGCAATGGATATTGCTCCTAAAGAGAATAGCCCCTTAGGGGTAAATGTAAAAAAACATTCTCTGGCACTGTGGCGGCCGCTGCCGCGGTACGCTCGCTTTGCTCGCTCGCCTTGTGCGTTATTTATAAGTTCTAACATAACCTAACCTATCCAAGTCGGATCCGCCCTATAAAGTCTCAAGGACAAGTACAAGTATTCGCTGCCAGAACAAAACAGCAAAAATCAATTATTGAATTGCTACAGTGTGCACGAGGCTTAACTGGCATCGTAATAACGGAGCGTACAATAACAAGACGTGACGACATTGATTGTACAGCATGTTATTTCGCGACCTTTTATTGTACGCCACGTTAATCCAAACCCTGGCATCGTAATAACGGTGTGTACATTAACCTACTGTGCATTATCCTGCTGTGCATTAACGGGTCGTACATTATTGCCTCCCCCTCCGCTTCTCGACAGTAACTTCAATGAATGAGTAAGGGAAAGAGAAAAAAAAGTATTGCACTTACATCATGCCACTTCATATGGAACAGTAGAAGTCCTTTATTCTTGTACACGGTGAAGCACCGTTCGCATCTATGCTGCGCTGACAGATAGGGTTCCGAGAGATGTCGACTCAGTAGCTCTTTTTTAGCATCTGGAAAAACAAATGAAGGCTTTTGCAAAAACGACTTTGACTATCTTTGGATCTGGCAAACAAAGCGCGAAGCTACATCGTGTTCAATACATATATGTGTTTGTGGTGATTGCATCATCCACCATTTTGTTTTTCCCAGCTCTAGTCGTGCGAGGGGCACATCCCTAGCACTCGCTGAGATAGGGATCTCGTAGAGAGTATTATATTCCTTGGATAGGGAAGAGTAATCAAAACGCAGAGATGACAGATTAATTCCTCTCCAAAACACGATCTGAATAATCTTTACAGACTAATCTTGTTTTGACGTTGTGAAACCTTTTGTAATTTGTTTACCATACAAAGTTATAAGGGATAGTCATAGGCAAGGCTATACCATACAGTGAATCTGGCAGAAATACTTTCTCAAAGTAGATAAAACACAATGCATGATGGGGCACATTTTTTCTATCTACCTGTGTGATAAGGAGTATTCAGATCGCATCATGAGATCTCATTTCGGGGCGAACTACTAGTTTAAATACGTTGACTGCCTTCTTGTTTACACTACTAATAACCGAATTACCTTCATATGTAGCAAACACTTCTATGTTGAACACAGTTTCAAACTGAGTGACTGCACTTCGATTTGCTATTGCATCGCGCAGCTCATATTTTTTATGAACTGGAATATTAAAACTGTATTTTAAAGCAGTATCATAGTAAGGTTATCAACAGTCACACGCATATTAAGAGAAGCTTGGCTTTTTTATATAAAATAGAAAAATACTCAATTTATATACTTTTCATATCATAAAATTAAAAAACATTCAAATTCTACTAATATTCTTGTAAATAACCCTTTTTCTGAGTATATTTATTTTTATTTACAGTGTAAGTACATTATTAAAACAAAACTAATTAATTTAATACTCATAGAATAATACTTGTGCATCTAAAATTGCTGCAACAATTTAGATTAATCTCTAAGCATTTAGAATCCTGCATTTAGTAACAGCTTCAATCGCATGATATGATCAACATAAAATAAATAAATATAAATATTGTGGACAATATTTATGGCTAGTAGATAAAAGTTTGTATAGTATTGTACTGTATACCTAAATTGTCTATAAATTTCTAGTATTTTTTTAATTGTCTTTGTAGTTTATTGTTTTTAAATTTTACTCTAGCTTTGCTTTATTTTAGCAATTTAACATTAAACTTTGCATGTCGGTCTCCGACGAAGTATGTGGTACTAACATTATTATTAAAAAGAAGTGTTTCAAAATTGACCATATTTCAAGCGAATAAATACATTTCATTTAATTTCAATACACACAACACTATCAAGCCCCAAATTAAGCGCAAAGTTTGTACTATGAGAACCAGATAGCTGATTTATGATAATTATATATATTTTTTTAAATACAAACTTAGAATACAATTATGTTTATCACCCAGACAGAGAACAAATAATTACGGTCACAACTCAAATATAGGATCTCGGTGGGGAACGAACCCACGACCTGCCTACCAACAAAGCTTCAGCTATAAATCTAGATGATAAAAAACCACATGTAGGTACCTTTTGAAATAATTTCAGTGTCAGATGTTCTCTTTCTCAGCTTTTTGCTTTTAAAATTTTTACTGACATTACTCTCACAATCACTTTTATCTGTTTCTGTGTCCAAAGTTTCACTATCATTGTGGTCACTATCAATAATTTCAGTGTCAGATTTTCTCTTTCTCAGCTTTTTGCTTTTAACATTTTTACTGACATTACTCTCACAATCACTTTTATTTGTTTCTGTGTCCAAAGTTTCACTATCATTGTGGTCACTATCTTCAAATTCAATTTTGATTTCATTAATATAATCAACTCCATTTTCTGTATCTTTGTGTTTTCTTAAGGGCTCTTCAACTTCAATTACATCTTCTGTGTTTTTGTGTTTTCTTAAGGGCTCTTCAACATCAACTACATTTTCTGTGTCTTTGTGATCGCTCAGTAGCTCATCAACTTTAGTTATTTCAAAGAATTCTATACTATTTGTGTCCGTCAGTAGTTTGTATATAGATTCTATGGGGACTTTATCCTGGAATTTTACACGATTACAAATCTTTTTAAAAGCATGGAATGAATGTGTACTTTTTCTAAATTGTAATGAGGTAATTTTGGAAACTAAAATCTTATAACTCCATAAATTTGGATTTGGTTTATGGTCATCCACTGAAGTCACTACATATATATTCTAGAATTTAAGGGTGACAGGATATGTAATATCATGAACATGGTAGCAATTGGAATTTTCCATATTATTGACTGCCGGTTTACAAAACTAATTTACATAAAGTAAATCCGTAATTGGCCGTAAGACTAGCATAAGATCATAATTGTACTACTTTAAGGGCTGTGGATTTTGTAAAATAAATAAAATAAAATAAAAAATATAGGTACTTAAATTTGATTATTCTGCCTGCTTAAACCTTATATTGGTTTCCAGTGTCCAATTTATTTGGATTTAAAATAAAAATATCTTACAACATATGTTGGCCATTGGCAAACTTTTATAAAATTCTTACCTGACTGGTGTCATTGTCCCACTCTTGGAATATTTGATTTGCCTTTCTACATTGATTTCGGAAATCTAAATTGTTTCTTAATGAATCCTCGCAAGCAATGCAGCATAGATGTATAGTAGGGCCACTCTGAAAAGTAACTTTGTTCCCATATTAACATAATTTTAAAGCACCTGTTGCCCCAGTTTAATTTGAGTATTGAATTTATTTGAATGGTTAATCGGACATGGTGCCTTGTTACCTGCCTCACGACCACGAGATAAGCTTGTCTCCACTATTAAGCAAATATGTGTGTAGCTGTTGGTAATTATTAAAGTTGCACCAATGAGTATAAGTTTTTTTGTTTTGATTCGCACTTGATGTGCAGGCAGGTTTTTCCGCAAGTAGGCCGCTGATGGGCCCTTTTTGCGTGACCCTTGACGCGTGTTGCTCGAACTTTTTTAGGTTCTACAACACGCCGGTTTCCTCACGATGTTTTCCGTCACCGTTTTTAGAGTACTGGCATAGTGCACATAAATTTTTCGACAGAAAAACTCATTGGTACACGAGTGGATTTGAACCCACGACCTTCGGATCGGAAGGCGGGGCCACTACCACTAGACCACCAGTGCTCTACCAATGAGTATAGAAACCATGTTAAGAGATAAGTGTGAAAAGTGAGGCATCCACTACGCGTCTTGACACCGTCAGTGTTGTGTGTCGAAATCGAAAAAGAAGTTAGAATGGAACCAATAGTAGTCTCGATACCAATAAAAGAGTGCGAAAGAGGGTAGATCGATTTATCTGTCAATAACATTTCTTTTACTCGTGGACTTCAGTTCAACCGTGATCATGGTGCATGCAACTGTGCCGAAATATCGGAAGTCAACTCAACAAAATTTAATCATAGTAAATATCCCGTTGTTTCATAAAAATAATGTTAAGAGATAGTCTACGAGTTGCATTTCAGTCCTAGAGCCAGTCACCCTATTCTAAGTACTACACACACACAGCCTACGGTAAGTTTATGTGAGTAATCTCGAAGAATTGTGGTTGAGACGAAATGGAGATGAGATAACGATGCAATGAAACCTTATAAAACTTGGTTAGAACCTTACCTTACTTTCGCAGATCTCTAGAAAATAGCTCGATAGCTGTTTGTCCAACCTTCGTAATGATTTGTTCACGCACAAACACACTCTGCAAACTGTCTTATCCATAGTTCGACACTATGAATTTCTATTTATCTGAAATTGAAAACTCTAAGAAAGTAAAATGTTTGTTTACAAAAACATTTTGTTATTTTCTGGTAGAGAGTCCGCAATTTCCGCAAAGATAACTCTACGCTACGCGTGACGCATCTGTCACCGGCACCTGTCACCACAGATTACTAATATATGTAGCCCGGTCACCACAGCACAGACTCTAGTCCAGGGAAGAGGAATCTGTAGCCTGCTAAAGGCTTAAAGCCACAGACTATGTTCGTTCCATCCGCGAGTATAGTTCGGCTACTCAACACAAGATGGCTCTGCCCCGAAGTGCTGTAGCTTGCTACGTACAGTTCAGCCGGCGTAATTTGGCGGGCCTGAAGTCAGCCGTATATGCGTAATTAGCCAATGACTGACGGCAGATTCGCCAAACGGCTAACTTCAGGCCCGCCAATTTACGCCGGCTGAACTGTAAGTATCATAGTAGTAATTAACTGCGGGCCGCTGCCAAAGAGGTTGAAATCAGCAGCAAAGACAAGCACAAGCTCAGTGCGCAGTGCACAGAGCGGCAATATTTAAAGCAATCGAGCATTTTGATGAAACGCTGGTTGGTTCCTTTCTGTGTTACATAATAACTTCTATAAATGACACACGGACGGACACTCAGAAAGTAAAAAACTTCTATAAAACAGTTTTATTATTTGTGATTTATGTAAAAGCGGTGCTATAAATAAAACCATTTTTTAAAAGAGATCCATATTTTTATTGTAATTTGTTTTCTAGTCGTAAAAACAGGATTTGGGTAAAATCAGATCGCATTATTTTCTAGACAATAAATAATAATAATACATTTAATACCTATTAATAATACTTTTGTATAAATAAAAATAAACGTCACACGCAAGTACCTACTAAATTATACCCCACTTAAGTGTTCTGTTACCCGAGGAACTATAGTACTTGGGTAACACTTAGATGGGTGCATCCAATTGGGAGTGGGTTTATAACCAAGTAAAATGATTATACAATTCAGGCGATATCATCATAGTTCATCTTCTTGTCGCGAGGTCGCGTGCGCGGCGCTCGTATCTGTAAGTGCACGCCGCGGATATGTTCCCGCAGAGATGAGAATTGCACGAATCCCTTCGCACACACATCACACTTGTATCGTCTCGCGCCGTGCGACTGTAATTAAAATACGATATCACATATATAAATATTGTGGACAATCCACACAACACTATCTAGCCCCAAATTAAGCAGAGCTTGTACTACGAGAACCAGACCTCTGATAAAATACTTATATGCATTTTTTTGTAAATACATACCTACTTAGAATACAATATGTATAACACAGACAGAGCAAACATCTGTGTTTACCACACAAATATTTGTTCTCGGTGGGGATCGAACCCACGATCTACGGCGCAGAAGGCAGATCTACTACCAACTAAGCTGAGAGGCCAGTCAAAAAAAGTCAGTCTTTAGGCTTGAGGGTCAACTTATACCTATAGCCAAGCCGAAAAAATAAGGGTACGAGCCCTTATTTTTTCGGCTTGGCTATAGGTATAAGTTGACCCTTAGCCTAAGTAATGGCTTGCCGACTCTTAGAGCCATGACTGACCGACAGCTTAAGAGCGGGTCGTGCGAAAATTTGAGATTTGTTGTTAAAAAATTCATAACTAAATAACTAAGTGACATTTTAAAAATCGCAAAAGGACTAATTGTAGACTATACATTTGAGGTTAATTCGAATTTAAGTGTGTTAAAAAAATATACTATTTAACATGACATTCTATTTAACGCTGACATACGATTTTCATTAGCGTTAAATAGAATGTCATGTTAAATAGTATATTTTTTTAACACACTTAAATTCGAATTAATCTCAAATGTATAGTCTACAATTAGTCCTTTTGCGATTTTTAAAATGTCACTTAGTTATTTAGTTATGAATTTTTAAAAACAAATCTCAAGTTTTCGCACGACCCCCTCTTAAAGAGGTCGTAGAGTCAAGGCAGACTTCAAATGAAAGGCCACTAGGGTATGTATGCAACAAATATTGCACATCGGCTAATTTCACCTTCATAGAGCGTAGTGTTCGTCAGAAAGAGATAGCGCTCTACGAAAGCAGAAAAGTCGATGTGCCTATTGCCTACAACGATCTGTTAAAAAATCCTTGCCTACAACCGTCTAATTGATCAGAGCCCGAGCGGTAATTAAGATTACCTTAGTTAATACTATTATAGCTAAGATACTCTGATAAGGTTATAGTTACCCGAATGTGGTTGGAGAGATTGGAAGCACTCGCGAATTTCTTCCCGCAGTGAGGGCACTCGCGCAACGGCGGACCATGTCTCTCTTCGTGGAGCTAAACAACAGAGAGCTGCTGTTAAGGTAAATGTTATTACGCATTTGTATAAAAATAAGCTTTATCGTGTTCAGGCCCAAGCGATTATTATATCAAAAAATTACTGAAATGAAATGAAAAAAGTTTATTGAATGAACACAAATACAAAGAACAAACTAGAACTTAAATACAAACAAGGTATTGGTACAAGGTGAGTACTTATGAAAATTGGCTAACTACTTGGTAAAAGTCCCGCGCACCCACCCATCCACCTAAAGAGCTACATTATGTTGTGTTCACTGAACAGGTTTCAGCTCAGCATATGCTGAATAATAGGTCGGCAGGTACCTATCCAACGCTGATTTTCAGCTGAAGCTTTTTTACTGTAATTTTTTTTATACCGTTATACTGTTTTTTTTTTACTTTCCTTGTATTCGTAATGAAAAGCACAGTGTTAACCTCGGGTGAAAGACTTATTTAAGTCTCTCGAGCTTCATTGGCGCCAAACCCTTACTTAAATTACTCTTAACTGACTTAAATTCGTGACTTTCAATCCTGGGGTAACAATGTACTACGAGTATTCCTTACTTACCTTCAAATGCTGCTTGGAGCGGAAGGCAGCAGGACATTGCTCACAGCGGAACGGCTTCAGACCAGAGTGAACGTACATGTGCTCTTTCAAGACAGTCTTATTCTGAAAAACCAATCATTAAAATCAGTCATCTTATTAATTCGTAGGTCAATGCCAATTTCTAAACGTTACAGCTACAAATAACTCCAGCATAGTCATTCTAATGAATGAACCCGAGACCGAAGTTCTGACCTGACCGGAACACACTGTAAAGTAAGCAGGTTTTTGCATCTAAAGTAGATTTTTATAAAGCATGCAAGCAAGGTTAAACTGTTCTTTCATACTCCTACATCGGGACACATGAACTGACCTGAGACAGGGCTTTTTAGATGGAATAGGCTTGCCCAGCGCGAGGAAAGACATGGTCAATACGTGCAGAGGTGTCGAATATTCCTTCACCGTTTTGGTGTCTCCATTCTAGTAACTCACATAGAATCCCTTTCCGCATTGGTCACACAGGAACTCTCTTTCACCAGCCGCCTCATACCTTGCAGCGGGATGCGCCGTTCGGAAATGTTGGTATAACCAGAAGTTATTACTGCCGGAGAGACCACACTGGAATATAATCAAAATAATAAAATTACCTAGATATTTTTTTTTCGAGACAAACTAATTTTTTCAAGCAGTTCAAACTCCATCAACGTGCAACTTGTTGATGGAACAAGCTTGGCCCACCTGATGTTAAGTGGTAACCATCGCCTATAATAAAGCATTGCCGCGTAGGTCACGCACGTCTGGAAGAAGCCCTACGATGCACTGCCCTACGTCCATCAACTTGAGGCATACAAATGTTCAGCCTCAAGTGGCAGTAATTTCACGGGGACACACCCTTCAAACCGAAACACAGCAATGCTGCTTCACGGCAGAAATAGGCATGGTGGTTGTACTTCCCCGGACGAGCCCTTCATAAAGAGCTCTACTACTTCTAAATTTGCATCGCATACCTTACTAATTCAGGCAAGATTTGTATAAAATATGTAGATAATCTTTAATAGATATAAGTTCAGAAGGATATACCAACAAGCTTGCACTCGATGATATCACCAGACTTTTCTTTCTTTTTCTGACTATCTTTCTTGTCCAGGTTTCTCTTCAGGTTTTTCTTCGGCGGCCGCGGATGGTTCAATCTACGGTGCTCCTTTACTTGAGCCGCGTCGTCGAACGCTAGGCCGCATACTGAGCATGCTTTACTGAAACAAATAAAAAAACCTCAAGATTACAATATCTAAGTTGTATTGTAAATGTCACCGTAGATCTCCTTGCATGATCCTTGAGGATGTCTAAGAGGCTAGCCAGCGTAGTCCTTGAAATGCAGGAGCGTAATTACCACCAATTTTTGCTCACCACAGGAGCCACAGTAGGCCCCTGTGGTGAGCGAAAATTTATAAAAACTTCCCATTTCTTAAACTGATAAATAATTAGGTAGGTAAGAACTTCGATGGGACGAACTAAAGTCATCTCAGCTATTCTTAGATGATTTAATAAATCGGTTTGCTGAAAAAAAGGCAAGTAGTGTATATTTAAATTGAATTGTTTGTAAACATTTTAGAAAAAGTGATGAATGATGAATTAATATATTTTTTAAATTAATGCAAACATTTTTTTTTGTGAGAAATCTTTACCCTCATTTGGGGCCCCCAATAAATTTTTACAGTGGCGTAGCCTGCTTTGGCGGGGGAGATTCAATACTATTTCTATTCGAAATTATATTGAATCTGGGTTTAAATAATGTTTCTATTAGACTACGGGAGAATATAATACTCACAGTGAGCTCGCAATGTCCTTATGTTCGTCTGTGTTCAGTACATGCACTGTATAGACTTGCTGACTCGCGAAGGTAAGGGCACAAGGTTCGCAGCGCACTGTTGATCCAATGTCTACCTTTGAATCCGCCTAGAACATAATTTATTTTTGTCTACCGTAACTGTGATGATAGTCAGATTTTTATAATCTTACACAGTTTTGTTACAATGGTATCAAAATTGTATCGACTGTACTTATTGTCGACTATAATTAGAATATGATTTCACTCTCTAGGCTTGAAAGTCAGCCTAAGCATTGTTTTAAGTATTGTAACTCCACAATTTTTTTTTCGACTTTATGTGCAACATGCAACAGCTGTGCTGCGCGCTGCCAAGATCGGAATCATTCCTTTATTGTACCTGGGATTGTAGTATTATTTATTCATTATTTTTATAATAGTTTTTATTTTTATATATTTTTACAAACAATGCCAATTGGCTATGATTGTATGACAATGTGTGTACTTACCTGGTGCATTTTCAATCTGTGCGTCTGAAGACCGAGCTCCGACACAAAGGTTCTTGCACAAGTTACGCACACATGCGATGACGCATGCGTCAGTCGCTTGTGCGTCATATACGACGATATGTGTCTGCAATACACAATAAAGGTATCCTAGAGAAAATATTTTATTTTAAACTGCAAATTATAAAAAAGTACGTCTGAGATTTCTATTCTAATGTAGTTACCACAGAGGATGGTCCGCAAAATTTTCAGATACTTTACAAGAAAATGCGTTCAATTCGATAACCAAAATCTGATTTAAAAAAAAATTAATGTCGTATTGCGATTACGGGAAACCCCCTAATCGTTCTGGAAATTATGGTCAAACCTACACTAATAGAGTAAACTCACTTGAAAACATGATCACACACTTCACATTTATAGATCTTTCCTTGATGTTTCTGAAAATGTGACTTCATCGCCTGCCTGTGAAAAAAATATTTAATTATTCACTCGAAAACAATATTTCTTGAATAAATATACTCTTACAAATAGAGTAGAACGAGCATCGTAAGCTGTATATTCCTTTTTGCCCCCTTCTGGACATTGATATCTTAGAAACCCTACGGCAATTTTTTAACTTATTATTATTTACGTGCAAAGCAAATCTTTATAACTTTCCTACAAAATATTACGAAATATATGCATATTTTTTTATTTAATCTATTTTTTTCCTACTGCTGGGCAAAGATCTAAATAAGTGGAAGTCTCCCATAGATTCCACTTCCACTTATTTCTCTCCCATAGACTTCCACTTATTTCTCTCTCAAGCCTCCTCCCACCATCTCCTCTCGATATCGTCCCGCTAACGTTTTCTCTCCGTGACCGCCACCCGTCAGGGACCCAAGGTGTGTGTGCTGATGGTACCCACCTATCGGGAGGCATCCGCCATGCCCTGCGCAACCCCATATCAGCCGGGCAGCCTTAGCCCCAAATTAATTATGCTGGGAGAAACGAAACTGATTCGTCAAGTTGTCTAAGATATTTTTACCCGATTAACGGTCATCTCTTCAGTAGTAGACCCTTTCCTTCACTACCATACCGTACCTTTGGTAAGTAACAAGCGGGCACATCTTGCAAGAGAATCTTCCTCGGTGACACGCCGGCTTGTGTTTCAGTAGAGTGCCGCGCGAAGAGAACCGCATACTGCAGACATCACACTCGTGCGACAACCCTGCTGAAACCTAAAGTCACGTACACAAGTTTGTAGATATACTTAACAAAAAAAAATGAACGCCCAACCCTCAAAATCACCCCCATTCATAAGTTATGTTTGCACTACGCCACATATCCTTATTACCCAAAGCTTAGCTGGTAAATAATGCTATCCAGCATTAAGCTCGCCTGTGTACACTGTACAATACATTTTATTTGTGCAATAAATAATTCTATTTATCTATGTTTTCATTCTTTAATAACTTGCTGATTGTACAAGCAGACAAGCATAAATTAAGGGGTAACCATCGCCTATAACAAAACATTGTCAGGCAAATGTTGTTTTCGTGTGAGCACGTGACTCTCTCATTTGTATGGAAAATTGATGAGACATTAATTCGTTTCGATCGTTTCTGCGTAACGTATTTTTGCTGTGTCATCTTTTCTCCATACAAAAGAGAGAGACAAATAGGCGAAACGAAAACAACAACTCACGAAATGTTGTAAATGAAATGGGACTTGCCCTTCTGAGCCTTTAAATAATTATATACTTACATCGTGCCATTTCATGTGGAATTGCAGTAACTTATCGCATTTGTAGACAGTATAGCACATCTCGCATCGGTACTGCGCCGACAAATACGGCTCCAAACCACGCCGCCCCATCAACTCTTGTCTGGCTTCTGCCAACGATACATTACTCTTGAAAATCATCCTGTGCTTCTGCAGGCTTTGAGCACTAGTGGACTGGTGGTAGCGGCCTTGCCTTCTGATCCTAAGGTCGTGGGTTCCAATGAGGTTTTTGGTCGAAAAAAATATTTGCACTATGACAGTACTCTCAAACGGCGAAGGAAAACATCGTGAGGAAACTGGCGTGTCGAAGAATCTAAAAAAATCGACCAACACGCGTCAAGCGTCACGCAAACAGGGCCCGCTAGAGGCCTACTTGCAGAAACCAGTTTGTACATCAAGTGCGGATGATGAATTTGCCAATTTTCTGGAGGCTCGCCTGTGCTTCGGTGATCACTTTAAGTTGTCGGAGCTTTAGCGGTCGCTAAGCAATGAAGTAAAAAAAAACTTACCTGCGTAAGTGGCAAATAGCTTTACGTCGAAAACTGCTTCGTACTGGGTGAATTCGCTTCGCTTAGCTATTTCTCCACGCAGCTTGTATTTTGTCGGAACTGGAAGTTTATCATACTTGATGAAGCAAATTAAAACATTGACACTTATTGACTCTTCAAAAAAATAGATGAATTAAATAAAAAAAATATTTTAGAACCTTCTAAGCTAGGTAGGTATAGCTATAGCGTCCCGTAAGTAGTGCATATGAGTAGACACCAGTTACCCCTGACGCTATATAAATAATCTACAATAGATGCAAAGGCCTGTTTACTTTACTGATTGCCAGTCGGCCGCATTAGTTTCGAGTCATATTTTTTAATATTTAAAATGCAAAAATAAACTGGTTGATATAACATTTTTTGTAACAGATTTTATCCCAATTAGAACTACCTATAAATATTACTGTATACTAAAATGGGAAAAAGATCCACTCAGTAGGTACCTACTAAATACTGACTTACCTTTTTTAATAACTTTAGATACTGCTTTTATTTCTTTCTTTTTTGATTTTTTAGCATTATTCTTAGATCTAGTTTTTTTCTTAGTAACTTTTTCATTGGGTTGTATTTCTGGTTCATTGCAAACACTTTCTGTAGGTTCTTCAAAGTGATCACTGTCACCATCATCTATTACATCAGCTGTTAATACATCATGATTCTCTTCTACTTTAATTTCGTCTTTTATAAACTCATAATCATCGTCTTTATAACTCAGTTTATCAGAATTTTCATATTTGTTAATTTTTAAATAATTTTCATTAGATGTACTTAAGCAAGCTGCCTGCAGTAGCTTTTCTAAGGAGTCTATGGAATACTTCTGCTGAAATCATAAATCAGTTTTTAAGTAAATAAGCTTCACTACATTATCTAAAGTTCCTTACAAAAACAACAGCAAAAATTAGATATAATAAAAAGTTAAGAACCAAGTGGGATTATAAGTTTTAGGACATTTTAAAATTAAATAAATAAATATTTTGGACAATCCACACAACACAATATAGCCCCAAATTAAGCAGAGCTTGTATTATGGGAACCATATAGCTGATATAATACTTATATAGTTTTTTTTTGTAAATACATACTTAGAATACAATATAACACCCAGACAGAGAATAAACCCATAAAATCCCACTGATTTCTTGAAAAAATTAAGACACCAATAATACACCAATTGAAACGTTACTTATGTACCTGGCTTTTATCCCACTCCCAATCCACCAGGATCTGGTTTGAGCTGCGGCATTTATTTCTGAAATCTAAATTACTTTGGAGGGATTCTTCACAACTCAAACAGCATAGATGTTTTGAAGTTCCATTCTGAAACTGAGTTTTAGTATAGGTGTACCACTTATACAAAATATGTATTTAAGTAGATACGAGATGATAAGAATAATATTCCTCGGATGTTTGAATAAATAAATTATTTCAAAGATTAGACTTACGGCGTAATCACATAATTCTTGAAAATAGTCTGAAAGCTGTTTAGCCAACTCTTGCAGTGGTTTGGTAGTGCTCAGACATACTCGGCATATTTTAGTGGTCATCGTAGCGACATGCTAGGTACATTTATAAGATAAGTCTTGCTGTCTCGATAAAAACATTGTACCAATAAATAGCAGGTTGAAAGTTATCCTTAATGAAGACATAATAAACATTGTACAAATGAGTAACAAGTCATGTAGCTAGAGGCATTGCTATTTTACTTATATGAAAACACACAGATGAAATTCAAATTAGCATGTACGTTTACAAATCAACTTGTTCTATTTTGTTGACAAAATTAGCAGTTTTTACGGAAATACTTTGCACAAATGAAACGAGCTTACATTTTAGACAGACTATTTCTCCAAAAATTTGACATTTGTCATTTGACAATGCACTGCTGTTTTGTTCATGCTATTCTTACGTAAAACGAAACAGTTCTGCCATTCGACACTAGATGGTGCTTTATCTCTATATCTTAGTCACAGTGTTGCCGGAAAAAACGCTAAGACTGCACAATATTTTGCAAATTGAAATGGAGAGTATACACCACAGAGCAGACTCAAACTAATGAAAAAAAAAATAAAAAAATGGCCTAGACAGGCGGGCGAGTAATCAAATCTATCAGCTGACAGTTGTGTTTTGCCTATTTTTCCATGGTGGTATGAATTACAAATTGAGTAAATTATTACATAAAACGTTTCGTAAACCCGCGTTTACGTGCTGCATACTGTGTTGTTAATTTATCCTGAGTTATGGGAATTAATAGTATTAGGTAAGTAATTAGCACCTGCGATATTTGTTGGTTTTTAAAATAGATCTTATTTGCATCTTACCTTGTACTTGCCATTGATATGTTATAGGAAATGTTTCTACGACCTTCGGGTGTTCAGAAGGTATATCTTTTTCAGTAAATATGTTAGAGGAAGCCCGACTATGTTACTAATTAACTCCCCTCCTACATTATAATTTTTCGAATTTGATCTTTGTGATTACTCACTATTTTATAGTACCTTATCCGATAGTATTATCTCCTTTATTCCATTTGCATATAATTTTATCAGGACATGTCTTCAATTCATGCCTCTAATATTTTTTATTATTAATTAAGAAACTAGGTACTGCTAATCATCATGGGTTTTCACTGCCCTTAACATCTCCACAAAACATATTGTGCAACACTGTTTCTTGTGATCTGCCTAGCTGTCATGCTATGACTTGTGAAATTATAATATGTCAAACTTTTAACTGTATTTGATACTAGTGGTCGCCTGCGCCTTTGATCACCCTGTTCCTGTTAATTTTTTGGTATAAAAATCATAAGTACGTCTCCTAGTTTTAAACTTTCATTTGACCTGGTCTCTCTCCTGGTTTTTCTTTCAAATGACAGGCCTTAGCTCATTTTGTAGCTCCTCTGCCTTCTGTGCCGTAGGTCGTGGGTTCGATCCCCACCGAGAATAAATATTTGTGTGGTGAACGCAGATGTTTGTTCTCTGTCTGGGTGTATAATATATTGTATTCTAAGTATGTATTTACATTAAAAAAAAGATGTAATTGTTATATCAGCTTTTTACATTATTAAATTCAGCCGTATGATATATATAGATAAATGTTCAATTTCATCAATATTTTAATAAGATAGTGTGGATTACACTAAATATAATTTATGAAAAGCATTTACCTACATTTCTAATTTTTACATCGTTTTTCTTCCAGCTACATAGAAGAGAGACACATTTATCTCTAAATCACCATGGAAGTACCCATCACAAATAAAAAAAGCAAATTACTGTGGAATTCATATGTAACTTAGTGGAACAAAAAGTAAATGGGATCTAGTCTCATCTGTTAAAAATTAATCACATTATTTATTTTCGTTACTATTACATTATTTATGTTACAAATCATAATTCCATTAATTAATATACTCATAAATATATTTACATTGTATAAAATACAAAGGAGTTTGTGAAACTTTAAAAATCATTACTTACCAAAGATAGTTGAAAGTTTGTGACGCGCTGTGTATAGTTTAGTGAGAAAAAAATTGTAAATCTATAAAATTAAATGTTATTAAATCTATGGACATACCCTTGTAAGACAGAAGACAAGGCTAGTAATATCTGTAAGAGTGAGACAGATACCACTATGGCCACCATGGTGGAGACTCCGCCCCCGCAGCTGATCACCACAATAGAATGGAGCATGATGGACAAGAATAAGTTCTTTCCATTGTACACATTAAGTAGTTTCACAGGTAATTTAATATTTATGGGTCTACAAAGTTTCGCTTTAATAAAATATTTTTTTTTGTTATTGATTTTCTGTATTGTGAGCTGGTGATTTGTATAAAGATGCGATAAGCGCCTTTGCTAGGATTGCCGAGAACTTTACGTGAATTCTTACAAAACCTGAGCTATCAATACCTACAGAAGAGAATGGGGGGTCAGGGGGAGGCCTTTGCCCAAAAATGGGATGATTCGGGCTAATAGTAATATTAATAATAGTAATCAATACAGAAAACGCAATAAGTACCATGTATGTTGGAGAATAAAGTTCTAGTCGTTCTCGAATGGAGACCACGAACTGGAAGGCGAGACGTAGGGCTACCAGATAGACCGACGACATTGTTATGATCGCGGGAAGTCGGTGGATGGAAAGGGCTCAGAATCGTTCTTCCTGGAAATGTGTAGGGGAGGCCTATGTCTAGTAGTGGACTTCTTCAGGCTGATGAAGATTATGACCATGTATGTGTAAATAATAAGTATTATTATTTAACATAAGTATAGTAATAAATATTTAAATAATCTTATCGTTATTTCCAGTAAGATGTGCACTATACCCACTCACTCTTGTCAAAACGCAAATACAAATACAAAGGAAAAAAGAAGCATACAGCGGAATATCAGACGCTATATCAAAGATCTACAAGTATGAAGGCATTTCGGGACTGTACCGAGGGTTCTGGCTATCAAGTGTAAGTTTATACTGGCCTCTCTTCTACGCCGTAGGTCGTGGGTTCGATCCCCACCGAGAAAAAATATTTGTGTCGTGAACACAGATGTTTGTTCTCTGTCTGGGTGTTATATTGTATTCTAAGTATGTATTTACAAAAAAATAATTAAATAAGTAATGTATGTATCTGGTTCCCGTAGTACAAGTTTAGGGCTAGATAGTGTTGAGTGGATTGTCTAAAATATTTATTTATTTAGATAAACAAGGCTTTTTGAGGGTTTTGAGATAAACACCCAGAGCAGGGACCAGTTAGCATTAATTAAATTTAATTATCCTGCTAATGTTATAAATAAATAAAATATATATTTTGTTACAGTTTCAAATAATCTCAGGAGTATTTTACATCTCTACATACGAAGGAGTGAGACATGAACTAGGCAAACATGAAGTCAGTCCTAAAATGAAGGTAATTTGAAAAACTAAAATTACTTAATTTAACCCCTAAGATGTTTGTAATATGCCGCCAAAGGCCGATTAACAATGAAATTGGTGAAAGTAATTACTGGATTTACTTGTATAAGTCATCTGGAAGGGACACCTACCAGCAGAAGTTTGCATGGACTTAGTGTAGGGTCTTGAATTAATCTACTATTCAAGACCTACTGTGTACCTCTCTCTACCTATGTGTATTTACTTACAAGCCATATTAAGTTTAGGATAACCTAAATTTTTCGTTTGTATCTGATTGTTTATAATTTATCTGTACTTATTGCTAAATTAAAAAAAATATAGTATTAAAACTCGACTATTGTGCGATGCTGTGTTGCCGCACAGTGTAAATTCGCTACTTTACTTCCACTGTACACAATACCGTCTTTACCATAAGGGCACACGGGGCCCGTGCCCAGGGCCCCCATTCTCAAAACACACATTTATTCTCAAAACATTTTTGTCGGGCAAATTACATTTTTTTCACAATACAAGGGATATACTACGCCATTATATCCTACTAAATGGTCATGCTTAGTAAAAAAAAAATATTATAATTCGCTTTTATTACTTTCCAAAAGGGCCCAAAATTCTTGTGTGCCCAAGGGCCCCAGCCTAGTATAAGACGGCCTTGACTGTACATAAGCAAGCGTGAATCGGCCTTTAGCTGTGTTTTTTTTGGCGAAGCTGCGAAACGTGGTAGGCTATTCTACTGACGAGCGGAGACGAGGAGAATAGTTGTTAAAAGTATTCTTTCTCTTATTTCCAGTCGTTCATAGGCGGTGGTTGTGCCTCGATAGTCGGCCAGTCTATAATAGTACCATTCGACGTGCTCAGCCAACATCTCATGGTTCTGGGCCTAGTTAAAACTCGCGCTGGAGGGAGTAAAAACCCTGTAAGTACATAATTAGCTGTTAGAACTGTAGGCACCGTAGGTATCTCCTCGAATAAACTATATGTAACTCTCAGTATCAAGGACAAGTATAAATATTTAGTGCCAGAACAATAAAGCAAAAATCCATATTTGAATTACCCCAGTGTTCATGTGGCTTAACTGGCATCGTAATAACGGGGTACAATAACATGATGTATATTATCGCCTCCCAGACTATTTTGATCCACAGCAAAATTATTTATGCTCTTATTTTTGTGATTATTTGCACAAAGATAAATATAAGTATTATATGAGCTATGTGGTTCACATTTTACAAGCTCTGTTTAGTTTGGAGTTAGATGGTGTTGTGTGATTCGTTTGCAATAAATTTGTGAATTTTACAGAAAATAAACCCGCTAGGCTTGAACCTAGACCAGAGTATATCAAAAGCGAACCTAGCGCGTGAAGTAGCGGTGCGCGTGTATCGCTTGCACGGCCTGCGCGGATACTACCGCGGCTACTGCGCCTCGCTCGCCGCATACGTACCCAACTCTGCACTGTGGTGGGCGCTCTATACCACCTATCAAGGTTAGTACCATCTGCTATGTCTCCACGACCTACGAAACTACTGCGCCTCGCCTCAAACTAAGCTTTTATTATGGGAGCCCGACGTAGACCAGCAGCCTTATTGTCTAACTTGAAATCCATTATAAGTGAACTGTAAGCCAATTGTCACTGGTCGACCCAGTCAGAATTTTGTTGGTAGAGTCTGTTCAGAAAGAGAACCGTCGTGGCCAAATTGAGAACTAACGTTTAGATTTTTATATGGCAGCTCATCCCTTTCTTTCTGTCAGCATTTTGCATCATAAAAATTAAATAAAGGAATAGTACACTGATAGTGATAGGATCAAAACGCAACAGACGCGCTATTGTATTGCACACTAAACAAAAAAGGTGATTAAGCACAGCAGCGCCCTTCAATCCCACGACGGTTCTCTTTCTGAACAGACTCTATCAGCATAGTAACTCCTAAAGACCACTCCACATTCACACGAGAATCTCTTGAGAACGTGAGAAGCGTGAATGTAGAGCCGATGCTTTCGTTCTCGCTACGTTCTCCACTTTTAGTCGGTTTTTCGGCACGAGATAGAGGAACGAGAATGCGAGAACGGGGCGGGGTGCGAGAATGCGAGAGTGTGTAGCCAAAGACGTTCTCCGGAGAATCTTGCTGTGAGAGTGGCTTTTTACGGTTGAGCAGCGTACTGCGCAATCCAGCGTTTTGCGTAGAAAGCTGATATTTCTGAAATGCTTTTTATCCACGTTTAGCAAAAAAACACAGCATAACCTTACGATAAAGCTAAAAAAATGCTTTGTCCACAGACGAAATGTTCCGAGTGGCTCCATCTTGGGTGTCGCATCTGCTCATCCAATGCTGCGCGGGCACTCTCGGCGGGTTTACCACCACTGTGCTCACGAATCCACTAGATATAGTGCGCGCGCGACTGCAGGTAACTATGAGCTTAGACCCTTGCTTATAAAATATATAAATAAATAAATATATATAGACAATCCACACAACACTACCCCCAAACGAAGCAGAGCTTGTACTATGGGAACCAGATAGCTGATATAATAATTATCTACATTTTTTTCTTGTAAATACATACTTACAAACATCTGTGTTCACCACACAAATATTGGTTCTCGGTGGGGATCGAACCCACGACCTACGGCTCAGAAGGCAGAGATACTACCAACTGAGCTGAGAGGCCAGAGATGACGGCTGATAGAGGAGATTGAAAGAGGATAACATGTTGTGTTGTGCCGACCCCACATAAAGTGGGATAAGGGTAGAAAGAAGTGAAGTTTCAGTTGTATCCATTTGCATTTGCAGGTAGAAGGCGTGGGCACAATGAAGCAAGTATTCCTACAACTGTGGCAAGAGGAAGGCTTGCTCGGCCTCTACTGCAAGGGTTTGTCGGCGCGACTCGTGCAGTCAGCATGTTTCTCCTTCTCCATCATCCTCGGCTATGAGACCATCAAGCGAGTGGCGGTCAGCGACGAATATAGGAACCAAGTGCGGTGGTGAATAAACACATTGATACTTGACACTCTTTTATTTTTATAGATCTTACATTTTTTATTTTTTTTATTGTTGATAGCTAAACGTTTGACTGCCATCACACCTGATGGAAAGTGAAAATGCAGCCTAAGGTAGAGCACGCTTAGCTATAATCCACTTGTTCTTGACTTGAAAATTCCAAGGTTGTAATGCTTCGGAAATACTGACGACGGTAAAGAGTTCTTACATGATACGCAAGTAGATCTTGCGTAATCACTAGTTGTCTAGACTCAAAACCAAAGCCAGACAAAGCTTGTGGTAGGCCTACTGACTTCAAACCCCAGATATCTTAGTAAGTACCAAAATTACATACAAAATTATGGAATTTTGTGAATGGGGTAGTAAAGGACTCTTGTGGATACTGGTCGAGGTACAACTCTAATTATTTCTATTGACGCAGTCTAGTGCCATCAACTTATCCGACTAAATAGGAACTCATAATGTCATTTCGTTTCGCTTTACTTTTGTGATGTTTGCGCCTCATCTAAAGCATGATACCGCTATTCAACATGGCTCGTTCGCGTGATCGCTAAATCCGCATTCGATTTCCAAATTGTTCATACATAACTAGCAACTCACAGCGGATTCAGCGATCGTCTGAACGAATTGTGTTGCAGGCAAATAATTTGGTTGCTGTTCTCAAACAGGAATAAGATCGTTGTTATACAGCGGCGCGTGATTGCCTCGGCTTGATCTTGAGATGTACGCCTCTAGTGTGCGTGCTAAGAGTGCTCTTCTGACTGAAGGCGGCGGGACAGAGCGCACAACGGAATGGTTTCTCGCCTGTGTGCACGCGGATGTGATTGCCTAGCATGAATTTGGTCTGAAACAAAGAGAAAAAGAAATTTTAATTTTAAACTGAGCTGTTTTTGTTTGCCTCCTGATGGAAAATGGTTCTCATTCATGCTTTTTTATATGTTTTTCAAACATATAAGCTATTACGTATACGAATGAATGCATATAAATTGTACTTTAGTTACGGCTCATTCACACGGGGTTCAAGAATTTGAATAAATACTACATTTTTCTTCTACAAAGTTTCTGATGAATCTTTTTATACAACTAGCTGATAGAACAAGCATATATAGCTGATGGAATAAGCAGGCCCACCTGATGTTAAGGGGGTAACCATCACAAAGCATTGCCTCGTAGGTCACACACGTCAGAAACGTGCCCTACGATGCACTGGCCTGTGTCCATCAACTTGAGACATACAGATTTTCAGCCTCACGTGCCAGTTAATTACACCGGCACCCACACCGAAACTCAGCAATGCTACTTCACAGCAGAAATAGGCATGTTGGTAGTAATTCCCCGGAGGTGCTTACTCTGAGCTTAGCTGAGTGAATTACTGATGTCATTTGAATAAGCACTCATACTAACAGCGAATCCACGGCCGCATATATGGCAGATCTTGTCCTTCGGCCTCTGCACCCCTTCGTGATATCGCAACACATGAGCGCGCAACCGACACATCGCCTCAAACCTCTGCAACCAACAAAGACAACACCTATTTATCATATACATACATAAATATTGTAGACAATCCACACAACACCAACTAGCCCCAAACTAAGCAGAGCCTGTACTATGGGAACCAGATAGCTGATATAATACTTATATTTTTTTTTGTAAATACATACTTAAAATACACGACAACACCCAGACAGAGAACAAACGTCTGTGTTCACAACACAAATATTTGTTCTCGGTGGGGATCGAACCCACAAACTACGGTGTAGAAGGCAGAGCTACTACCAATTGTTCTGAGAGGCCAGTTAGCCAGTTCTGGCATAAACAGTCGCTTTTATCTTCTTCAATATTAAAACGTGCTAGAAATGGTTGAAAGTCAAATGAGTTACTGTATAATTATATACAATAAACGGATATTTATCGCGATTACCTTTATTATTTCCCGACGTTTCGACCGTGTTAAGGTAATACCCGTTTATACGATAAAATTATAGTTAGTTAAAATTAAAATTAAGTGCTAGTTACTGTATCGACGTGTAAATGTGATACCTATAAAGTAACATACTAAAAGAAGATAAACCTTATCGCAGCTATCACACTTGAGAGGCAGTTGTTCCTTCCGATGTCGGACCATAGTGTGTTTGCGAAGGCCGGTCGAATTCACAAACTTGAAGTCGCAATGCAAGCACCTGTATCTGAAACATACGAAAGAAAGAAAATGTATTTATTTGACATAACACAGGTAACACAGAACGGAACATTACTTATTAAAATAAAATAAGCACAAAAAAATATAAAATTGTAACACACAAAATAATAAAGTAGGTACCTATCCTAGCAACAAAATAAAGAAGGAAAGAAAAATCAACTACGTCCCGCGCTAGGTACAGGCACATTTATAATTGACTATGGGAGCAAAGACATGATCAGAAGAAACCTGTTATTACAGGTTCTATTTTTGTTGTTGGTAATTTTTATTGGTGAAGTATATTTCCCCTAAATCTTAAGGTGATATCAGACGGTTCACTCGGATGAATGTTCACTCGAGTGAATGGTTAATTTTTCTTTCATGCCATGTTCACTAATATTTCATTCGGTGTTCACACGTTTCATTTCGCGTGAAAAGTGCCGAATGAAAGGCAAAAATGAACAAAAAATGAATCGTCTGATATCACCTTTATCGTTCTTCACTGGCTTCCCCGTTTCTTTTAAACCACACTGGTTTAAAAGACACGGGATGAAAGGAAAGAAATCAGTGCGCTCCAGAGGACTAAAGCATTACTATAGTTCTAAGTTACTAACCCACTTTTTCTGTTTTTTGTTACTAACACCATGGACTATGTTACTAATTTTCTAAATAAAGAATTTAAATTATTACTATTATAGTTCACATACACGACTGGATTTGAACCCGCAACCTTGAAATCGGAAGTCGGGGAAACTACCACTAATCCACCAATGTTCTCAGTATTACCCCTAAGGCTGAGATTCATAGACCGCAGCCCGCACTTTGCTTTACAGCAAAGCAGTATTTGCAAAGTAAGCTTTGTTTATCGAAGTTTCCTATCAATATTTTGAATAAAGAAGAGCTGGACAGAACTATGAAATATAATTTTGGTTGAAAGTTGATCTTTCCATCAAAGTAAAGTCAAAGTTCGGTCTATGAATCTCGGCCTAAGTTCCCAAGTTTGCTGCAGCTTTACTTTAGGTTTACATTGGGCCTTTCGACATCAAATCGGCCGGTAACTGGCGCCGTCAAAAACCCTCGATTCGAATCGGTGAATTGTTCGGTTATTCGTTAATCATACTTGAGTGTCTCCGGCGGGCGATGCTTGGCGGCGAACTTCAGATGGTTCTTGTAAACTGGGATGGAGACGAAGCGCATATCACATTCAGCACAGTACGCGGCTTCGGGCTATAAATACATCAACCAATTATTGCATTTCTTGTACAATATTTATAATGTACTAGCTGTTCCCTGCCCGTTTTGCTGTGGCACATTGTTATTGAAAAAAACATTTCAGCTAGATAGGTGCAGAATTTTTTGAGTTTTAGAAGCGTACCTACACAAACCAACATAGCATTTCTATAAATAAAGATAGATTGAAACACAGAAAGAAAGGGACAAGGACAAAGAAAGATGGCACTCCGGTTGCCTTACCTTAGACTTGTGTTTGAGCATATGAGCCGCCATGTGCCGCCGCTTGGCGCCGCAGATGTGGCACTGGCTCATAGGCTTTGTACTGTGAATTCTGGGATAAAAACATGTTTTAGTAGGTACTTTGTGTTTGCAAAAGTGTTTTTTTGTTTTAGATAAAATAATGATTTAAACTCGGTGAATCAAGGACCCAGTTCCAGACGCCTAGATAAAAATCTGCCATAGCAGACAGTCACATTGAATGAATTGTATGGATTTAGTTAGAATACTTACTTCATATGTACCGACAGATACTTCTTGGCTTTGAACATCTTGCCGCAGATATCACATTTGATCGGAGCCACGTGGGCGGTCGCGCGGTGATACTTCAATCCACCAGGAGATCTGAAACCAATTAGGAACATCTTAATTTTAATAAACACACGCACATGTGCAAAGTGACTTTAATGACTGTAATATCGACACGAAAAAGGAAGACTTGAAATCTCTGTCTTTTAGTAGGGAGCCAACAGTCAAGTTGCCTATCGAGTTGATACAATGCAATCATGATACTCATTTCAACAGGACTGCTAAGTGATGCTTATTCTGAATCAATCCGAAGAATATATAGTATTTATAAACGCGTCGTAGCTGGTTACGAAACTCGGCAAGGAATAAAGGGACTTGACCAAATTTTCCGTTTTCAAAGTATTTTCGGTGAACAAATAGGGTAGGTACATTTACGTCGTAATTGTGTCACGTCATTAGGTAATGTGAATGTCGTCTCCTGTACTATTAGGTGTGAACATAATACTCACGGGAACTCCTTACAGCAAACTCGACAAGTAAACCTCCTTATCCCATGCTCCTTGGCGTCATGCATAGCCATTTCCTTCAGCTCGTAGCCAACAAACCCACACTTGCATTGGTACTTCCGGTAGTGACTCGCGATGTGCTCCTTGTGGTTGCTAGCTTTCATGAACCTCACTTTGCAGATGTGACACTCGTGTTTACCTGCCTCCTGGATGGAAGAAAGTTTCATACAGATGGTGATTAAAGATGATTACCATTAGATAATTCAATTCAATATTTTTATTTCAGACCTAAATTGTCTTTACAGAGTCCGTAGTATAGTACCAAAAAACACACACATGTTAAAACTAAATACTAAATAAATAAAACATAATATAACTATAGTACATACGGTTGTAGGGGGGGTATATACTATAGTATATACCCCTCCCCCCCGTGGGTCGATCCCCTCCGAGAACAAATATTTGTGTGGTGGACGCAGATTTGTTCTCTGTCTGGGTGTCATATTGTATTCTATGTACGTGTTTACAAAAAAAAGGATTTGAGTATTATGTCAGCTATCTGGTTTTCATAAAACAAGCTCTGCTTAGTTTTGGGCTAGATAGAATTGTGTGGATTGTCCACATTTTTTTAATCTTTTGGATGAAATTAATTTTGTGGCGGACACAAGACCTCAGCCGCAACTTATACCCTCAGGCAATTTCGCTTCTACTAAAATTATTTGTCTTGGTTGCAAATTGAACCCTAATTTTCTGGGCAGAAGGCTGTAAGGCTGTTACTACCAAATGAGCTGTGAGGCCTACTAGTATTATAACTTATATCTATTTACTTTTGCCCTGACAGTAGATAGGGATTTACCTCAGAATGCCTTGTTTTCATATGTCTGTCATATTTGTTCTTGTCCACGAACCAAGAGATGCAAAACTCACATTTATATTTACATCTGCCTCTGAACTTCTGGGATTGCTTGTCAGAATCCCTTTTAGCTTTAAACTCTTCTTCATTCATGTAGATTATAGTGTAGTTTTCTTTAGTTTCCACCGACTTTTCCAAGTCACTGATAAAAATATCATCATCATCATCATCCTCCACCTTAACAGATTTAAGTTTTTTTTTCAAAACTTTCCTGGAATCTGTGTTTTTTCTCCTTTTTCTATTTGAATTTGTATTGGAATTTGCGTTTTCTTGTTTTACCTTTTTTATGCTTTTTAATTCTGTACTTTCAACTGCTACAAAATATTTTAAGTCATCTTGCAACTCATCTGCAGTGGTGTGGTCTGTCAAATCATTTTCTAATTTAATGTTATCGATGAATAACAAGTTCTCCTCATCTGCTTTTATTAAATTTTCAGGGTGTATTGGTTTGGTGTCTTGAATTGAGTGGATGTTTTGCTCACAACATACATCTCTAATTATAGTATTACAACAGCTTAGCTGTGATAGTGGCTGCAGCAACGTCTAAAACATAATAATGCACAAGACGATTAAAAATTAAAATGTGGGTAAAACTACGCAGAGAGAAGTGATATATGCAGTCTTACCTCATCGATGTGCTCTAGACACTCCTGAGCACGTGAAACTTGCGATTTGAAATTCTCTAGCTTGCAAAAGATAGCAGAGCACTCCCAACAAACTGCTTTTGTCTTCATGGCACCCTAAAATATGAAAATTATTCTCCAGTAAGACGAGCTTAGATAAAAACCGAGAGTTCTACTGTATCAAAAACTAAGCACTACTTACTTTCCTATCGTCAAACAATGATCCGAACCTGACCATATCTAATAATACCAATTTTCTATCTCTACTCAAACATGTAGAACATACTGTTTCTGGCATCATCAGGGGTAATTATTAAGAAAGAAAAGCACTGCCCTGCTTGCTCTTACCAATCTTCTACCTAGAATAGCGATGGGCGAATCCGAGAGATACTAATACTAATGTTTCGAAAACTCATATCTCTCGAACTATTCGAAAAACGCTGATACTAATATACTAATCTAGCTAGCCCGTAAGGGTAAAAAGTGTTCTGTGAGCAAGCCTGACTGTAACGAACGAAATAATGAATATGTATACTAACGAACGACTAACGAAACGAATCAAGAAAGACACTAATATATCATTCAATGGTAATAATATCAATCAAGCGTTCGAGTGGTGAATGAAATGAATAAACAAACGACAACATCGAACGAATGAATGCCTGCCGCTTAGTCGAACGAAACAAATGATAGAATTATGATAGGGACGGGAAGCATCACTCCATCATAAAACCTCAGTAATCTTGGATCAAAGCGAGTATTATTGAACCCATCAAGTTACCCACCAAAGGATTAACAATGATATACTTAGGCAAAAATAATATTTATTTGCCTAAGAATTAGTAAGTTGAAGTGGCAATGGGCAGGTCATATAGCTCGAAAAACCAATAACCGTTGGGGAATAAAAGTTCTCGAAAAGCCGCCACGAAGCGGATGGTGAAACATAGGACCGCCCACTCACTCGATAGACCGATGACATTATTAAGATTGCGGGAAGTCAGTGGATGGAAAAAGCTCAGAATCGTTCTTCATCGAAATATAGAGGGCAGGCTTATGTCCAGCAGTAGACTTCTTCAGGCTTATGATGATGATGATGACCTACTTATATTTCCTTCTATGGCACATGAACAATTAGTTCCAAAAAACTGAAAGAAAGAGAGATAGAGCCATCATAGACAGACGACCGCCACAGCCAGCGTTTTCAACATAGGCATTTTTTCAAACTAAATTTTAGTCGTTGCCTTTAAATTTATTATTATTATTATGTAATTAAAAACAAAAAAAAGGATTATTCTCAAAATAACTTTTTGCTTCGAAAGTCACATGTCACATCCCTAGCCCTTGAACGGTACTTTATGCGAACGAACATTGCGTGAGCGAAAATGAATCAATCAAACTAAGCCCCGCCCCATTCGTCTCTCGAAAAGATCTCTCGAATCATTCGAAAGCGGAAGTCATTCATGGACTAATTTCATATTCGAACAGAAAAATTAGTAACGAAAGATCTTTCGAACGCAGTTTTCATTCGAAAATGCGCATCGCTAACCTAGAATAGAATTAAGCTATTCAGAAAAAATAATAGAAAACACTACAAAACACAGAACACAATATACTCAAGAGCTACAAAAACAAGAAGGGTGAAGAATTGGTATTTTTTTTCTTCTTCTTCCCTGTTATTTATTTGTCACACCTAACCGTCTGTCTTAAAGACGGACGATCTGGCTAAAGTCAAGTCAATCAAACGAGAAGTTAAATCACAGAATTCACAGGAATTCACAGATCACAATATTCACAGACAGTTGAATATAATATGAACCTTAGCCGAAGAATAGATTATAAACTTTAAAACAAAAGTGTACATAAACAAATATTTGATTCACTCATTCGTTCTCTCATACATCAAGTTTTGGCTTCCTTTCCTTCCTTTGTCTGAGAGTTTTCGAGATTGTGAAAACTAGTAAATAGATTCTTCGTCCAAGTTTCTTTACAAAATCTTGATCAAAATTCCTAACTTGAACGAAAACTAACTCAAATCAAAAAAATGCTAACAGACTTCGTATGCCGTGTATGCCTGTGCACAAACAAATTGTTACGCGAGTTGGATGCTGAAGTCGCAGCCCATTTCGAAAAACTGTGCGAGTACAATGTAAGGTTCCACGGACTTGCCTCTGCATACCCCTTCATTCAACATCCCTAGTCACCCACTTGTCTTTTTGCCTCCTGTTTTAATTTTTTTCTCTTGCCGATTATACTCTTTGATTCATGTTGAGTGATGGGTAATGGTACAGGTATATATCAAAAGGGGTAACAATCTGTATGATTTAAATGTATTTCAGAGTGGTGTCTCCACACTGCAGTGCTGCTCCATTTGTGAAGAATCTCTCAAATATAGCATGTATTTCAAGAATAAGTGTTGGAAGGCTAACAAAGTACTGCAAAGATGGCTTAAATGCAATAGTCAGGTAAGGGTGCTTAACTACTTTTTTTCTATTCTGCAACGGTACATGAAGGGTACTACTATTTTAGTACCTACTTGCATTTTAGTTTTAACTATATTAATTGTAAGATGTGCAGGTCCTTAGTACCAAATAGCTCCTAGAGGTCCTAAACCCTAGAGTTTATTGGCCATTGCTAATATTCCATCTATCCTTTTTTAGCCTTATTGACAAGTCTATCTTGGTAAACAATCTTCACCCGAAGAGATCTTTTCAACGGCGCACCAATCAAGGGAGGCCTAGAAACTTAAGCCCATGAGAGTGAGAAGCGTCCGTGTTCGTAACCTTGACTCCTTGGTTTACCGTTGTTCTGACTTGTTGTCACAGTTCTGCCATAACAATGTAACCTGTAGTTACTACGCAAATAGTAAACAAACACTTATTTAGTCTTCCCACATTTTTCTTAGCTAACACCTAATATGAGAATTACAATCAACTATAAATCAAGGTCAACTATAATAAGGCTACTTATATTAATATTATTATACCTTACATGTACATTAATCTTAGTCTTTATGAGAGAAAATAAATGCATTTTATTATTATTATATTACAATCCACATTGTTTATTGAACATATTTTTTTTCATTTTCTGCATTTAAGTATATTTACAGAAAAAGTATTTAAATAGGTACATATTATATCTGGTTCATATATTACAAGCTTCGCTCAGTTTGGGGCTAGATAGCGCTATATGAAAATGGTCATTAATATTGTATTGAGATGTTTACTGAGCTAAGTATTACAGTCACTTGGCAATGCATATGAGCGTTTTTTACAGGAGAGAAAACCCATAGAGTCACTACACCAACAGCTTGATGCATGGACTAAAGCAAACCCGGACCAACAACAGTTTGAATTGAAACACAAAAAATCAAGCAGCCTGCGCAATGACAAAACCAATAAAAACATAATTGAAAAATATGAAATAACAAAAACTGACATGGAATATGAAACTAATGAGGAAGTCATGGAAAATGTTACAGGTGATAATGTTCACACTGATGCTTACAAAGTGGTATTCTCGGGTGAAGGGTTAAATGATGAAAGTTATGACTTCAAACATAAGAATGAAAACATTGATGATATGAATGATAGTCAGACACAAAGCAATAAAAAAATGAAAGTAGAACCGGAAGAATCACAAATCACTTATTTTGATTACGAAGTGCTAGATGAATGTGATGCCAGTTTTGATCAAGAAATAGAAAATGAAGAGTTGGTTAAAAATCAACTAAAGAGGACCCAAGAGTTGGATCAAGGTAAATGTTGATTATGTCATTCTTATTTTATTCTACTACAAATACATTGTTTAATGGCATGAATATTCGATTGTTCTAGAGAATTCTAGAATATTTATGGAAATTCTCGAATTATCAGAAAAGTCCTTAAGTAAAGGTAATAGAAAAGGATAGACATAGAAAAGTCTTTATGTGATAGATAGGGATAGACAGATTTCAAAACTTTTGCCTCTCATAATCACTCCTTCCACTGAGGAGCACTGGTAGTCTAGTCGTAGCGGCCCCGCCTTCCGATCCGAAGGTCGTGGGTTCAAATCAAGTTGTGTACCAATGAGTTTTTTCTGTCGAAAAATTGATATGCATTATGCCAGTACTCTCAAAACGGTGAAGGAAACCGGCGTGTCGTAGAACCTAAAAAAGTTCGAGCAACACGTGTCAAGGGTCACGCAAAAAGGGCTCGCCAGCGGCCTACTTGCGGAGAAACCAGCCCGCACATCAAGTGCGGATGATAAAATTTGCCGAAAATTTTTATCACCCCTTCCATCCAAATCCTCTTAAATGAAGGCCAATGAGTATCTATTCCCTCAACGAGAAATAGATCCCAGTTTGCGGTGTATAAAAAAAAGCTTGGTTTGGGGCTAGATAATGTTAAGTGTACACTATTTATTTATTTATAGTTAACAAATCATTTGTTGCAGATGGAATATTGCATATGAGTAATACAGAACCTGGCTACTCAAAAGAGTCTAAGTTCAAAATGCATTTGATTGAGGCGAAAAAAGATGTTTGTGATGAACTTACTACCCATGACTACTTGTCAGCACATCACAGGTAGGCCTATACTTAGGGATGAATGTTCAAAAATTGTTGATTCAGTTGTATCACAAGGATCACTTAGCATTGTCTTAAAGCTAGGTGAGTCTAGATGCCAGCATCAAATATCTGGATTGGTCAAAGGTATGGAAACTTCGGTTTGCAAGTAGTGGTGGCTCAAAGCCTATCTAGGTGCCAGTTCCACGCGAAAAAGCTTAGAAGGACAGGCACCAAACTACAGATTGTTTTTTTTTAGTAACACAGCTACTAACAGTTTTACTTGCTTTAATTTACAGATGTGAGACTTGCTACATTGTATTCCGGAATGCAAAAATCCTTCAAAATCATATCAAGAAGTGGCATAATTTATCAAGTAATGTAAGTATAATTTATTCATGAAAAAGAAAGTGATGGACCATAAAGTTGGTATTACAGTTCGGCCTTCGTAGCTCCGCGGGTCTCGACTGAACCATCTGTATAAAAATGGAAAAAAACTAATATTAGGTTTTACACTGGAATAAATAAATATTGTATTACAAGAAACATTTCGTTTCAGGAAGAAAAGCCTACAAAGTCGCTGTACGAGTTGGTAGATAAATCGACTAAAACAAACACAAAACAAAAACATTTTGAAACAAAACATGATAAGTATACATTGTATGAAAACACTAAAAAGTACAAACAATATAACGACAAAAGTGGCAACTATATAATAATCAAAACTGACGATCTGGAATATGATGAAATGAATGAAGATAACACTGATATATCTCCAGGTAAAAGTGATGTTAAGAATTTAATTATCAATAACAACCAAAGACAGACAGGAGACAATAATGAAACAAACAAAGAAGAGAATATGGATTCAAAAATCAATTATACTGATTATGAAATTTTGCTATCAGAAGACAGTGATGAAGATTTCAAAGAAGAGAATACAGATTCAGAATCTTATGATTACGAAGTGTTACATGACCATAATGATTATTTTGACTCTACGGGAAAGAAAAATAAATTAGAAAATAAAGAGTTAGTCAAAAGTAAACTAAGTTCAAGTACCACAAAGTCCAGTCAAGGTAAATAGATACTATATTATCCTTAGGTATTTATATTTATTATGTGTAAGAGTGTAATTATGTATGTATATTATATTACTATATTACTACATATATTTATGTATTATAGGTAGGTATTATGTGTTTCATTTGAATTTAATTTTTTGAATTAAATTTATGTTTTATTAGGTTTTTAGTTAGGTATCCTTACAATTTTAGCAACATCAGAATTTGTAATGTTTTTTTAGATAATGCTTCTTTTGTGTATAATAAAGTATTAATTTATCTATCAAATTTTTACACGAAATCGGCTTCCAATCTTAAGGTCGTGGGTTCGAATCCCGTCGCGAACCAATGAGTATTTGTGCCCTAAATTGACGTTGAAGGAAAATATAGTAAGAATTATTTTTTAAAAGCGTGATGTAAATATGTAGTTAGTTCAAAAATTTGTACGATAGGAGCTACTTTTGCACGACACGCAAACGAAGATGTTGACATAGTAATTTGTTGCAGGGGAAATACTTCGTAAGCATAACCCAGGGCCAGATTACTCGAAGTATGACTCCATGTTCAACATGCATCTGTTCAATACGAAGCAGGATATTCGAGACGAATTTCAGCGGAGGCGTTTTTCAGACCCCTACTTGTCAGCAAATCACAGGTAGGCTAAATATTGGCATTTTATTGCCAATATACTGTTACGGCGAAAACTATCCACTGAATAGAACTAGAACTCTTTATAACTTTATAAGACGGGTAACAAATCATCTACGTATTACGACGCCATCTTTTTTTCTCCCGACTAGTGATGTGTCTCTTCGCTCGATCCCAATCATCATCAGCAGCCTGAAAAAGTCCACTGCTGGACATAGGCCTCCCCTACACATTTCCAAGAAGAACGTTTCTGAGCCCTTTCCATCTTACCGCGATCTTAACAATGACGTCGGTCCATCTGGTGGGTGGGCGCCCTACGCTTCGCTACGCCCTGCGCTTTTCCAGTTCGTCGTTGCCATTCGAGAACCTTTATTCCCCAACGGTTGTCGGTTCTTCGAGCTAAATGGCCTGCCCATTGTCACTTCAACTTACTAATTCTTCGAGCTATGTCGGTGACCGTGGTAGCGATCTCAGTAAGGATGTGCTATTCCCAAAACTGGTGAACAATACTTAGATATTTATCAGAATAATAAGTATCCTCTCGCCTGTGGCGGCCATTTTAGTGCATTTCCGGTTCTTGGTAGTCGGGTAGTCTCGCCACGAGTCTATATGACCTGCCTATTGTCACTTCAACTTACTAATTTTGTATTTTAATTGCAGATGCGAGATTTGCTACACTGTGTACAGGAGTGAAAAACTCCTACTATATCATATGAAGTGGCATGATGTGAGTATACTTTGGGTACAGGACATAAAATGGGTTCGATCCCCACCGAGAACAAATATTTGTGTGGTGAACGCAGATGTTTGTTCTCTGTCTGGGTGTTATATGTATTGTATTCTAAGTATGTATGTATTTATTTACAAAAACAGATCTATCCTGTATTTATACCTCGTCTTTTTCGAGCATGTTTCACGCGCCGAACTCTCTAGAACCATCCGGAACTTGTGTCTCGAGTGTTTACGTAGAGTAGCTCCACCAATCGTCAATAGATGGCGTTCTCTGTTATCTTCTTCTTATCGTGTCAATGTTTCTTTCGACCCAAGTGTGGTGAAAGAATTTTAAGGCTCCTGTTATTATTCATTTATATCGTTCATTTATTTAATTTATTTATAAACAAGTTGTATAAACAACATAATTATTATGATTTGTCTGTTCCAGCCGGCGGCAGGCAATTTTGAGTGCAACATTTGCCAGATGAGGTTCAAAACCTCGGCGACGTTGTCACGGCATATGAACCACGCGCATCGCGGCATATTCTCTTGCAAGGCATGCCCCTTCTCCAGTTACTACAGGTAAACGATAGACAATATAAAATATGCTTTTTATTGACTTTATAGTGTTTACTACACTCAAGGAAATCACAAAGATTTTTATAATGTCCCAAAAGTTAAGAGCCGAGCGGGATTTGTACCCGCGACCTTCCCCTTGGTACGGGGGGGGGGGCAAGTTCGGCAAGTTTATCATGCGCACTTGATGTGCGGGCAGGTTTTTCCGCAAGTAGGCCGCTGGTGGGCCCTTTTTGCGTGACCCTTGACACGTGTTGCTCGAACTTTTTTAGGTTCTACAACACGCCGGTTTCCTCACGATGTTTTCCTTCACCGTTTTGAGAGTACTGGCATAGTGCACATACATTTTCCGACAGAAAAACTCATTGGTACACTAGTGGATTTGAACCCACGACCTTCGGATCGGAAGGCGGGGCCACTACCACTAGACCACCAGTGCTCTTATGGTGTTATGGTACGGGGGGGGGTATCATAATCACACTCGACGAATAACTCTTAGGGACTGTTCGGCACTAACGCGACCGTGGCTCCATCTACAGGTTTGACGTTACGGTCAACTTACCTGCTCGATATCTCTTGACTTTTGGGACATTATAAAAATCTTTATATTTTTACATCATACATGCTCAGTAAATAGGATTTACTTTAGCACAAAGAGGCTGTGAAAGTAGGCGTGTGCAGCCCAGTGCATTGTAAATGCGTTCCATTTTCAAATCACTTTTACCGTCACACTATGCTTGATACGTAATGGTTCATTAAAGTTCAAGAGCTATGCAAACCTCCTTGGTGATGGTTCATTACAGTTCAAGAGCTATGCAAACCTCCTTGGTGAAACAATCTCTTTTCTTACAAAATGATATGAAAACTTTTTACTGAAAAGATATAGTAGCTCACAGATGTGTGCATAAGTGTGCGTCTACGACTGTTTTAGCAGATACCTACCGGTACAAATATTTTACTATTAATTTTAATAAAATTAATAGTATAATTATAATAATACTTATATTGTTATTATAATTTTATTTTTCTCAAATTAAAAAAACATTTCGTCATACCCGTATAAATGTTGTGTTAGTGTTGTATTGTAAGCCTATTTCTGCCGAAAAGCAGCATTGCTGTGTTTCGAGTTGAAGGGTATGGGTACCGGTGAAATCACTGACACGTGAGGCTGAACATCCGTATGCCTCAAGTTGATGGTCGTAGGGCAGTGCATTGTAGGGCACGTTCCTGACGTGCTTGACCTACGAGGCAATGCTTTGCTATAGGCAATGGTTACCACTTAACATCAGGTGGGCCATATGTTTGTTCCATCAGCTAGTTAAAAATTTACCTCGCATGAATGATGTAAAGTAGAATGCTTACCTCGGTCATAAGTAGCTATTGCACCCTCGAACTATATTTGCCCTCGCTCGCTTTGCTCGCTCGGGCATCTAAATATCTCGGGTACACTCGATCCATTAGCGCCCTTTGCGAGCTGCGCTCGCACGGGCGCCAAAAAGGATCTTGTTCTGCAAAAGCTCACTTACTGCCCTTGTATAACAATCTACTATTTTAGTTCAGCGATGGTGAAGCACAAACATTTCGTGGAACGGCCCGTGGACAGTGACATCACTCCGTCAATCTGCTGTGAGCCGTGCGGCCTCACATTTGCGAACCGGCCGGTCTATAACCTGCATTTAATGCGTACTGACGCACACAAACAAATCGCTACCTCGATGTGAGTACCCGTCTTTATCTCGTTTTTGTAGTAGTGTGCAGCTATGGTATGTATTCTATGGGCTTGCAACCTTACGGACATAAAACGATTTATGAAAATTCGCAATGGCGTCGACAAGAGACATTTTAAGTTATGCAAGTTAAAATATTCAAAAACCCCCAATCGATGTACAGTCGCGGTATGAAAATGTTCGTCACCTTAGAGTCGGTTTTCGCTTGCACCAGTGCCTTGATCATGAACACATTTTGACGTAATTTGTGACGTTAACTTATCCGTGGCTTCTGTCTATTCAGTTTCAAAAGGTAGTATGTGATCGTGAAACGTTGAACAAATCAAGTTGAAAATCGAAGAACATTTTCATTCTGCCACTATACATTATTGCCTCCCGTTTAAAATATAAATATTGTGGACAATCCACACGACACTATCTGGGCCCAAACTAAGCAAAGCTTGTACTATAATAGCTGATATAATACTTAAATACATTTTTTTTGTAAACACCATACTTATAACACCCAGAACAATATACAGAACGAATACAATATACACTAACACCCAGACAGAAAACAAATACCTATCTATGTTCACCAGTGGTGACATGTTGATCCCCACCGAGAACAAATATTTGAGTGGTGAATCACCACTCAAATATTTGTTCTCGGTGGGGATCGAACCCACGACCGGAGCACGATCCTGCGCAGGAGGCAGAGCTGAGCCGAGAGGCCAGTCACCAATATGTAGCTTTAAGATAGTTTAGTCGCGCGGGATTTACCTATCTATTACTAGCGGCCGCCCGCGGCTTCGCTCGCCGTTACCTGTCCCGTTGAAAAAAAAAACCTTTTAAACCTTCTCTGGACCTCCACAAATCATTCAAGACCAAAATCAGCCAAGTCGGTCCAGCCGTTATCGAGTTATAGCGTCAGGAAGGAAAACCCGACTTATTTTTATATAGTAAAGATTACATTCCAGCATAGCGTGTTGTATCTGCGGAGAGAATTTCAGCAACAAGCAGCAAATGGAAAGCCACAAGCAGTCAGCCCACGCGCCGCCGGTGGTTAACCCCCAGCGTCGCCGTCGCTACAAAACGAGGCCCGTTGAATGTCCAGTGGTGAGTTACAATAAAATATAACATTATTGTACACCAAAGTGAAAGACTACAAATAACAAAATAAGAATACTCAAAAAAAACTAAAGGTACAATCTTCTTAGGGTGCCTCTCGACTACTGAAGGTTAGCAGTCATCCTTTTAAACTTTCTTTTATCTAGAGCAAGCCTAAATAGGTCTTCTACTTTCTTGATCCCAGTCCATTCTCTGATGTTGCGAAGCTCTGATGTTCTTCTACCTACTCCTCTCTTGCCCAACAACTTGCCCATCAAAAGTACAATGGGCGGTCTTCTCGCTTAGAGCGATCTCTTCCAGACAACCATTGCTTTGCTTTGTTTTGGTGGCGCTGACCACTGAAACAATTTCTTGCTCGCACATTTTGACCCCTTTGAAAGATCTGCAATAGCGGACATGGAATGTACTAGAAATCATGCGAGTTTTTAGGCTTTAAACGTATAACTTCAGTCGAAATGTCGAATTATGATGATTTAATTTAGAAAATTACTGAACTTAATTTGAAAATCACGAGCAACTGCACACGAAATAGTTGCTCGATTTTCAATAGCACAACATAATTTAGTAAAATTATAATTTTAAACTTACAAGTTTTCCTAATAAAAAGTTTGCTATACTGTTTTTGTACTTAGTAAACTTTTTGTTAGCCTAGGTCAGCTTTAAACATACCCTGCAACAATTGTTTTTTTTTGTATGTTGTTGATTTATAAGTTGTTGTATTTGTTGCAGTGTGGCGATATGGGGCCGAACACACCTTGGCTAATCTTCCACTATCGGCGCTCGCATCCCACGGAGGTTTACTCTCCGCCTCCGGGCAAGGAGCGCTTGCATCTCTGCGAACAGTGTGGAAGGAGCTTTATCGTGAGTATATTGTGCTTGAAACAAATCATTTGTATAATTATATGGAAGAAACCACAGTATACTGAATACAGTAGAAAGGCGATCATGCGCCGTTTGTATGGGAGCTGATGTCGCCAGTTTTACATTTCCACTATTATATTTGAAATATCTCTAAATGTGTAAATGAAGGAAGGAAGATGTTAAAATATTTCTATGTTTTATATTGTCGCTTGTTCGAAAAGTAATTGCAAGAATGCCTTGGCATTTTTCACTTTACGACTCCCGAACAAACTGTTGAATTTGTATGGAGAATGAAGCATAATGCTCATGTACTTTGGCGACACTTTTCCGGCCACATGGCCGTTCTACTTTGTTCTGTGGTTTCAACCCCTAAGGGCCAGAATGTACGCAGGAAGTATTATTTATTTATTTGTTTTCAGAATGCGACTCTGCTCATAGAACACGGGCGGGTGCATACCGGCGTACGACCGTTTCAATGCGACTACTGTAAAAACAGATTTAGGACCAAGGATCTCCTTCGGGTATGTGAACGTTCTTTAAACGAAAACTTGGACTGGCCTCTTAGCTCAGTTGGTAGTAGCTCTGCCTTGTGCGCCGTAGGTCGTGGGTTCGATCCCCACCGAGAACAAATATTTGTGTGGTGAACACAGATTTTGTTCTCTGTATGAGTGTTATATTCTTATATTTTCATTTCATTTCACAAGGGGAAGGGGTAAATAATTGTAAAAAATCTAGTTACGTAATACGTGAATAGCCCCATAGCGTGTACCTTAAATTGCTAAGCGTCTGCAAATCAATCAGTTTTCTTTCTTTCTTAAAAAAACTTTTCGTTTTCAGTCTCACATGGTCTGGCACTTGCCGCCGACCTTACAATGTCGAGAGTGCGGCAAAATGTACCACAAATACAACGGACTCATGAGTCATACACGGGTAACTACTCTTATTATCTCTCATCTGACAACCTTCACAACTCTATTGATAGTAGCTCTGGCTTCTGTCCGAGGGCTTGGGTTCGATCCTCACACAGAATAAATTTGTGTGGGTGATGTTTGTTTTCTGTTTGGGTGCTATATTGTATTCTTAGTATGTCAATTCAAAAAGAAATGCATGTAAGTATTATATGAGCAATATTTTATCGTTTTTCGTGTAAACCTAAATGTAATTGTTTATTTTATAATGTGAACAGTTTAAGGCCTGCGCACACGCTAGGCCGCTGGCTCACGCGATCAGTGAAACGCTGTCAAATTTGACAGCGTTTCATTGATCGCGGTCGCCAGCGGCCTAGGTGACAAAACAATACAAGTACATAAAAAAAAACATAAAAAAAGTAAACAAACGCGTGATGCGTTTTCTTATCGACTCCTACCTATTCTACCACTTTAGACAGGTCGTTATAAGAAGAATTAACCCGTATATTAGAGAACTATTAACACCTGGTAACTGCCATAAGAGGCTCAGAATTGAGGGAACTAGAAGTCTTTCCCAGGAGGCCATTTCCCAGCAGGACGATTAAGGAATTGTTAGTCCATAGAACTATTAAAAGTTTTGCCAATGACATTTCTTCTTGTAATGTTTTTCCAACCTCGTTGACAGGTGCACAACAACGACCGTTGCTTCAAATGCTTGACGTGCGGTGCGGGTTTCTTCTCCGGCTCGCAGATGAGGGAACACGAGCGCGGCGTACATCTGCGACAACGCCGGACGCGTCGAGACAAGCAAGCTCGAACCAGCGAAGGAACCGACCAGTGAACTAGTGGGTCCGGTTTATATACGGCCTGTTAATGTACACAGTGTTAAAACGATGCCACTTTTTTCCACTGGGAAATTTTGCAATTGTTAAGGCCCTTGTACACTGGAGCAGATAAATATTTCGGTTATTTATTTTGTTTAGCGATTAATAATTGCTCTAAAAGGGATAACGCCTTTGATTTTATTGAAAAAAAAAGTTTTCTGGCACTGCGGCGGCCGCTGCCGCGGCACGCTGGTTCTGCTCGCTCGCTTTGTGCGTAATTTTTATGTTCTAACCTAACCTAACCAATCCTAGTCGGATCCGCCCTATAAAGTATCAAGGACAAGTTTAAGTATCTAGTGCCAGAACAAAAAAGTAAAGCTACAGTGTACATGTGGCTTAACAGGCATCGTAATAACAGTGTGTACAATATCATGATGTACATTATCGCCTCCCGAACATTCGGGAAATAAAGTCTGCAAAAACGTCCTGCGATAGGGTACGTTGTGCATTTTCCCCCTGCTACCTCACTCCAGCCAGCTCCACTGCTTAGGCTCAATTTATACCGCCGCGGAATGGAACGGAAGAAAGGGTTTCCGCCAAATCCCATAGAAAAAAACCCCAGTCCCGGCGCAAAAGAATTGTATCTCAGATTTTAGATAATTATTAGTAGAAACAATATCAGGTGTCGCTATTTCCTGATTTCGTGGCTAACATGTTTTTTTTACCCAGAGAAGTTTCATAGACGCTACATGCAAAAATGACACTTTTTAGGAAAAACTTCGTGTAACTGTGCTAGTTGACATTGAATTGGCCAAAAATTAACAAAACACATAATATAAACACATTATCACTTATATAATATAATGTACCTATACCTATTATTTCATTTTTTGAAAAACTTTATTTTACTGATTAATTCACTCATTTACGACACACACGTGTGGATAATTGCAAAAAATGAATATAATAGGTAGATATGTATTGTCCGTATTATAAAAAAAAAAAAAAAAAAATGCGTACGCACTGATATGTATAGCCTGCATCATACTTATATACATTTTGTAGTTATATTTATTTTATAAGGAAAATAATCGCCTTAAAAAGCTGCCTTTAGTAATCGGGGTGACTATGTTTCTCCCTTTAACAAATTGAGTGGGAGCGAGAGCGCGCTCACTCACGTCACAAGCCCTTATTGAATTCTGAGAAACGATAATGAAAACCTATTGTAATATTAATAATATAACAGAGAAAAGTTAAACCCCGATTACTTAAGGCAGTATTCTTTTTCTTATAAAATAAAGATAACTACAAAATGTATATAAGTATGATGCAGGCTATACATATCAGTGTGTACGCATATGTACCTATTATATTCATTTTTTGCAATTATCCACTCGTTTATGTTGTTAACGAGTGAATTAGTACAGTAAAATGAAGTTTTTCAAAAAACTGGCATAATAGGTATAGGTACATTATATTACATATGTGATAATGTGTTTATATTATGTGTTTTATTCATTTTTTGCCAATTCAATGTCAATTAGCAAAGTAACATGAAGTTTTTCCTAAAAAGTGTCATTTTTGCATGTAGCGCCTATGAAACTTCTCTGGGTAAAAAACACATGTTAGCCACGAAATCAGGAAATAGCGACATCTAATATTGTTTCTACTAATGATTATCTAAAATCTGAGATACAATTCTTTTGCGCCGGGACTGGGGCAATTTTGGCGGAAACCCTTTAAAAGTCGAATGTGTGCGAGCGAGGAGTTGACAGACTTAAGAGATCTTAGCAATGTTTTTTCCTTTTCCTATTAGTAGTGTAACTGTTTTTTTTTATTCTTGTTTATTTTTTATTTTAGTGTAGATAGTGTACTAGATTATAGCGTATTATATTATGGTTCTGTAAAGTTTTATCTATATATAGGTGAAGTTGGTCCTATTTTAAGTAGGTATCCAAGTATATTTTAAATACTTACATTAAAGTTTTTTAAGAAATTACGTTGTTTTATTTTATTTTGTAGGAAGCTACATAGCTAGGTAGAATAACCTAGGTATTCCGTTGAAATCATGATTGGAATTCTTCTAATGAAAAAGTCATAAAATTACTCAAGCAAACCCTTTGTTTTTATCAGTTCAATTGTTGATAGGTGCAAGTGAAATGCTGAACTCTCAACTTTTAAGTAGGTATAATAAATGCAAAAATTGATGTGATAATACATAGATGTACCGATGCAATAGGCAAAACCGAGGATAAAAGGTAAAACCGTGGATAAAAGGTCTTATGGCAAAACCATATACCTATGCTGAAACTGCTGCATATCTCTCTGGGCTAATTACTATGCAAGCAGATCGCGTATCCATAAAAATAAAGAGAAATTAATAAATTCTATATCCTTGTGTTGCAAAGGGTTAAGTAACTTCAAACTTCTATATCCTTTCTGAGTGATATAGCCATAGGTACACCTAAGATTTCTGTTTTAGCAATAAATTCTGCTTTACCAACGAAAAAAGATATTAGACTAGAAAAGAAGCCACCATTCCCGAAGCAAAAGAACTGCGAAACTATGAAATGCCCAAAGGTGGAACAGCCAATATGCGCTAAGCTCGTTTACAGAAACGCGGGAAATAAAACAGTCTATGTGGTCATGGTGAACAAATGTGAAATGAACCATGTGAAGTGCCATGAAGGTATTATGACTGCTAATGTTTTTTTTTATGCCACCAGTTGATACATACGACCCACCTCATGTTAAGTGGTAACCATCGCTTATATAACAAAACTACGCATGTCAGAAACGTGCCCTATAGGTACGTTGCTGTTATTGCCCTGCGTTATCATCAGCTTGAGGAATACAGATGTTCGGCTGAACACAGATGTTCAGCCGGACACAGATGACAGGGCACCTCATACTTCTAAAGAAAGAGTTCAAAAAATACACTTAGCAGTTATTGTTTTCTTATAAATCGAGGGTCCTTTCACGACTTTTCCTCTTGTGGTTTCGGACTTCTCAAAAAACCACCCTGTAAATTTGCATTGCTTTTTTAAGGCTTGGAAGCAGTCGTAGTTCCTATGAAGAGCTGTGGCCACAATCATATAAAAAGTGGTGAGTAACCTTTGTGTGTGTCCAAAGGGTTGAATACTTAGGTACATACTCGTATAAGTAGTTTACGTGAGTATATTGTGTTTTATTTCAATTGTGTATTTTCAGGAAACAAGCGATCAAAGCGAGGAGTCGGAGACTGTTAGTATTGTTCAAATAGAGCTTATAAACCAATCCAGGATACAAGTCTTTGGATTTTTTTATTTTTAAGGCAAGTTATAGCCGGCAACATAAAAGCCGCTAAGCCTGTTGCTATCTCTATTTACTGGTATAAAAAAGACAGAGACAAGAGACTGCTAAGCGCAAGTTGCTATGCCAGTGCTCTCAAATGGTGAAGGAAAACATCGTATGAGGAAACCGGCATATCGTAGAACCTAAAAAGTTCTAAAATAAGTATGTGTCAAGTGCACGAAAGGAGCCGCACTTAAAATAGTACTTTCACCACGCTTGGTTCAAAAGAATCAGTGGCACGATAAGAAGAAGCTAGTTGCTAGAAAGTGTATTTAATATACCTACAGTAAGTATTTTTTTTAATATTTAAGGAAAAACTAAAATGCATCACTATCCCTAACTTCCACTCTTCGCGACTTATCCCAATGACGGGCACGAAACATACTAATTTCCAGTAAACTTAGAAGAATACAACTCGGACTGCCCGAGTGTCTGTCCAGCGCGAGACGTGATGGTGTGCGCCCGCTGCCAGCACGGCGTGTTCCGCACCTTCATCAGCGTCTGTCACATGAGGATGTTCGCATGTCAGCATAACGATGAGTGTAAGTTGGCACTCCATTCAAGTCCTCTCCTTTAAGTGTATTCCATCCATTCCAGTCTAATGTTTGGTTGTGTTCTGTGGGGTAAACGGAACCGCGCTGGCGTTTTCTCTCAGGGACTACGATCTCTGGTCTTCCAGGGGTCGAACTCAATCGTTTCGTGCCTTCCTAGCTCAAAGGCGGGCCTTCAGACTTTTACTAGGCCGGCTAAACATTACCCACAACATTAAATAAATTGTATCATGAAAAAAAAGCTACTTTTGCAATTGTTTTAAAAGAAAAACGTTTATAAAACTCCTTCAGGGTAGGCAATGCTACGACAGCACCCTTGCATGGTGTTGTTGGTGAGGAGCGACAGTGACCGCTTACCATCAGGTGGGCCGTAAGCTCGTTTGTCCATAAATAAAGCACTGTTTGCCTTAAATAATTAAATGGTTTGACAGCCCTAGAGTTCGGTCGCCTTGCGTGATGTCGGCGCCGTATCTGTCAGACGCGTCCATGCAACCGAGTGGGCGCATCCACGAGCCAAGCGACGATGAAGGCGTACTGAGATACCTTCGCTGCAGGGACCTCTCGAAGACGTCCAGAGAAAGTATGTGCATTTACCTAGTGCGACGTTCTAATACCACAGGTAGAACCGATAGCCGATGGTTCTCTGAATTGAGGTTGAACTGGTTCAAGATTCTCTGAATTGAGACTGCCAAATCGGTCGCTTATGGCAAGGTGAAGGATGCCTTTCAGACAAGTAGAGTGACGATTTTCTGGTAGAAAATGCCGAGGATCAGATACGATGGCGCCTATTTGAAGAGGTCAATGGCAGTAGTAGACTGCTAGGCTGGTGACGATAACTTCTAATTACCCCTAGATTCAAATCGGTTAAAAATTAATTCTGATGAATCATGTATACTTACCACATTTAATTGGGCCCTGGCCCCCTTAGGCATGTTATTTTTAATTTCATGTCGCGAAGACATATTTTTCAGGAATCAGTTTTTGCCATCATTACAATAGGTACGTATAGATAGTACCTACATGCAGCCGACGAATCGAACTGTGTACTCATTTGTGCGCAGTAGCTAACCCAGATAGCTAACTCCAGACCCGACAACAGCTAGTTCTTTCTTGTCGTATTTCAGGTGACCCCAGATGCAAGTTTATGAACAATCAAGACACGAAAATGATGGAAGAAACGTCGCACGACGTAGATGATGATTATTAATAAAAAATATTTAAAATCAGAAGAATGTTTTCATCGTTAAAGCTTATGTTGCCTATTCACCATACAATAGTTTGTTTTGTTTTATCAGAAACTTGCGTTTATAGATATAAAAAAAACTAATCTTAGTCAGACTACAATATAAAAAATCTCAAACACCTAAGTTCCGTTTCGTAACAAAGTATATTTTATTATTTGAACTTATTATTATTACATTTATTCAAAGAGAAAATTACAGTTTTTTACAAGTAGGTACTTAGTATTCGTTGATTCAAAATGAAGTAATAGGTAGGTACATCTATCTGTTTAAAAATTGAAAATAAAAATACTTACGGTAAATTAAAATAATTGTCAAGGAGGTTACCTTCTAAAGAAGTACCTGAAGAAACATTACTAACTAACTTTTAGTTTAGTTCGTATGCTTACTTACAACGACCAATTTCAAAATAATTACACACACACAATTGGCTCCTTTACTCGACATTATAATACTTTCCATTGATTTTCAATCTCTTGTTGCTGGCAAAGTTTTGATTATTATCATTATAATCTGATAGCTTAGCCGATCTAAAATCTTCCATCTTAAGCTCATCATCATCCGAATTATCGGCGATTAAATCATCTTCAGGGTGATAGGGGTTATTATAAGCTCGTGACAACCTACCTATAACTTCAGTTAGTGATATTTTTTTTAAATCTGTTGTATTTGGAGAATTTATTGGCGTTTCTTTGGGGCTTATATTTGGCATAAAACCTGAAATTAAAAAAACAACTAAAGTCAAAGTACTTATATTTATTTGCTCAATTACTTACATGTAGAAAAGATGTTAAAAATTGTGGTTGAATCAACGTTATTCTACAATGGCATGCAAATATAAAATTATAAAATGGTTCAATTCTTATAAGCTTGAAAATAGAATACCAGATTATTAAATTATACAACGTTCTTCGCTATCGTCTTTTTTCCAGACCAAACAAATCAAATTGCAGGAAACTTTCAAATTAAAATTTTAAAACATTTTAATTGCTTACTTACATAATATAACAATGACTAGAATAATCATAATTTCGAATTTAAGTCATGTTTTAAGTGAAACTTAAAAGTAAAGTAAACTTACGCCAGTATCAAAACCTAACCAACATTATTCATTGCTTAAAAATAATTATTCCAATTTTATTTATCAATGTCAAATGTCCATAAAACAGTTATTGCAATGCGAATTGTAAAATGTTAGTTATTTCGTGGTTCGTTCAATTTGTTTAACGTGGTAGCTACCAACGTTAGCAATTTTCTATTAATTTCAGTAGAAGTAATGATAACGTGTTTTATAGGTATGTTCAAGTCTGTTATAATTATAATTTATAAATTATAAATAATCAAAAAACCAGCGTTTTAAATATTTGTAACGGTATTTATATTACCTAGGGCCTATAGGCACTTAACTATCAATCTCTCTATGTGTACCTACTAGGCTACTAGAGAGAAAACTTTGAAATAGTTTCGTACTCCGGGTTATCTTTACTTAGCTGATAGTATTAGATGATCTTGCTGTGGGGTGTTTATGTTTGCAAATGCAAGCATTACGTTTGCAAATACGTTCTAGGTTTTTTTGAAAAATACAACTTTTAATATTATTGTAGTGTTTACAGTTCTTCTGAACTCAGTGAATCCCGAAAGTAAGCAGACAACGGGAGACTCAAAAAGAATGTTTAAAAAATCATTTGTTCAACATTACTTAGAATACAGAAGACATCTCGGGAATAACACGAGAATAAAGAGAATCAATTTGAAAAATGCATTAAAAAATATATCAAACTCTAAAATTATTGACGAGATAACTAAAAAGTTGACGAACAAAGTTGTGAGACGTCTGTCTGACAAAATGAAGGCTGAAGCTAATCAGGATCTTGTTGGAGAATATAGTGGAAATCCTATTGAACAAATCGAAATTATACTAGACAGTAACGAAAGGGCAAAAGCCCAAGGACACAGCAAAATAAATGGTAAAATTTATAAACGATAAATCTTTCTGTTTTATTTATTAGAAACCTCTGTATTTTCTGTCATTGAACAAAGAATATAATCTTATCAAATAAATGAGAATACATACAATTAAAATAAATACGCGCCTTGCCAGTTTTTCGCGACAAAAACCTACAAGAACGGCAGGCTTACGGATTGACGTAGAATGGTAATGATCCTCAGATATTATTTTTGAATATTTAGAATTTATTTATTTATTTATTTATTTATTTATTTATTTATTTATTTACTTACTATAGATGTTATCTTAACAGCTAGCCAAAACGAATATTGTACTGTAAAAAAGGATCTTCTAGCTAATGCAGTAAAAGCCGATATACCCCTCTAATGTGGTAGAAACTCGTTTGCCAACCTGTCGCTGGCGAGTAAGAGTAGGCAACATGGATCTGGTGTGACTCGTTGGGAAATGATTTAGTGGTGACTGGTGACCCCTAACACTTTTGTTCACGATGGTACTGCTCAGCCTTTAGTGTCATGTCAGCGAAGCGGCGGCAACGCTGCAACGATGTGAAGCAGCCGCGGCAAACAGAACTTGGGGGTGCCACATCTCGCTGAAAAATAGTAGTCATATAAACCTCCAAAATTCTTTAGGATGCATGCTGGTAATATACGAAAATGTCTAATGCGAAAATAGCATGAAAACTGGGTATGATAATATCTGGCTAAGATTGATCAATTGTTAACTTTTGGCCAGGTCTGACAAATTCATCATCCTCACTTGGGGTGCGGAGTGGTTTCCGCAAGTGGGCCGCTGGCGGGCCCCTTTTGCGTGACGCTTGACACGTGTTGTTCGAACTTTTTTAGGTTCTACGATATGCCGGTTTCCTCACGATGTTTTCTTTCACCGTTTTAAGAGTACTGGCATAGTGCACATAAATTTTTCGTCTAAAAAACTCAAGAATTCATTCATAATGTTCTTGGATAAATAATTTATTAAAAGCAAAAGCCTGTTGACTTTGTAACATAACATAGTACTTACTGTACTGGCAAGTTTTTCATAAACTTCCTTTAATTCGACTCCAATAGGCAGCATCGGAACATTACTTAGGAGACACACCCGACATACAGCGTCCAAGTCCACAAAAACCGGATCTGGTTCAGCCCGGGGGGAGGAGGACTCGGTCTTCACAACAGACACTTGCACATCCATGTCTGATGTTTGGTCTCCGGAGTCACAGGGAGGTAGATCTGTAGAGTATATTGTTATCTGTTTCTTTGAGGTGATTTGGTTATTTATATAACTTTCTATATCATCGGGAATCTGCAAGAAGAAATCTTAATAAATATTTCAGTTTTTATGTAGAAAAAATACATAATGTAGTGCAGTGGTACCAACGTCAGAGTAAAAGTATTCTTCTTCCTCTTGTGGTTCTGGTGAACATGACTTCTCTTTCTTCCACAGCCCTTTGAACAGCTCTGTTGTGGAAACTCCACAAGACTCCATCGCAGTACTCAGCTCGGGGCTAACAAAAATCTTTTCCTGAAGGTCTTTTAAGGTACTTGTCATCACTGTCACTTTCTTCCTGATTCGGTTGAGGCTGGCATATAAAGCGTTGCAGCGTAGTCGACGCCTTTTGGACAACTTTGTCAAATTAATGATACGCTTCTTAAGTTTTCTTTTGAGAGGACAGTCTGCTGCTTGAAGAGAAAATGTATCACCTCTGTCCTTAGCATGAGTGATAGAATCAGTGCGCTCTTTTTTAACATTCTTCTTTCGAGATTCATCAGGAGAATTACCCACATACATGACAATTTTGCTTGAAGACTTCCGTTTTCGTTTTGTTTTGTGTTTTGGTTGTTCTACTTTTTCAAGAGCTTTTTCTGGTACTGCATCTTGAACCAGCTTTCGCAGCCCACTTTTGCTAAAGTACATAGCTGCATCTGCAAAGTGGTTGGAGCATACAAAGCTGCGTATTGTTGGCTCCCAGTCTGGCCTTTGTAGTGCGTCCACCCATTTTCTCAATAAATCCTCATTTTTGGGAAACCTGGAATAGAGCCAAAAACATCAAAGCTGAATGAACATACTAAAAAATATTATAGTCCTTTCCAGAAAGAAAAATTTTGAACCTGCTTCCACTTCCGATCTTTAGAATGTCGTCAATTCATATAATGGGGCGTCCATCATTCGTTTTCGATTACCACTAACACATTACCTAGATTAGATCATCACCTAGATCTACAGAACTGCAATCAGGAGGAATATCTTACCGATGGAAGGTAACGTTGCTATTTTGTTTCGTCTGCCTTCTTGAGTCATTTTTGCAGGAGGGTACTGCACAGTTCACCATTGTTAGTTAACCTAGTACGATCACAGAACAAGTACAACAGAAAAAAAAACTATTTCATTCAAAACTAACAAGTTTTCAGAGCTACAAAAAACTGAATCTGTTGTTGTGTTTGTGTTGTGGTTTCATTTTGTTTTGTAAATAAATAAATTGTTTTTTTCCTCGGAGCAGGCTAAGATCATAGGAACAAACTTCTTATCTTTTTTTTTTCAAGGGAATTATTTGACATGGGCGAAATTGATCGTTGAAATGACGGCTAGAAAAAGATGTCAATGTCAACTATGTCAAGTCAATCACACAGATTTACTTCACAGCTTCACTTCTCTTCTAGGGATGTCGGAAATGCAATAAAGTATCGATATATATCGTATCGATGTTTTTTGAAAATATCGATATCGATATTGATATTTTTATGAAAAAATATCGATATTGATATTTTTATGAAAAAATATCGATATATCGGTATGATTTGACTTGACAGAGAATATTCGTGCTGTTGAAATTGAAATTGACTAACAGAGTTGCCAACTTAAAAACCAAACTATAAAACAGCAAATCAAGTCGACCAAAAACAATAAATACATAAAATATAATTTGTTAAAAGATGTTAGTATAAAAAAAGTATTTTCTTTTTGGGATTTTTTAATCTTAAAACTTATAAATGTTTATTGGTCTGAAAAAAATATCGGTTTTTATACCTTTTCGATACTTAGAATTTTATATCGATACATCGATATATCGAACTATTAAATATCGCTCAAAAATATCGATATAATGAAAAAATAATATCGATATATCGATATTTTTTCTCTCTTCTACTCAATAATTTTTAAATTTTCTTTCATCTATTCTTTGTTTATTTTCTTTTCCCTTCAGCGAAAATAGCTAATTGTTGCTAATAATTTTAGTGCAAAAATAATTGTAGGCTCATCATGGTCTAAACTTTAAAAGCCATCCCCAACAACATTTTATTTCATTTATAATGTCGATCAAAATAAATATTCTCTTCGGCGGCGGAGCCGAATTGCTGTTTGACAAGATAAAAAAACGAGAAGTCGAACTCCCAGCGCTCTCAAAGTATTTGCCGACTATAAACAAAGATAAATGGACAATCAGGGAACTATTAGTTTGGATAAAAGACAATTTATTAAAGGAAAGACCAGAACTTTTTCTGCAGGTGAGTAGCATGTTGGACTGCTGGTTTACTTCTTAAGTCAGCATCGAGTTCGCTAGCGTGCAGGTTAGGTACCAGCAAAAACCCTATTACTAAGTCAAAATGTATCTCTCTTATCTTCTTTCTTTTCAAGAACTCTGTAGTTACGATTGTTATCATTGTTTCAGGATGACTCAGTCCGACCCGGGATCTTAGTGCTCATTAATGATGCAGATTGGGAGCTGTATGGTGAACTGGATTATGAATTGCAGGAAAATGATACGATAATGTTTATATCAACTCTTCATGGAGGATAATAAATAATATTAAAAAAAAGAATATTTTAATAACTAAAGCCATTGAGATCATGACTGGTCCACTTATAATATACAAATTACCTTTCAATATTTTTTTTCAAGTTACTAAAGTTACATTAAATTAATGTAAATGCACACTACCTAAATGTCTTGGTTCCTACTCAAAAACCTTGAACTCTAAACATTACATTTGGCACACAAGTAATCTGAAGGTTAAAATAAAAAACAACCATCATAAATAAAACAATGTTTATTAACTAGAGTGGTCACTTAGCGAGTGTTGGGTATGCCTCGACCACCGCTCGCACATCATCAGGGAGCGTTGGCAACTTGCTTTTGATGAAGAACCTGTGAAACAGACACTTCGCATTATTTTATGAACTTGGTATCCCTAAGCTGTAGGAAGCCTCTCGGATATCTCGTTACTTAGTCCATACTTCAAATACTTGATGATGTTAAAAGGGGTTAGCCAGAGGCATGTCCAATTATCCACATAATATATTGGATTCTGGGACATTCCTAAGCAGTAGTTTTTTATTCTTATAGTGTCACTGATTCTTTCTGAACCAAGTGTGGTGAAAGGATTTTAAGTGCGCCTCAAAGAGGCTCCTTTCGTGCACACATATTATTGAACTTGCATTTTTTTATTGTAAGCTGCTAAAACACTAAATAAGACACTTAAGTCCATAACTTTCCCCTAATTTCCTAAATTAAAGCAAGAGCCTAACTTAAATTTTACTATAGGGCAATAAATATACTGAATAACTTCAAAATTTACAGTATAACTTACTTGAGCGTGTCTCTGAGGGCTTGAGGGAAGGCGGGTGCATCTATGACGTATGCGAGCGCAATGTAACACGCCGGTAAAGACCAGCGAATCTTATAGTCCTTGTTTTCACTCTGCAACAAAAAGCATCTATACTATTGCACTACTATTGAATTAAATAGAATTGCATCTGTGCGATTCTATAAAAACACGCCGAAGTCAACTATACTTTAAGGGCCTTATTAATAATCCTGGCGTAGCGTTGGACTAGTTAATCCGTGTTTTGTCACATTTGCTCGAGTTGACAATTGCATGACAATGCAAGAGACAAAACACGGATTAACTAGTCCAACGATACGCCAGGATTATTAATAGGGCCCTTAAGGCCTTATAGGGCCCTTAGGGCCGTAACGCTACGCTAGGATTATTAATAAGACCCTTAGGGTCTTATTAATAATCCTGGCGTAGCGTTGGACTAGTTAATCCGTGTTTTGTCACATTTGCTCGAGTTGACAATTGCATGTCAATGCAAGAGACAAAACACGGATTAACTAGTCCAACGCTACGCCAGGATTATTAATAACACCCTAAGGGACAGACTACCTACTCTCTACAATACCCAAAAATAAGTTAGTTCAGTGATTTTATATTTTTCAAAAGATACAACCGAGACGTTGTTTCACGGTGTTCATGACTTAGTTTGGCTTTTGCATAATTCATATACCGTTTTCAGAGTAATTTTGTAAACGCTACAAGCGGGAGTTTTGCGAAAAAACGGTTTCGCATAATACAAAACTAAAAATAAGACATACTGGCTACACACCTTGATAAGAGATAACCCTCTCAGCATGCTGTCGGCTAAAAGCCACTGCATTGCGTGCCGCTGCGCTGCTCGAACAGTCAGCAGTGGATACAGGGCAACAGCGTGAACAGTCGAAACACCCGACACTAGCAAGGTAGCTTCCACGTACGCTTGGATGAAATCACTAGGGTCTTTGATCGCCTGCAAACAATAAATTTGATATTACTTACTGCTCGACCAAGCTAAGTTTGCACCTCGCGTCGATTACGTCAATTTACGTCACATTGGCGCTTAGGTACGGTCTGCAAAAAAGGATTCGCTATGACTAACACTAAAAGTAAACAAATGTTTATTAGATTTTACTTTGCAATTATTGTTTGTAACATTATATTATACATAGGTACATGATAACCATAATTAAGAAGAATCGCCACTGTTTATTGGTTCGAAGCCCGAAATTTCGCTTTCACTCGTGTAATTGTCGGAATCATCCCTTGTAATCAATTAATTGTACATCAGTGGTAACAACGAAACTTCAACCATAAACATAACTTAAAATTCAACGGCTAAAGACACGAAAACCCGTATGACGCGTGTCGGCGACAAACATGCTAACCGTGCTGACGCGACAGGGCGATTGCGGGGAGGTGAGCGGGGAAGCGGGCGGGGCGCCGCATTTCAGTTAAGTGCAAACTTTAGCTTGGAGTTATAAATTCAAAATGCAGTAGTGTGCAAGTTTCTAAGATCGCTCGCCTGTGTGGGAGCTTTTACCTGTAAATGTGCGTCGATGACCTCTGCCGATTTTGTTCCTAGCTTCTGTAGGTTTTCAATGGTCGGGTCGTTCAGGAATCGACTTACGTCTGTCTCAACCTCTTCTACAGCTGTAACAAATGGTATATAAATGTAGATAGAGACTTTGGGGATTATAGGTCATACAAGATCCCAGATCAACTCTGCTCTCAGCTGCGCATGTCGCGCACACTGGATGTGTGGATGTTTGCCGAGTGTCCTATTGGTACAGAGAGCGGAGTGCGACTGGAGAGCCAATCAGCGCTACGCACGCCCTTCATTCCGCTAACCCCCCTCAGGTCCCTTATTTTTGACTTCTGCGCAATAACGGTTAGCGCTAAAGTTAGGCGCCGCTACCTATAACTTACCAGACGTGTCCAATGATATGTTCAGATCTCGTAGTGTGGGCTGAGATACTTCAGCTTCAGTGTCGCTGTGCGTCGTATCGGCCTCTGACTCTGCGTCGGACGTGCCTTCAGAATCTCCGGACACATCTGTCATTATAATGATATAAATTAAAAACCGGCCAAGTGCGAGTCTGACCATTATCTATAAATACGCAAAAAAAATGATATCTGTAGTATGGGAGATATAAGGCCCCCCTATAAGGATATAATGTCTATAATGTGAAAAAACTTTTTTTTTGTTGAGTTTGTTGATGATTGTGACGACAAACAAGAATTGAATTGTAAGGGTCCGTTCACACAGACCGGCTCGGAGAGCATCGGCGCGCATTTTTCTATTCACACAGACCGGATCGTATACGCTTGGAGTTGGTTGGTCGGCGCTCGCAGCCGACGAGAAAAGTACGCGATCGGAGCCCGTCAGCTCCTATTATTATTTCACACCAAGCGTGTTCAAGCATTCTTAATTACAAAAGCAGTGCAGATGCAAAAATAAACCTTACTAAAAATACTAAAAACTCTAGTTTTCAACGTGATAAGAATCTGTCTCTTACATTCGTCGTCACTCCCCTCTCCGTCGCTGAGTTCTGCCGCGTCGCCGAGCTTCTGTTTCATGGTACGTTTAGCAGCTGCGCCTCCTAAACTGTTGCCTGAAACATTATCACGTATTCATTTGGACTTGTAAAGGTGAACGCTCAGTTAGATTCGTTTGCCCTATTTTTTTGGATCACCTTGAATATTTGATCAGTCGATAAGCAATTCGAAAAATAGGTTCTCGGATTGCTAACTTTCGGATTCGTTTTGGCCAGATGTATAATAGGTTCAGTATAATTTTATAGTCACTAAAAGATGATTTTTTATTTTATAGGCAAATCCAATATATATTATTTATTCAGTAGTATCACAAGGATCACTTTGAAACGTCTTATAGCTAGGTGAGTGTAGGTGCCAGTTCCACGCGACGAAGCCTAGAATTACAGGCAATCAACTACGGCTTGGTTGCCATCGTGTTTTTGTGATCCTTTTACAAAACAAAAATAATAATAATAGCAGTGTGGCACCTCAAGTTGAGGCACCCTACAATTATTGAAGGGTGCATACTTAGTAGGGCAATGCTTTTTTTATAGGCGATGATGGTTACCACTTTACATCAGGTGGGCCATATGCTTGTTCCATCAGCACGATTAAAAAAAAGCTTATTTTAAAAGCTTTTATTTAACTTGCAACATTGCAAGTTAAATAAAATAAAGTAAAGTATGTTCGTTCGGGTGGAATCGCTGAATTCAATTTTGAAGAGATATCTTCAACCGATTGAGCTGAAAACTTTTATTACCAAGGGTTTTCAATAATACCTGCTAACACGACTCTGGCGAGACGATCGGTGCTGTCAGGTAGAACGGTCAACGCATCCACCATGTCCATGCAAGCTTCACGGCCGATCTCGTTGTGACTTAGGTCTAGAGACTGAAACAAACGAATCTAAATAAATTATCTGCTCCGTTGTAGGTTTGATTCTCTACTATGAATGATTGAATTATAGCAGCAGTGTCATAACATGAAAAAATGTAGCATTTCATAAATAAATACATACATATTGTGGACAATCCACTCAACACTATCTAACCCCAAATTAAGCAGAGCTTGTACTATCGGAACCGGATAGCTGAATATAATACATAACTACATCTTTTTTGTGCATTTATACATACTTAAAAAACAATATAACACCCAGACAGAGAACAAACATCTGCGTGCACTACGCCTTGGTTCTTGCCATGTATGATCTTTTTACAAATCAAAAATAATAACAATAGCAGTGAAGTTTCAATGTGGTGCCACTTCACTTAGTGAGACGTAGACCATAGAGAAATCCAAGATTGCACAACTTAATTCTAACTCACTGTCTGAGATGTGTAGGCTATGTTAACAATATGCTATTTCTACAAACCTCCAATAATACTGAGTTGTCTTTGAATGCCTTTGCTAGTGCTTTCGCTCCCTTGCTCTTCAGCAAACAATCGCCGAAGTTAATGCATTTTAAGTTCTTTAATCTGTAACAAATAAGAAACATTTATGCTATCTCTTTCTGACGCACACAACGCTCTATGAAGCCGAAATTGGCCGATGTGCAATATTTGTTGCCTACTACTAAAGTAAAAATATGATCAGTAAGTTCAATCATGCTTTTCATTCAACAAACCTAAAATAAGAGTAAGATAGAGGCTAGCTAGATATAACTTCTCCAAGCTAAGTTTCCACTTTGCATAATATAATGTTAAAAACAATAAATGCGAAGTCAAATCTAACAAACATTATTTTGTTGAATTTTTTATGTCATAGCAAATCCATTTTTGTGCATTTACTGCAAATATACCATAGTTGACTGGCCTCTCAGCTCTGCCTTCTGCGCCGTAGGTCGTGGGTTCGATCCCCACCGAGAACAAATATTTGTGTGGTGAACACATCTATTTGTTCTCTGTCTAGATGTTATATTGTATTATGAGTATATATTTACAAAAAAAATGTATTATCAGCTATCTGGATCCCAAAGTACAAGCTCTGCTTAATTTGGGGCTTGATAGTGTTGTGTGGTTATCCACAATATTTATTTATTTTAGTTACCTAGGCAAAGCATTGGCGATATAAACAGCTCCCTTCTCGCCTATTGTGTTGTCATTGAGGTTTAGTCTGCTGAGCCCCGGGTTGTTTTTGAAAGCCTCCGACAATGCTGATATACCGACATGGTAAATACCGTTTTGCGGCATGGCTAACTCTTCTAACGTCCCCATAGTCTGGAACGAAAGGAAATATTATGGTGTAAACGCGCCTCTACTCTACTCGCGAAGTTGACCGAAGTTAAACGAATAGCATAGTGTAGCTGTAGAGGGTAACTTCGGTTCACTTTGTGTACGGATATTCATACTTCGATCAACTTCGAGAACTTCGTCTGCAACTTCGCGAGTAGTATGGAGGCGCGGTTATGTTTGTGAGGTGACAGCTCGTAGAAGCGACAACCGTTGGGTAATATAGGTTCTCGAATGGCGACCACGAACCGGAAGTCGAAACGTAGGACCCACCCGATGGACCGACGACATTGTTACGATCGTGGAAAATCGGTGGATGTTGACGACTCAGAATCGTTCTTCCTGGAGCATGTATAGGAGTGGTCTTGAATGATTTGTGGAAGTCCAGAGAAGGTTTAAAAGGAACGAGAACGGGGCCAGCGAAGCCGCGGGCGGCCGCTAGTGTAGTGGCTGCTAGTGTGTCGTGTGTGAGTGTGGGTGTGCTAGTGTGTGTAGTGTAGTGTGTGTGCTAGTGTAGTGTGGTGTGTAGTGTGTGCTAGTGTGTTAAGATAAAGAGATAGTGGAATACTCCAGCATACCTGAAAAACTTTGGCTAAGGCTGTGGCTCCATCATTCTCCAGTCTGTTCCGTCCGACTATAATTGTCTTTAGCTTCCTAGGACGAGAGGATAGGGCGCTGGCCAATAGTCGGCCGCCTGTGATGCCCAAACCGTTGTTATTTAGTCGTAACTCCTGAAACAATTTTATTTACACATAGTATACTCCTTAGAACCAGTATTGTTTTTCCTGGAAATTTAAAGGGAAAAAGAGAGGCATATGTCTAGCAGTGGTCTTTCTCAGGCTGATGATGGTGACAATATCCTTAACATGGAATCCACTATTGAACATGATACGGTGAGCGCATTGGATTAAATATAAATATTTTAAGTGAATAAATTGAATTGAAATTGAATGAGCGCTCCCCTATTTTCACTGTATCTTCTCTCTCTCTTCTGTATCATCTCATCTTATTAATCTTTAACAACACTATTATGCTATCTATATACCTACCTACTACGGTCTCAAAACCACGGCCTACCTCCATGTTGCTATGCCCTAAGGGACCATACTGACTACACCTAAGAACTATGTATATAAATTAAACCATGTGTATGCAATAAATATATTGAGAATTGAGTATCTCAAAAGGGAAAAATTGTACTTTCTAGAATCACATACACTCCATTTCATCACTTCTTGGTTGGTGATATATCAGGGAAAAACTACAGAAAACTTATGAAAGATGAAGCAAACCTCTAGTTCACTGCAAACATCACTCTGCAGTAGCTTTGCGAGTCCCTCCACACCGATAGGACCAAATGCATTGTGACTGAGGTCCAGCATGCTGAGTCGAGCTCCTGCCTTGATCATACCATCTCCAAGTGCACTCTGTTGACATCTAAATTTATTAACTAAAAGTCACAGAAACTCTATGTATTTATTTACAACATTGAGTGTATTATTCAAGGGTTCCCAAGATAAATAAAATATGTAAAAAAATATTGTAGACATTTTTTTAAAATGAGAGGCACTTTCATAGTTGGTATTACTAACATGCTCTGAAACAGACAGACTTGAACAGAAACATTAAGTGTCATACAAAAATATACAGTTTTGACCCCAACTGACACAGTGGAGACTTCTTTGGTGCCACAGCCTTCTGTCAGCCTCTGCCTCACGGTGGTCTTAATTAAAGTTTGAACAAATCATACCAATGCAGGAGGTATCTCTGTCTTCATCCTCCCAGTAAACATATCGGAGAAGTGCGCCATTTTGAGCTCAGGTCGCTGTTCCAGCGCCTTTGCAATAGCCTCGGCCGCTGGCACCCCGAGCGTGTTGCCCGTTAGGGTTAAGAAGTGGAGGTTGGGACAGGAGTTAATAGCATCCACGATCGGTTGCGCTGAAAATGATTGGAACATAAGTTTCCCACCGGTTCTGCCTACAGCATGGAACAATAAATGTTTCGGAGCGTAGAAGTATAAAAAAGGCTGACGCCCTAGAGTATAAATTTAGTGGTCTGGCAGTCTCCTAATTTACAAGATTCTAGATTAGAGGCATAGGCATAGGTTATGTTTGTTTACTCACCATCTTCTGCTGTGTTTAGTTTCAGAGACTTTTCCGAAAAATCTACACCACTTGTAGTCTTCCCGGGATCATCCAGCGCGGAACTAAATGCGTTTAAATCAAACGACGTCATTTTCAATGGTTTAATCACACAGAAACTGGAAACATGAAATATAACACGAAACGGTAACCAAGCGTCAACGGAAAAAATTCAATGTATCATCATTTTAGGGTCCAGTCTAACAAAAAGACAAAAATGGAACGGTTGATTCCTCTGTCTATTGATACAGCACAATTCGTTCAGGCGATCTTTGTGAGTTTTCAATTATTGTTTCATTCAATTGGAAATTGATCGCAGATACAACGATCCCCGAATGAGCCTTGTTTCAGAAATAGCAGGGCTGGGTTCCTTGAAAAAATAAACTTGACCTATTTTTTAGATTCAAAATTATTATGACAACGGAACCATCATGGTGCGAGTCATCGCTCGGACTTACCCCCTTGCCTTCACTTCACTTCACTTCACTTCTTCTTTTTTGGCTACTGCGACTAATATGCCACAATGGCCCTCCGTTGATTTGAAGTTGATGTTATGTCAATTATGTCAGTGTCAAGTTAAAATACAGTCACTTCTTCACAATCTTTTATTTGCCGAATTGTAATTGACGTATTTCTTGACTGACATACTGACATTGGCAAGAAGAGCAGTCAAAGTGGCCTGGGCCTGGCAAGAAAAAACAAAAAAGAAGAAGAAAAAGCGAGATAGCGAGATCCATCCAAGGAATGCTCGACTCGATTTTAATTTCAAGGATTTCTCTCAAATTCACTGGTTGATTTGATTTTTGTTATTACATACACTGAAACTACGTTAACCGCGTGAACGTGACTTTCGTGCCGTACATAATGGCGGGTATGTAAATAAACTTATACCTCTTAACTTTCTCGTCGACGCACCAAGCATTATATTATTCTAAATTATTGTAAGAACACTTTACCTATTGGATTGGAATCAGATCTTATCTATAATAGGGGTTTTCAGTGATTTATTATAATATAATCTCAGGTCTGCGGCGTGGTTACTGTAATTTTTATATGCCTATTTCTCCTAGCAAACTAACCTTTGGTCCATAAACTTTGTTTACTGTTTTACATACTTGTTAACGCCATAAAATACTACTTATCTATAAGCCCGAGTAGAGGTCATGGCAATCAGACCTCTAGTTTTAATTTAAAAAATTAACTACCTTGAATTGTTTCATAATCTTAATAGACTAGTTTTGAATGAAACATTCCTTTCTAGCTAATGACATGGAACCCACACTTAAACCAGATATTGACATAGTAGGTACCTAGGTAAATAATTACACAACTCAGTTACTTAATTTTAAACTGTTGTAAACCTGATGTACCTAGTACAGTCAGCATCAAAAGTAGATTGGTCTTTCAGCTCAGTTGGTAGTAGCTCTAACCTACAGCTCAGAAGGCATTCTGAGCCGCAGGTTGTGGGTTTGATCCCCACTGAGAGCAAATATTTGTGTGGGGAATGCAGATGTTTGTTCTCTGTCTGGGTTTTATATTGTATTCTTAGTATGTATTTACAACAAATAAATGTATATTATGTGTTTATTATCAGCTATCTGGTTCCCATAGTACCAGCTCTGCTTTGTTTGGGCTAGATGGTGTTGTGTGGATTGTCTATAATATTTATTTTATTTATTTCTGGTTTGTAAAGTTCTAACCAGCTGACTTAAAATTGAAGCTTGAATAATTTGAAGATCTGCTTTGAGCCCTTTCTATTTGTAAATGGAAGCTGCCATCTTTTTGGCAAATCCAGAGAAGATGGGAATTTTATAATCAAACTTGCTTATCTTCTTTTGATGCTGTCCCACTTATAACATCACAAATTTTATAGTGTGTGACGATTGACTAAGCTTATTATTTGCAAAATAACTATTGCTACAATGTTTTTCAATTCATTCCATTCTGTGTATTTTATGTTAAATAAATAAAAGTTTCTTTCTTCTTTCTACTGGACCACTATTACTGTCAAAATGACACTACAATCAAGTTCTTCTTAACGGCGAATTCGGCAAATTTTATCATTCGCACTTGATGTGCGGGCAGGTTTTTCCGCAAGTAGACCCTATGTAGACCCTGAGTAGAGCTGGTGGGCCCTTTTTGCTTGACCCTTGACATGTGTTGCTCGAACTTTTTTAGGTTCTATGACACGCCCCGGTTTCCTCACGATGTTTTCCTTCACCGTTTTGAGAGTACTGGCATAGTGCACATACATTTTTCGACAGAAAAACTCATTGGTACACGACTGGATTTGAACCCACGACCTTCGGATCAGAAGGCGGGGCCACTACCACTAGACCACCAGTGCTCTCTAAGTTCTTCTTATTATAACTATGTTTATATTTCCAACAGGCTGACTGTATTACGTGTGTAAAGTTTGTGGTTGCAATATCAACATCATTGGTACACTAGCATCTTAACACTGAGTAAAGACTAAAAAATAAGTTGGCAAACTGTGAGACAAGAGATAAGTGCTAAATTATATGAACTTTAGTGTGAATAAAAAAGATTGTTTCCATCTATGAATGCTTACTACGTTTGTGTAAAATAATCAATAGCGATTACTTAATAATGGTTACAATATTTCACGCACTATCTATTTCCAAACAATTTGTTATTGTATTGATAATTTTTAGTGATTAAAAGTCTGCTTTTGACCAGAGTTTTATTATGTCATACTGTTTTCAGAAGCCTTTACTGTTGTCCGTCATGGGTTCGTTGAACTTAATTACCTTCTTAATAAAATGTTGATATTTAAAAAAGAGAGAGGAAATTAATAATTTTTTTTTGTGTTTTCAGATACTGGTAATCCATTTCAAAGATTGCTAAAAACTATTGAGATTAGCGGAACCACCTTTGAATATTATGATGTGACTCAGCTTGGACCTAAGTATGGTAAGTGCAATGTTGTTCGAAATTTTTTTAGGTTCTACGACACGCTGGTTTCCTTCCCCGTTTGATAGCACTGGCATAGTGTACATAAATTTTTGGGCAGAAAAACTCATTGGTACACAACTGGATTTGAACCCACGACCTTAGTAGGATCGGAAGGCCACCATACCACTAGACCGCCAGTGCTCTCCTAATGTGAATTAAAACCATATAAAAAGCAACATGCTAATAGCAAAAACACCATAGAAATTATAAGTACTGAGAGGATAGGGCTAGTTACCTAAACATGAAAGCATGCAGCACTCAGTTTCAGTTCAGTTTAAGTTTTGGTTCATTGAAAATATTTTTTCTGGCTAACTTTTTGTGGCTAATGATGAATTACTAGGTATATATTACCTAGTAATTCATCATTAGCCACAAAAAGTTTGCTGCTGGATATTGGTCTTCCCTAGACATATCCAGAAAAAACCATTTTGAGCCCTCCCATACACCAACTTCCTGGAATCTTTACAGTGTCTTCTGTCCATTGGAGCGCGTCCAACGATTTGTTTTCTTGTTCCGGTTCGTGATTGCCTTTCCATGGTAGATAATTTTGTGTGAAATGTCCACTTATGTTTGCTTATTATTATCATTCCAGTGCCCTAAATGTTGAACCTTGAATGTAGTTATTAACGGGCACCTTTACCAAGCATTTACGTAATAGAATAAATTACAATATTTTCTGGGCTTGGTCTACTTATTTCAATATAACTTGTGAACATTTCAAAGTAAGTAAATGTTTAAATTCGGTTTCGATTACGAGCATATTGCAAGCATTCGTGGTCTAGTAGTAGTGCTCATAAGCATTGAAAAAGATCTTATTGAAACCGGCGACTTCGTTGCCTCAGCTTGCGCGACTGTGGTTACATGCCACAGGAAATACATATCCAGTCTTTCCTGTGGCATGTCCTCAGGAGAGACGTATCGAATACGACCTTCGTGACTAAGTTTGAGCTGAGCTTACTCCATTTAAGTCCAGTCCCGGGCGCTATAACCAACGTCTCGTGGAGGCCATAAATATACTGCGGCCGGTGGATATCGGGTTTGAAGTTAGCCGTTTGGCCATTTTCTCACAAGCGACTTAGACCTCCCAAGTTACACCGGCCAAGCGTACTTTGGAACGAAATCTAAGAGCAGTACACAAGCGTCAGAACCACAGAATACAGTAAAGGCGATCATGCGCTGTTTGTATGGGAGCCGATGTCCCCAGTTTTATATTTCCACTAATATTTTAAATATCACTTAATATGTGGATTCTAAGAAAAAGGAAGGAAGGAAGATGATAAGAAAGTATTTTCTATGTTTTATCTTGTTGCTTAACTTGTTCGGAAAGTAATTCTTGTGCTGCTGCAAGGCATTTTTCACTTTACGACTCCCGAAAAAACTGTTGAATTTGTATGGAGAAAGGAGCGTATGCTATATTTTGGCGACACTTTTCCGGCTACATGGCCGTTCTACTTTGTTCTGTGGTCAGAACATAGCTGAAGAAAAGTCCGATCTGTAACCACAGTTATTGCCCCTGACGCAGTCTACTCTAGACTGACAATACAGCGTCAGGCTTTTGCAGCTAATTGGCGATGAATGAAGAAAAATAATCAGTTCAAATATCTTTCAGACCGTCTACCCTTCTCGATCCGTGTGCTTCTCGAGTCATGCGTCCGCAACTGCGACAACTTCCAAGTGTTGGAGAAAGATGTCACCAACGTCTTGGAATGGGAGACGAACCAGTCTGTCGAAGGGGGAGTGGAAATCGCTTTCAAACCTGCGAGGGTCATCCTGCAGGTAACAATAAATCTTATTGCGATATGCTTAAGTTCAAAATTGTGTGGATTTAATTTTGTAGTACAAGGTTTTTGATTGTCTCTTGGTAAATTAGAATTGCGTCATACTTGGGTCGTTAAATCCCACTTACCATAATAGTGGAAGTTTAGTTGATTGTAGTATTATTATAACTTGTAGAGGTTAGAACGATTTGAAAGAAATATTGAATGCGTAAGAGTGACAAACGACAACCGTTGAGGAATAAAGGTTCTTGAATGGCGACCACGAACCGGAAGACGAAAAGTAGGGCGCCCACCCACCAGATTGCCCAACGACATTGTTAAGATCGCGGGAAGTCGGTGGATGGAAAGAGCTCAGAATCGTTCTTCATGAATGTGTAGGGGAGGCCTATGTCCAGCAGTGGACTTCTTTAGGATGATGATTATGATGAAGAGTGACAAACATCTAAACTTTCCCTCTTTAATGTTAAATAGAATTGAAAGAAAGAATACATACATATATATTTATTTGCAGACGCTTACCACTTTATGGTACACGCTATCGACCCTAAACATGTCCACGAACACGAGTACATTACAATATCAGTGGTATAAGTTCGGCAAGTTTATCATGCGCACTTGATGTGCGGGCAGGTTTTTCAGCAAGTAGGCCGCTGGTGGGCCCTTTTTGCGTGACCCTTGACACGTGTTGCTCGAACTGTTTCAGGTTCTACAACACGCCGGTTTCCTCACGATGTTATCCTTCACCGTTTTGAGAGTACTGGCATAGTGCACATAAATTTTTCGATAGAAAAACTCATTGGTACACGAGTGGATTTGAATTCACGACCTTCGGATCGGAAGGCGGGGCCATTACCACTAGACCACCAGTGCTCTATCAGTGGTATAGGATGGTCTTTCTTCCAGGATCTAACGGGTGTGCCAGCTGTCGTAGACTTCGCGGCTATGCGAGACGCCGTAAAGGATCTTGGCGGTGACCCGGACCGGATCAACCCCATCTGTCCAGCAGACCTGGTCATCGACCACTCTGTTCAGGTCGACTTTGCCAGGGTGTGAGTATAGATAGATAGATAGATAGATAGAAAATTCTTTATTGCACAAAATTAAAAATTACTGTACACAGGCGAACTTAATGCTAGATAGCATTATCTACCAGCTAACCTTTGGGTAATAGGGAGATAGGTTGGGTAGTGCACATATAAGATGAGGGCTTATGTAAATACTAAACTAAAAATAAACACACAGTTAAGCGACAACTATCATCACTAATACACATAATCAGGAAATTCCTGCATAGCAAAATTAAAATTAAAAAAATACGCAATACTTATAATCTAACCTAGCATAAACTCACTTACACACACAGTAGCAGGGAAAAATTATTTATTTTTATGTTTATAAGATTCAATCATGAGGGATAGATAGTGGGCAAAGATTTTGGATTTGAAGACTTCAATAGAGGAGGCCTCGCGACATTGATGTGGGATACCATTCCAGAGCCGGATAGCCGTGCTAGTGAAAGAATCTGAGTAGCGGGATGAACTATGCTGAGGAGTCGACAACATCAGATTACGTATCGGCCGAACAGGGCGATCTATCACACGCAAAGGAGTGAAGCGTTCCTTAAGGTAGTTGGGAGATAGAGGATTATTTAAGATATTGTACAAAAGACACAACATATGAACATCCCGACGCTCTCTTATCTCAAGCCAATTCAGTTGCAAGCGATAGGCGGATACATGGTCGTACTTACGTAGACCATAAATGAAACGGATGCAGAGATTTTGCAATCGTTCGAGCTTGTTCAACTGATCTTCTGTAGCATCAGGATAGCACACATCAGCATAGTCAAGTATGGGAAACAGCAACGCATTCACTAACGCCATCCTGGTTGACTGGGGCAAAAAGTTCTTCATCAGCTTAAGAGAATGCATGCTTCCATACATTCTCCCACTGACCTGTGCGATGTGACGGTCCCAGGATAAGTTACTGGTGATGTGTAGGCCCAAGTTTTTGACTTCAGTGCAAAACTGTAGTGGATGGCTATCATATTCTACTGGAGGGAGACTGCTAAGGTTAAGCCTGGAGATGTAGTAGCCACCACCAACAATCATGACCTGGGTCTTGCTAGGGTTTATGAGGAGTCCAAACTTTTGAGTCCAATCAAATATAGCACTGAGATCTCTGTTCAAGGAATCAATACCGTGAAGTACTTTGTCAGGCTCAAAACTCGAGTACAGCTGAACATCGTCAGCGTACAGGTGGTAGGAGGAAAAGGATATTGAAGGAACAAGGGTATTTATAAATATGGAGAACATTAGTGGTGAAAGCACACCACCCTGGGGGACCCCTGCTTCAACATTGCACCAGTCTGAAGAAATATCGTCAACCCTAACACACTGCTGACGCCCACTAAGGTACGAGCCAAACCAGAGTATGGTTGATTGTGAAATGTTTAAGGAGCGAAGTACAGCCAGCAGTATGTCATGGTTAACGCAGTTAAACGCGTTGCTAAAGTCTAGCAAAGTAAGAAGCGTGAGTTTTCTATTGTCAATAGCCGATCTTATGTCGTCTGTTATTTTAATGAGGGCAGTGGAAGTACTATGCGAAGAACGGAAACCAGACTGAAAAGGAGAAAGAAGGGAATTTTTTCGAAGAAAGGAAGAAAGCTGGCGGTATACAACCTTTTCTATGATTTTTGAGAGGAAGGGAAGAATTGAGATGGGACGGTAGTCTTTTAATTCCAAAACTACAGATTTCTTAGGAATGGGGATAACAAAAGCCTTCCTCCATTCGGACGGAAAGCAACTATTTTCTAGAGAAAAGTTTATTATATGAGTTATGTATGGAGTGATCAACTCAAGAATAGGGAGCAAAAGTTTGCGACCAATTCCATCGCATCCTACTGCCTTGGTACTAGTGGCCATAACGATCTTCCTAACTTCGTCCACGTCAGCGGGTTCAAGGCTAAAAGATGAGTAGTTGCCCAGGGGCAACCGTGACACCTGTGCAATTGTTTTATCCTTAACGAGATTAGTAAGCGTATACGGGACTGCTGAGAAATGGCGGTTTAGCTCGTTAACGTCGACAGATGGGTCAGCAGCGCGCTTACTCTTTCCAAAACCCAGGTCATGAAGAACCTTCCAAACGTTATCAGGAGTACAGTTTTCAATCTCGCTATGGATGTTACGACGCTTTGCGTTTCTTATCATCTGGTTGCAACGGTTCCTCGCTCTTTTAAAATCCAAAAAAGTCTCCTCGTTGGGAGTTTTCCTATGCCTGCGATAAAAGTAATTGCGCTTCGCCATAAGTTTGCGTATGTCATCAGTCAGCCAAGGAGCCGGTGGTCTCTTCATACGCACTGGTTTATAAGGGGCATGTTTATCGTAGAGCGTAGTAAGAGCAGAGTTAAAGAAACTAAGTTTTGCGTCGATATCTATAATAACTTGCCAGTTTGAGTTTGAAATTAAAATTCAAAAGAACTAATAGGAATGAGTACAATTTGCCAGAATGTGAGCAACATTTGCCAAATTGTGAGTGGAAGAGAGAGAGAGATAGATTGATTCAGAGTTAACAGGCAGTATAGTTTTTCCCATAATTTTCGTTTGGTATTTGCTGATTTAACTTCTACATTTCAGACCGGATGCATTAAACAAAAATCAAGAATTAGAATTTGAGAGGAACAAAGAGAGATTCCAGTTCTTGAAGGTAACATTTTGTGATATTTTTTTTCTTTTTATCAAAAATCAAAATTTTCTTTATTCAGTTCAATTACAAGAATCCACTTTGAAACGTCTTAAAGCTAGGTGAGTCTAGGTGCCAGTTCCACGCGACCAAGCCTAGAAGAACAGGCAACAAATTATGGTGAAGTGGGTCAAGGTTTTGTGTACTGTTATCCACATAATACATTACTTTAGAGAGTCCTTGAGCAGAACTATGAATGTGTTAGGTGTTTATTGATAATTTTATTTCAGTGGGGAGCAGAGGCTTTCAATAACATGCTGATTGTACCACCAGGGTCGGGAATCGTCCACCAGGTATAATTTTTTATTTATTTTAGAATTAGTAATCAAAATTAATAAATACCAGAATCACGACAAGTTTAGTTTATCACTATTGGTTTGGAATCACGCAAACTGCTTCCATATGTAAAATAAGTAGTTATTTCTGCCGTGAAGCAGCATCGCTGTGTTTCGGTTTGAAAGGTGTGGGTGCCGGTGAAATTACTGGCACATGAGGCTGAATTTCTGTATGCCTCAAGTTGATGGACGCAGGGTAGTGCATTTATGAGGAAATACTTTGTTTTAGGCGATGGTTACCACTTAATATCAGATTGGCAGGAACGTGCCCTACGATGCACTTCCCTGCGTCCATCAACTTGAGGCATACAGATGTTCAGCCTCACGTGCCAGTAATTTTACCGGCACCAATACCCTTCAAACCGAAACACAGTAATGCTGCTTCACGACAGAAATAGGCATGGTTGTAGTACTTCCCCGGAAGAGCCCTTCACAATGAGCTCTACTACTAAACTGCCTACCTGAAATGTTTGAATTTCAGGTGAACTTAGAATACCTCGCTCGAGTAGTATTCTCAGATGGACCCATTCTGCACCCTGACTCTGTCGTGGGCACTGACAGTCACACCACCATGATTAACGGACTTGGGGTTGTGGGCTGGGGAGTAGGGGGTGAGTAGCACTATACCTTTTCAGTTGTAGGCAATAAATATTGCACATCGGCTTATTTCGGACTCAAAGACTGTTATTAATAATCCTGGCGTAGCGTTGGACTAGTTAATCCGTGTTTTGTCACATTTGCTCGAGTTGACAATTGCATGTCAATGCAAGAGACAAAACACGGATTAACTAGTCCAACGCTACGCTAGGATTATTAATAACGCCCATAGAGCGTAGTGTGCGTCAGAAAGAGATAGCGCTCTACAAAGCTGGAAAGCCGATATGCAATATTTATTGCCTACAACCGTACTTTACTTGTATTAGGCTGCTTTCATAACAGACGAGCCTAAGGCCGCGTTTAATTTCGAGAACTCCTTTCTTAGTGCATTATCTGGCAACAGAAATCTACAATCCGAATTTTATGCTTCTAGAATTTCTGGTTTACGCTGGCTGGAATAGCGACTACGAACCGTAGGGCGCCCACCCACCAGATGGACCAACGACATTGTTAAGATCGCGAGAAGTCGGTGGATGGAAAGGGCGCAGAATCGTTCTTTCTGGAAATGATTAGGGAAGGCCTATGTCCAGCAGTGGACTTCTTCAGTCTGATGATGAGCACAAACTTTTGTCTGGATATAAATATTTGTTTTGTCTCTGGGTGTTAAAAAAGGTAATTAGTTGTCTGGTGTGAATGAAAAATAAACTAACTGCATAATATATGTCTTGTTTCGCTTTCGTGTTCTCAGGTATTGAAGCAGAGGCTGTGATGTTGGGACAAGCTATTAGCATGTTGTTGCCCAAAGTAGTAGGATACAAACTAGTCGGGGAACTGAACCCACTAGCGACTTCTACAGATCTGGTGCTAACTATTACTAAGGTACGCATCATCATTGGCCTATAATTCATAAATTATTAAGTACATAATAATCATTTAATTCAGACAGCTAAAAAAGCACATTACAAAAATGAAACACTTTAGGATAGTTAATAATTACGTAGGAGACTAACATACATCAAATAAAAATTACTAAATCTAAAAATACTACTAAAAATAGAAAAAGAAATAATCTAAAGAGTGCAGAAGGTGTTGATGCTATGGAGAAGAATTTAACCGAAGTTACCAATAAGAAATAATAAAGTACCAGGCAACCATGACTAATTGACTGGCCTCTCAGCTCAGTTAGTAGTAGCTCTGCCTTCTGCGCCGTAGGTCATCCCAATCGAGAACAAATATTTGTGTGGTTAACCCAGATGTTTGTTCTCTGTCTGGGTGTTCTATTGTATTCTAAGTATGTAGAATTTACAAAAAAAAACATCAGAATTATATCAGCTATCTGGTTCTGGTCTGGTATATTCTGGTTCAGTATTCAAACCATTGGGTCAGGGTACGACCTTAATAAGGTGTTACGTTACAGCATCTCCGTTCACTGGGCGTAGTGGGTCAGTTCGTGGAGTTCTTCGGTCCCGGCGTAGTGGCGCTGAGTATCGCCGACCGTGCCACCGTCGCTAACATGTGCCCTGAGTTTGGAGCCACGGTCGCGCACTTTCCTGTGGACGAGCGCTCTTTGGAGTACCTGACGCAGACTAGTAAGCGATAGATTTACTTAGGTAGCGGCACATAACTTGAGCGGTGACCGTTATTGCGCAGAAGTCAAAAATAAGGTACCTGATGGGAGCTAGCGCAGTGAAGGGCGGGCGTGCGTAGCGCTGATTGGCTCTCCAGTCGCACTCCGCTCTCTGTACCAATAGGACACTCTGCACACATCCACACATCTAGTGTGCGCGACATGGCACACTACGACGCATGCGCAGCGCGTATCGCCCACCGCTAAAGTTATGTGCCGCTAGTTATATTTTATGCTAGCTTTCTATCTGCAGCTTGGCTCGTAGTACTGGAAAAAAAGGCTTAGAATAGTTTTGGATCATTGGCGATGAGCACGCAGGTTAAATACTTAAAAAACTCCTTGCTGCGCAGGTTTCCAAACTCCTTGGATCTAGCGTTTTAGCCTATACAGTCTGCGCCCGCTAAACAAAACAGCCTCTGTAGGCGACACACGCCGTAGTAACTAAATTTTATACATTTTTGTCAAATATGCTTTTTACAGCTATCTATTGTACTTAGGTAACCTATTTTGTGTATCTTCTAAAACTAAATTTGTTCTTATATTTTGTACTTGTAACGCCATCTGTTGGCACTTTTGCGCATTATGAAATAAAATAAAAAAGACAGAAGATGTGGGTGGATACGGATCTTTTTAATCAATTGCTGTTCGTTGTTCGATGGTCGTCGCGTTCCGATGAAAAAGACAACGCGGCTCCGTTCTGTTTTAAAGTCAAATGGTTTTCAAAAGTCCTTAACAACCCCGTGTGCACCCCCAACCTTCTTCTGACGTTCACGTAAAACGCTGTGTTTAATTTCGATCCTCTACAGCCTCTATAAAACTTATTACGGACATAAAAAAAGTAAAAGTAAGAAACAATATAGTGTGCTAAAGTATAAAAAACATGTGTTTATTAAGCTGAATTATAAATTTAAATACGTTTTATGAGCCACTTTAAGAGCAAATGTGCTTAAAATACTATTTCTAAATCAGTTCCACTGCTATGGTGTGTGAGCGCCACAAACATTTAAACTACGGTTATGATGATGTGCGTATTTAATGTATTTATATCTTTCTAGATCGCTCGCAAGAGAAAATCGACATCATAGAGAAGTACTTACGGGCCACAAAACAGTTCAGAGACTACAGCAAACCAGAACAGGACCCTATATTCTCCCAGGTTCGTTTGAAGCGTTTCTGACGTATAACTTGCTTGATCAATCTTGATCATAGAATAGAATAGAAAATTGTTTATTTTACACCGTATAAACTAGCAATAAAGAAACAAGTAAAACATATTGTAAAAATAAGACGAAGTGCCATCATGGTCGTCTGTGGGGGTATAGCTGCACTGTTACTTATAACTAGCAATAAAATTAAAAGCTAATTTGCAATAAAATTACGCGTTATTATTCTTGTAATCATTTGTAACGTAAAGTATATTTTGTAAAATTCCTGAACAATATTTTTTGCAGGTGGTAGAATTGGACCTGGCGACGGTAGTGACGTCAGTAAGCGGTCCCAAGCGGCCTCAGGACAGGGTTTCCGTCTCTGTAATGAAAAAAGATTTCCAGGATTGTCTCACGAGCAAGGTACGTAACTTTCCATCATAAAAACGTTCTACACCGTCTCGTAACATCGCATCAGGTAAAATTACGTTCACCTATCAAACAGCTGTCAAAAAAAAACAAAAAAATACTTGCATAATCTGTCAATTCTAACTATCACACACCCAGTACCAGATTGACAGTCATGTCTACTGCGGTTGTGAGAGCTAAGAAAGACAGAGAATTGCTTCTTACTATGATGACAGCTGAAAATAAAAGAAATATAGGTATGTTGATATTATCTGTCAATTCTAACTTTCAAACACCCAGTGACAGATTGACAGACATGTCTACTGTGGTTGTGAGAGCTAAGAAAGACAGAATGTTTCTTCTTTGTATATCGTTGAGATGTTGATAAAATCTGACAATTCTAACTATCACACACCCAGTGACAGATTGACAGACATGTCTACTGCGGTTGTGAGAGCTAAGAAAGACAGAATGTTTCTTCTTTGTATATCGATGGAATGTTGATAAAATCTGACAATTCTAACTATCACACACCCAGTGACAGATTGACAGACATGTCTACTGTGGTTGTGAGAGCTAAGAAAGACAGAAAGTGGCTTCTTTGTATATCGTTGGGATGTTGATAGAATCTGGCAATTCTAACTATCACACACCCAGTGACAGATTGACAGACATGTCTACTGTGGTTGTGAGAGCTAAGAAAGACAGAGAATTGCTTATCACTACGATGACAGCTTAAAATGAAAGAAATATTGTTATGTTGATATTTTCTGCCAATTCTAACTTTCACACACCCAGTGACAGATTGACAGACATGTCTACTGTGGTTGTGAGAGCTAAGAAAGACAGAATGTTTCTTCTTTGTACATATATCGATGGAATGTTGATCAAATCTGGCAATTCTAACTTTCACACACCCAGTGACAGATTGACAGACATGTCTACTGTGGTTGTGAGAGCTAAGAAAGACAGAATGTTTCTTCTTTGTATATCGATGGAATGTTGATCAAATCTGTCAATTCGAACTTTCACACACCCAGTGACAGATTGACAGACATGTCTACTCTAGGTTGTGAGAGCTAAAAAAGACAGAATGTTTCTTCTTTGTATATCGTTGGAATGTTGATCAAATCTATCAATTCTAACTTTCACACACCCAGTGACAGATTGACAGACATGTCTACTGTGGTTGTGAGAGCTAAGAAAGACAGAATGTTTCTTCTTTGTATATCGTTGGGATGTTGATAGAATCTGTCAATTCTAACTATCACACACCCAGTGACAGATTGACAGACATGTCTACTGCGGTTGTGAGAGCTAAGAAAGACAGAATGTTTCTTCTTTGTATATCGTTGGGATGTTGATAGAATCTGTCAATTCTAACTATCACACACCCAGTGACAGATTGACAGACATGTCTACTGCGGTTGTGAGAGCTAAGAAAGACAGAGAATTGCTTCTTCCTACGATGACTGCTTAAAATGAAAAAAATATTGTTATGTTGATATTATCTGTCAATTCTAACTTTCACACACCCAGTGACAGATTGACAAACATGTCTACTGTGGTTGTCAGAGCTAAAACTGACAGAAAGTAACTTCATATCTTGATGGCCGCTAAGGATGAGAGAAAACACTGGTATGTAGATATAATCTGACAATTCTAACTTTCACGCACCCAGTGACAGATTGACAGACATGTCTACTGTGGTTGTGATAGCTAAAAAATACAGAAAGTAACTTTATTTCTTGATGAAGCTTACAGTGAAGGAGCACATTAGGATGGTGATAGAATCTGTCAATCTAACTAGCACACACCCAGTGACAGATTGACAGACATGTCTACTGCGGTTGTGAGAGCTAAAACTTACAGAAAGTAACTTCTTATCTTGATGACAGCTAACATTGAAAGAACACATTAGAATGTTGATAGAATCTGTCAATTATAACTATCACACACCCAGTGACAGATTGACAGACATGTCTACTGTGGTTGTGAGAGCTAAAACTTACAGAAAGTTACTTCTTATCTTGATGACCGCTAAGGATGAGAGAAAACATTGACATGCTGATATAATCTGTCAACTCTAACTTTCACACACCCAGTGACAGATTGAGAGACATGTCTACTGCGGTTGTGAGAGCTAAAACTAACAGAAAGTAACTTCTTATCTTGATGACAGCTAACAATGAAAGAACACATTAGGATGTTGATAGAATCGTCTACTGCGGTTGTGAGAGCTAAAACTAACAGAAAGTAACTTCTTATCTTAATGACAGCTAACAATGAAAGAACACATTAGGATGTTGATAGAATCTCTCAATTATAACTATCACACACCCAGTGACAGATTGACAGACATGTCTACTGTGGTTGTGAGAGCTAAAACTTACAGAAAGTTACTTCTTATCTTGATGACCGCTAAGGATGAGAGAAAACATTGACATGCTAATATAATCTGTCAACTCTAACTTTCACACACCCAGTGACAGATTGAGAGACATGTCTACTGCGGTTGTGAGAGCTAAAACTAACAGAAAGTAACTTCCTCGTATCTTCATGAGAATCTTTTAAAAATGAAAAACTACATTGGGATGTTGATAAAATCTGTCAATTCTAACTATCACACACCCAGTGACAGATTGAAAGACATGTCTACTGCGGTTGTGAGAGCTAAAACTAACAGAAAGTAACTTCTTCGTATCTTCATGAGAATCTTTTAAAAATGAGAGAATACATTGGGATGTTGATAGAATCTGTCAATTCTAACTATCACACACCCAGTGACAGATTGACAGACATGTCTACTGCTGTTGTGAGAGCTGAAACTAACAGAAAGTAACTTCTTCGTATATTCTTGAGAATCTTTTAAAAATGAGAGAATACATTGGGATGTTGATAGAATCTGTAATTCTAAATATCACACACCCAGTGAGAGATTGACAGACATGTATACTGCGGTTGTGAGAGCTAAAACTAACATAAAGTAACTTCTTCGTATATTCTTGAGAATCTTTTAAAAATGAGAGAATACATTGGGATGTTGATAGAATCTGTCAATTCTAACTATCACACACCCAGTGACAGAGTGACAGACATGTCAACTGCGGTTGTGAGAGCTAAAACTTACAGAAAGTTACTTCTTATCTTGATGACCGCTAAGGATGAGAGAAAACATTGACATGCTGATATAATCTGTCAACTCTAACTTTCACACACCCAGTGACAGATTGAGAGACATGTCTACTGCGGTTGTGAGAGCTAAAACTAACAGAAAGTAACTTCCTCGTATCTTCATGAGAATCTTTTAAAAATGAAAAAACTACATTGGGATGTTGATAAAATCTGTCAATTCTAACTTTCACACACCCAGTGACAGATTGACAGACATGTCTACTGTGGTTGTGAGAGCTAAAACTTACAGAAAGTTACTTCTTATCTTGATGACCGCTAAGGATGAGAGAAAACATTGACATGCTGGTATAATCTGTCAACTCTAACTTTCACACACCCAGTGACAGATTGAGAGACATGTCTACTGCGGTTGTGAGAGCTAAAACTAACAGAAAGTAACTTCCTCGTATCTTCATGAGAATCTTTTAAAAATGAAAAACTACATTGGGATGTTGATAAAATCTGTCAATTCTAACTATCACACACCCAGTGACAGATTGAAAGACATGTCTACTGCGGTTGTGAGAGCTAAAACTAACAGAAAGTAACTTCTTCGTATCTTCATGAGAATCTTTTAAAAATGAGAGAATACATTGGGATGTTGATAGAATCTGTCAATTCTAACTATCACACACCCAGTGACAGATTGACAGACATGTCTACTGCTGTTGTGAGAGCTGAAACTAACAGAAAGTAACTTCTTCGTATATTCTTGAGAATCTTTTAAAAATGAGAGAATACATTGGGATGTTGATAGAATCTGTCAATTCTAACTATCACACACCCAGTGACAGATTGACAGACATGTCTACTGCTGTTGTGAGAGCTGAAACTAACAGAAAGTAACTTCTTCGTATATTCTTGAGAATCTTTTAAAAATGAGAGAATACATTGGGATGTTGATAGAATCTGTCAATTCTAACTATCACACACCCAGTGACAGATTGACAGACATGTCAACTGCGGTTGTGAGAGCTAAAACTAACAAAAAGTAACTTCTTCGTATCTTCATGAGATTCTTTTAAAAATGAGAAACTACATTGGGATGTTGATAAAATCTGTCAATTCTAACTATCACACACCCAGTGACAGGGTGACAGACATGTCTACTGATGTGGTGACAGCTATAACTGACAGGTGGTATTGTTTTGTAACAGCAGTCACTCTTCTTATCTTCAGCAGTAGACAGTATCCACCAAACACAACTATTCCACACCCAGTGACAGATTGAGAGACATGTCTACTGAAGTGTTAATAGCTGTATCTGGCAGATGACGCAATAAAACATCCAAATTAGACATCATTTAAGCTTGTCTTTTCGCGATAGAACTCATAGTATTGCCAATGTATCTGTTTAGTAGATCAAGAGTTACCATCTAACATTTTAATCACAATGCAACGACTTTAATAAATAGTATCATAAGTACCTCTTTGGCCAACTAAACAGATAGGTTACATCCTTAAAAAAATTACAGATAAAGTACTTACATAATTTCTAAGCTCTCATCTTTGAAGCGCATTAAATCCTCTCACCACATTGGTTCTAAAGAAGTAGTGACACGCCACGACGCTCTCAACCTCCTGGACAATTTACGCCACAGCAGCACAATCAAGTATCACATAACACACAAACTTGGTCAACATTCGCGGCGCAGCGCTAAAAACAGCGGTTCGATTCAAAACTTTTACATGGCTGTAAATATTTATTTATTTTTAACTTTTGGACAAACTATATCCCGATCTGTCTTCTACGAGTGACAGGTTGATACTGACCTAAAAATTCCCTAAAAGTCCTTTTATACTCATTTTACTTGTCAATATCATTAGACGCTTAATGGGTTAAAAATAAAAACCATTAAAAAATAGGAGAGATTAATTATGGGATAGATGCGACCTTAATTAGGGTGAAAAGGTACCTGTAATGAATGATCACAATATTTTCAATTACTTATGTTTACTTGCAAAGTGGTTGTGGCACAATTTTTGACCATTATTGCTTCATTTTATTTATACTAAAAATACTTTTGACTCCTTAGACAAAGTAAATGTTCGTGACATTACTTTTGTATGCATAAGCAAATTTTTCTTAACCTTTTACGTTAAAAGTCGAAAAAGGCTTAGACATTATTTAAAGACCCGTGGTAAAGGTACATTATTTGATACGAAAAAGATAAATAAATAAAAACACTGTCTAGCCCCAAATTAAGTCGAGCTTGTACTATGGGGACCAGATAGCTGATATGATACTTACATACATTTTTTTGTAAATATGTACTTAGGATACAAAAAAACACCCAGACAGATAGAATAAACATCTGTGTTCACCGCACAAATATTGAATCTCGGTGGGGATCGAACCCACGACCTACAGCGCAGAAGGCAGAGCTACTTCCAACTGAGCTGAGAGGCCAGTCAACACAGTGGATATTCTCCAATCCTGGGGATTCAAGTACTTAGCCTATTTATTTTACAACCATCGAATATGTTATGATTTGATGAAGTGCACATATTTATAATTGTGTTTACGTACACTTGAAAACTAGAAAGATTTTATACGATCCCATTAGTAACGTATAACAGAACCCTATGAGTTATTCGCCAGGTGAGAATAAGCAGGTGGTTATTGCACCTCCGTTAAGGGGAAGGTCGTGGGTTCAAATCTTACTCATTTTATAATTTTAGGGGCCTTTCGATATTGAAAGTCGGTTTTTAAATACTTTGTATCAACTACTAGAGATCCGCCCCAGCTTCGCACGGGTCGCTAGTAGAAAATAACGTGATTTTATATAACCTATAGCTTTCCTCGATAAATCTATCCAACTCGAAAAGATATTTCAATTCGGACCAGCAGTTACCGAAATTAGCGCGTTCAACCAAACAAACAATCAAACTCTTCAGCTCTTATAAAATTAGTGTAGATTGTTTTGTGTCCTTGTATAAAAACAGATCTTTTTATTCTTCTCTGGATCTTCTCGGTGTATATTCTCAGTAGAACTATTTAGTGAGTTAGCTTTATGATTACAGTTTACTCATAAGAAGCAAAGCCACCAAATTGTACGACTGAGGCTATGTCCTCCACACACGTTTAGTAACAAATAACTGGATTGTTTTCCTATATTCTGGCCTATATACTTAAATAATTACTATTGCGGTTAAAAATAAATATATTATGTGGGTGCATAATAACATTATCAATTTGTGGTTGTATCAGATAGGAACTAGTATTTTGTGTGAGCGTAAAACACAGTAGTAGTAGTAGAGCTCTTTGTGAAGGGCTCGTCCGGAGAAGTACTACCACCATGCCTATTTCTGCCGTGAAGCAGCATCGCTGTGTTTCAGTTTGAAGGGTGTGGGTGCCGGTGAAATTACTGGCACGTGAGGCTGAACATCTGTATGCCTCCAGTTGATGGACGCAGGGCAGTGCATCGTAGGGCACGTTCCTGACGTGCGTGACCTACGAGGCATTGCTTTGTTATAGGCGATGGTTACCACTTAACATCAGGTGGGTCATATGCTTGTTCCATCAGCTAGTTACATAAAAAAAAAAAACAGTGTCCATAGAGGTTTGACTGGCCTGTCAGCTCAGTTGGTAGTAGCTCTGCCTTCAGCGCTGTAGGTCGTGGGTTCGATCCCCACCGAAAACAATTATTTGTGTGGTGAACACAGTTGTTTGTTCTCTTTCTGGGTGTTATATTGCATTCTAAGTATGAATTTACAAACAAAATGTATTTAAGTATTGTATCAGCTATCTTGTTCCCATAGTACAAGCTCTGCTTAATTTGGGGCTAGATAGTGTTGTGTGGATTGTGCAGAATATTGGGACGCTACAGTGCCTTGGACAGGATTTTAGATGGAATAGGCTTGCCCAGCACCTATACCATCCTGACAGCTTAGTCGGCCTAATCCGCAGGAAAGACATGGTCAATACGTGCGACTAAGCCGCAAGATTCCTCACGATGTTTTCTCTCACCGTTTGAGAGCACTAGCATTGTGTACATACATTTTTCGACAAAAAACTCATTGGCACACGACTGGATTTGAACCCTCGACCTTAGGATCGGAAGGCGAGGCCACTACCACTAGACCACCGGTGCTCTAGTAGATACACAATTTCAGGTATCCTTTTTCTCTGTTTTTAGCAAATAAACGGCAATTTCGGTACGAAGATAGTTAGGTTCGCTACCTCAATTACAAATGATCTGGTTTAAGAAATATTTAAACTTTACAAAACAGAAATATTCATCTACTTTTTTTACTGACTGTGCCACAGTCTAAAACACCCAGATTTGGAAAAATATTTGCAGATATATAGTGCGAACATTTAACCGCCATGGGAATCGAACCCATTCCAAACTAGATCAAGTGATTTTAATTTTATGCGTGTGACGTGAATATTTAAAGTATGGGAAATATTGAACTTCCTGCCTATTTGTGGTTACCTCTACCGCACTCTTTATCAATATTATTTTAGTTTTATACATCTATTTCTTTTGCATTTATTATTACTCTTTTCGCGCTGTGTTTGTATAAAAAAAAATAAAAAAAATATGGACAATCCACACAACACTATCTAGCGCCAAATTAAGCACAGCTTGTACTATAGGAACCAGATAAGTAGCTGATATAATACTATATTATTATTTTATGTAAATGTATACATTTCTGGGCGAAGCTCATATCATGGGAAAAACTCAAAAAAAAAACTCAATAATTTTTTATTCATTACGAACGATGCAAGAATCACTGTGAAACGTCTTATAGCTAGGTGAGTCTAGGTGCCAGTTCCACGCGACCAAGCGTAGAAGAACAGGCAACAAACTACGTCTCGGTTCCTACTGTTTTTTTATATGATCCTTTTACAAATCAAAAATAGTAACATCGACACGACGAAGAAGAAGAAGTATGTATTCTTAGAATACAATATTGATGTGTATTTTCTTTCATTCTTTTCTATTTGCTTCTTCTACTTGTTCTTTCGAACCAAGTGTGGTGAAAGGATTTTAAGATTTTTCTATTTGCTGCTTGGAGGAATTAGAAATGGAGGCGTCAACGTTTAAATCCACGAACAATATTTTCTGCCAAAATTGACGGGGGACGAGGTAAACACGCATGGCACACGCGCATAGCAAAATCCTATTCATGTAAACACACACATTGACAATCCCGCACACGATCTTAAAATTTGCACACAGATAAAAAATATAACGTAGTTACGCAGTGTCAAGACTCACATTAGGATAATCTCTAGTGATGGGCATTCAGTAAGACCGGTAAATTGAACGATGAATAAAATAATGAATGAAATGGGTTTTTAGGTACAGGTAATAGTGAGTGTTGTGAATAAGTTATGCACAACAGGTTTCACATTTTGTAACAGTCAGAAAATAAAAGAACTTAATTTAGTTGTTATGTTTTATTAATGGTTATAAGTTTGAATCATTAGTTCTTAACATGTTATAGCATAGTACACATAAGTTTAGTCTTTTATTGAATAATTGAAAAATATATATAAAGTAAATAAATATTGTGGACAATTCACACAACACTACCCAGCCCCAAACTAAGCAGAGCTTGTAATATGGGAACCAGATGGCTGATATAATACTTGAATACAAGTGAAATCACATTACATCGTCAGCCTTCACACCACAGCGAAGTTTGTAGTTCTGCCTTCTGCGCCGGAGGCGTTGGTTCGATTCCCACCGAGAACAAATATTTGTGTGGTGAACGCAGATGTTTGTTTGCCCGAGTTTGAGAACTTTGTGTAAAATGTTCCGAGCAAATCACACTCGTTCTTGTTGCATGCCAAGTTGTTTTTTGGCCAAAAAATTTTGTCCATTCTTCAAGCAACAGGGTTTTTTGGAAACCTGCACAGGGCGTAAAAGAAATATAAAATAGGCAAAAAAAATGTTTTCACTACGCCCACGACTTTATTTTTGAGGATGATGTCATGTCCTATTTTATACATTGATGAGTAGAGGGTTTGATGACTGGTACCTAGGATACCCATATTGTGGGATTTGTGAATAAATGTAATCCGATATTTCGTGGCGGCAGCCATCTTGGACCGATTTTCATCAAAAATAGCTAAGAACACTCCCGACTATTCACCTTTCAAACAAACAAAAAACTAAATTAAAATCGGTTGATTCGTTCGGGAACTACGATGGGACAGACAGACACACACACACACACAGACACCGCAAACTCATTACATCCCGTCGTTTTTATGTCGGGATTTAAAAAGCACCAAATACGTAATTAGACAACACATTATGTGATAATAATTTAACGTTTATTTTATCATTCATTCATTCATCAATTTCATTCAACTTTTCCCAACACTATGCCTTCTACCAAGGTATAATCTTTGACAATACTGTCGTAATACTGTCGCTAATCTGTCGCAACCGGTATTTCTTGTGAACTAAAATTCTACAAAATTACAAACACAATTGACAAAATAATACTCCCTTGTGGTAGGAAATACCATTTTCCCGGAAGTTTGATGTCTCTGATCGTCTTTTACAAGAAACTACCATGCAATTCACCATTTTCGCGGAGCTCCACTTCGCGACATGAAACGACACACAATGGCTGCGGTTGCGAGTGAAACAGTTTTATTAAAAGGATATGATCGAGATCGGTATATGACCGGCAGAGGGGAAAGCCCTGCCTTGACATCTCCATTTCTAATTCCTCCAAGATTTGCTGATGAATCTTTTTACGAGAATTCGTTATTATGAATAATGTTGCAATTAGGTTGGTGAGCAATATCGACTACATCTTAATTGCATTTAATTAACTAAACACGGTATTAGTGCAGGTTACAGAATATTGATTTGTACGTAATAATTACTGTGTCATTAGGTAACTATTCTGCAATTTAAAAAAATACTAATTACTAGGTACCTACTTAGCTAACTGCTCGCATTTTAGGTTACTTACCTAACTCAAAAAGGTTTAGAATATTATATTATTTTTCCGATAATACTACAAAAAAAAAATGCGAAAGTTTGAGAGTCGGTTTGTGGTGTGGGTAGATATGTTTGTTCCCACTCATTTCCGTAATGGCTGAATGGATTTTAGAATAAATAAATAAATAAATATTATGGACAATCCATACAAGGCGTTCTAGGCCCAAACTAAGCAGAGCTTGTACTAACCAGGTAGCTGATTTAGCACACTTGTAGACATTTATTTGTAAATATATACTAAGAATACTCTATAACTCCTAGACAGAGAACAAATATCAGTGTTCACCACACAATTAAATATTTGTTCTCGGTGGGGATCGAACCCACAAGCGCAAAAAGCAGTTACTACCAACTGAGCTAGGAGGACTGTCCTAAAATAAACTAAGATTGCTACGATTACAGTGACACCACCATATCCTAAACTGGTATATAACATTGTCCCAGCGCTGGAATCGAACCCGCGTCGCAGCCTCTTCAAGTATAAATAAAAGTACTTACATTGATACATCGCTCGAGATCAAAACACTAAAAACTTTCACAACTAATCACATAATTTCAAAAACATTGTACTAAACTCATTTCGTTACTAACATAACATTATATTGGGTTCACTATGTCTGTTCAGCTTTTTTTTCATATCCGTGTTTACGTATATATTAATGTTGTTTGTTAGTTCGTCTGTTTGTTGATGAATGAGATGTTGTTTATTAGTTATCGGTAATCTAAGGTAATCTGTTTACGAAGATTTTTATAAAGAAGTTGTAAAAAAATAATCCGTATACAATGGATTTGTCTGGGTTTGGTACAAACAAAATTCATCACAATAACATGTTTTTGACATTGGCGAAGAATGGGTGACATAGTTTCAAATAAACACATATTTTGCTCTCATAATGAAGATTCGAATTGGTTAATGTATAGAAATAAAATTGTAACTGTGAGTCTATGAATAAATAAATAAACATAAAAACTATGGAGCTTTGAGTCCTTTATCAAGCCAAGCCAGTGAACATAGGTACAAGCAAAGCCACGTTATAAACATAGTGCCACTGGATGAGTTTCTTATTGTAACTGCAAATACAAACCGCTGACTACGCAAGGTCTTGATTAAAAGCTGACTGTCTTCGGTACAGTAGGTCAATGTTACGATGCTAACAGTTGAAAGAAATGCTGGGTTTGACTGTTTCTACACTATTTGTGACTAAAATAAGGTCACGTGTCCAACAGCAAAAAACATTATTTCTAAGAAATTGTGAACTCAATGTTGCAATGAGATGAGAGATAATCCGGCGGAAGACGAACACAAAAAAGCTAGTATCATGATGGAAATTATCGAATTTCCTTTTCGTTTGCGGTTTGGTTCATCTTTCCCTAAAAAGCCGGCATCACAGCCTATAGCTGATGACCATGAGTGGCGAATGCCTCTTTACACATGGTGGCCCATCTGTTCCTCTACCAGCTATTCTTCTTTTTTCTGCCCTTATCCCACTTTATGTGGGGTCGGTACAACATGTATTCCTTCTCTATTCCCCTCTGCCGAGCCTTAGTTTGTTGCCTGTTCTTCTAGGCTTGTTCGCGTGGAACTGGCACCTAGGCTCACCTATCTTTATGACGTTTCAAAGTGATTCTTGGAATTGAACTGAATAAAAACACTTTTGATTTGATTTGATCTGTCAGCCGTCATCTTTTATTTTTTTTAAAAGAAAGTCGTGTTAGTTACACTATTTATAACTCAAGAACGGCGGAACCGATTTGGCAGAAAATTAGTGGGGAGGTAGTTTAGAACCGGGAGAAAGACATAGGATACTTTTTATCCCGAAAAAGCAACGGGAATGGGGTGTTACGGGAACGGGCGAGCGAAGCCGCGGGCGGCCACTAGTCTCAAATAAAATAAAACTCCTTAGGTTGTGGATATTTTTTATAACTTCTTATGTGGGCTTGAGCATTTTTGAGGTGGGAAGAAACCAATGAACTCTTTCATCATCACGCGTCACCTCTTCGGCAAAAATCGAAAAACTTCGTGAGAGGGTGTCTTTGCTCAAGTTTCCACTTATGTCGACATAGCTGCCGGAAGACACAATATTATTTTTGAAAATCGAATGTGCTCAGATTTATTTTACTGTTTGAAGAAACTAACATTCTTTTATGTGAAGGAAGGAGGCAATATGAGAAAAACGGCCGCAGCTGTCAGCTCTGCTTTTTCTCTTTCTTCCACGTTTTTCTCATGGCTCATGCAGATGGCTTAGTATAGGTGGTGAAACCGCGGCATTGCCCATGTATGTGATTAATAAAGAGATTGACGAACGTGATCTAAGATAAAATAAAATTGCGGAAGATGTGTACTTAACAATTTTACCAAGAAATTCTTGGAAAATAATTTGAATATTTTTTGTAAATTGATGAATCTTTACTTTCGACAACGTAGGTAGGTATTTCCTATGATACTATGATGGTTACCTGTTTTTTCAGTGGGTTTCGTAAGTACATATATGTAAAAGTGATAATTAAGCGTGCTTGCTGAGAACTTTTTCACTTTTAAAAAACCCGAGATCGCTAAGAAAACTAAAAATTTTAAAAAATCAATAATCTCTTCTCTCTTTGACGTTTGTTGTTTATAATGTGTTATTTACCTATGTATCTTTCTTGTGTTATGATATTCTTAATATTGTGATGTCTTTTGTCGTTTGTATTATTGTGTGCTGAAGCAGCAAGTAGGGGCATGAGTAAAACACCAGTTGCCTCTGACGCTATATAAATTATTTACAATAGATGCAAAGGCCCGTTTACTTTTTGAAGCAGCAAATAAATGCATGTGTTTGTTTCATAAAATTGTTCTAATATAATTTCTAAATGGTTGTCTGCAGGTTGGCTTCAAAGGCTACGGGATTTCGCCTTCACAGTTGAGCGCCCAAGCGTCGTTCACGTTTAGCGACGGCAAGGAATACAGCATAGGACATGGCAGCGTCATCATCGCTGCTATCACATCTTGCACCAACACTTCCAACCCGAGTGTTATGCTGGGAGCGGGTAAGCGCACAAGTTACTTCATATACAAACATAATAATATGTGCATCATTTTACCCGTAAACCTTTTTATTTTTTATAATAAATATTGTAGACGATCCACACAATACTATCTACTCCCAAATTAAGCGACGCTTGTACTGACTGTGAGACAGAGAACAAACATCTGTGTTCACCACACAAATATTTGTTCTCGGTGGGGATCGAACAAACAACCTACGGCGCAGAAGACAGAGCTACTACCAACTGAGCTGAGAGGCCAGTCAAACTGACATTTCGTCTCCATTGTAATGGGTTTCCAACCTCCTTGATTGTACCCCTAAAATGTATAATTCGTGTGATACTTCCTAGTCGCGCCACAGCTATAATTTCAACGTGAGTTATTTCATAAGAATGTACTAGAACTGTTCGTTTTTGTACTGTTACGACGAAAACTCTACATTGATTATAGCTATAACTCTGCTTTACTTTAATAAACGGCAAACCAAACATCTTCGCGTTACGATGCCATCTTTCTCCATCCACTAGCGATGTCACTCGTCGCCCAGTCACAGTAGGGATGTCCTATTCCCAAAACTGGCTAACAGTACGTAAATTAAGAATAATGCACGACGAAGGTTCATGACAAAATCTAAAAATTCTAGGTATGCTGGCGAAGAAAGCGATAGAGAACGGACTAAGCGTACTGCCTTACATCAAGACCTCACTGTCTCCTGGGTCGGGAGTGGTTACTTACTATCTGAGGGTATGTTATATTTGACTGGATACTCGAGATCAGAAATGGATACGATAATACATGAGCAAGAGAGATGTGAGCACTGAGATGATGTATGATAAAGAAAGAAAGAAGGAAAAATCATTTGTTCAATTATCACAGATAAATAATATAAAATAACAGAAAACTTAACATAAATTGTAGATATAAATGCATAAAAATAATATTCGCATTCTTAAAATGGTGGTGAAAAGGCCTACAGTTCAGCATATGCATATTTATGTTAACACACAGTAGCGCTGGTCTTCCATAGACCTAGGAAAGTACTACCAGCATGCCTCTTTCTGCCGTGAAGCAGCATTGCTGTGTTTCGGTTTAAAGGGTGTGGGTGAAATTACAGGCACGTGAGGCTGAACATCTGTATGCCTCAAGTTGATGGACGCAGGGCAGTGCATCGTAGGGCACGTTCCTGAGGTGCGTGACCTACGAGGTCGAGGCAATACTTTGTTATAGGCGATGGTTACCACTTAATGGGCCATATGTTTGTTCCATCAACTAGTTGTGTGAATCTGCTTATACTTATTATAATCACCCCTTGTAAGTAACATTAGTCCTCTCCATCCATCGGTTGTCTGGTAGAGATCGCTGTTTAGCGATAAGACCGCCTATTTTTTTTTACAAATAGTTGTTAAGTTTTTATGTACCATTGTTTGATCTTATGTATTTGTGAGCAATAAAGTATTTTCTATCTATCTATCTATCTTCTATATATACTTACGTAGGTTGTGATTTCAGGAATCAGGTGTGGTGCCGTACTTGGAAAAGCTAGGGTTCGATATAGTCGGATATGGCTGCATGACCTGTATAGGCAACTCGGGACCCATCGACGACAATATAGCTAACACCATAGAGAAGGTACGTTCATACCTGATATTATATTTTATCTAGACTGGCCTCTAGCTCAGTTGGTAGTAGCTCTGCCTTCTGCGCCGTAGGTCGTGGGTTCGATCCCCACCGAGAACAAATATCTGTGTGGTAAACATAAATGTTTGTTCTCTGTCTGGGTGTTATATTGTATTCTAAGTATGTATTCACAAAAAAAATGTATTCAAGTATTATATCAGCTATCTGGTTCCCATATTACAAGCTCTGCTTAGTTTGGGGCTGGGTAGTGTTGTGTGAATTGTCCACAAAATTTATTTATTATTTATTTATTTAATAATCAAAGGTTTACTTTTTTCAAGTAAAGTAAACTTAGTTAAGTGAGAACTGTATAACCTCCATAACTGGAACTCATGCTGAGGTCCCAACACTTTGGCACTGATTACCTATGTTAGTAGGACGGAGCAAACCTCCGTATCTGGGATTCGTTCTGTCGATTTATCATCATAGTTCCTCTATAACTGGGACAGCGAGCGATTGTATAATTAAATTTTTATTTCAAAGAAAATGTACATTTACAGACGATCTATAGATCCCAACTGATCGAAATCGGGGCAAGCCAATAAAAAAGAAATGAATTTATTCCAAATAAAATGCATAATGAAAACCTCCCTGAATCACCAGTGTGACTCATATTTGATTATTGTTTCAGAACGAGCTGGTCTGCTGCGGAGTGCTTTCTGGTAACAGAAACTTCGAAGGTCGTATCCATCCGAACACGCGGGCTAATTACTTAGCTTCCCCATTACTGGTGATAGCATACGCGTTAGCTGGGACTGTGGATATTGACTTCGAGACGCAACCTCTCGGTGAGTTATGTTATGGCAGCCTGGTACATCTGCAAATATTTGAAAGTGAAACACACTGTACTGGACATGCGCCTACAAAAACATGGTTAAATTTAATGTAATTACTAACAATACATTAAATTTAACTTTATTTCTCTTTATTTGAACGATAAGCATTTACTTAAGCAGACTTTTTAGGGTTCTGTAGCCAAATGACTAAAACGGAACCCTTATAGATTCGTCATGTCTGTCTGTATGTCACAGCCATTTTCTCCGAAACCGTAAGAGCTAGACTGATGAAAATTGGCGAGTAGGTGTATTCTGTGAACCGCATTAAGATTTTTACAAAAAAATAGAAAAAACTATAAATTTTGGGGGTCCCCATACTTGAAACTGAAACTCAAAAACATTTTTTTCATCGAACCCATACGTGTGGGGTATCTATGAATAGGTCTTCAAAAATGAGTTTTTTTTGGTTTGATGATGAATCTTGTTCGTAGGTAACCGCTCGGATGGCTCGCCGGTGTTCCTACGCGACATCTGGCCGACGAGACAGGAAATACAGGAAGTGGAGAACAAACACGTTATACCCGGCATGTTTAAAGAGGTATGTAAAATGATGACTCAGTCAAAATTACTTTTGTCTAGAGAACTACGTAAACTGCTGGATTAGGCCAACCATCTTAATTCATAAATTGTCTATGCACCAGAAAGATAAGGTCAATAACTGCAGGTTTCCTGACAAAGTTTTCCTTCGTCGATTAAAAACGTTGATGTTGCTCGAATTTTAAACCGCAGGTTTCTTTATAATATATTCGTTTGTCGATTAAAAACATTTGATATTGCAAAGATTTTTATAATAAAGTTGCTAAGATGCTGGGTAAGGGTCAATTCACACCGAGACGCGACGCGACGCGACGCTGCGCGCACATTTTTCATAGAGTGACTCAGAATATACTTTATTCACTACACGAAAAGATACACATTACATTGTGAGAATTCAGATTACGTTGCACCACGCAGCACTGCGCCTCGAGGTGTTTGAGTATCGTCGCGTCGCGTCGCGTCTCGGTGTGAATTGACCCTAAGACGACTTTATTTAAAATTATATTCCAGTCAATACCTATTAATTGGCCTATACCCAGCAGTGGGTGATACCGGGCTGAAATGATGATGATGATGATGATTCCAGTCAGTAGTATCAATGACTCATCATCACCATCATCAGCCTGATAAGTTCACTGCTGGACATAGGCTTCCCCTACACATTTCCTGGAAGAACGATTCTGAGCCCTTTCCACCTTCAGCTTCACCTTCACTTTCAGCGATCTTAACAATGTCGTCGGTCCATCTGGTGGGTGGGTGCCCTACGTTTCAGTTCGGGTTTCGGTGGGTGAACCTTTATTCCCAAACGCTTGTCAGTTCTTCGAGCTATATGACTTATTATCAATAACTAGAGACATAGAAAAGCTAAGCCAGTGACGCTGTATAAATCACCTATTCATTGCAAAAACGCTTATAACTTTTTACTAATAGGACTAATAGGACTAATATACTAAATGTTATGGCACATAACGAATAATGATTTCTTATAGGTGTACGCGAAGATAAAGCAGGGGTCATCGACCTGGCAGTCATTGGACGTGCCTCGCGGTAAGCTGTATGGATGGGATCCCGAATCCACTTACATCAAGAGGCCGCCGTTCTTCGATGGCATGACCAAGGTGACTATAAATACTAGTTTTCTTCATTATTATTCAATCATCATCATCAGCCTTCCCAATAGAAAGAACGATGCTGTGCCCTTTCCATCCATTGACTTCCCGTCGTAATATTCCCAATCTACCCACTTAAATATCAATCTACCCACTTTAATGTCATCATCATCATCATTTTAGCCCGTTTGCTCCCACTGCTGAGTGTAGGGCTCTTCTTTATTACGCCATTTTTTCCGGTCCCATCCGAGTCTCATCTACTGAATGGATAAGTCTCATGAGCGCTGCACTCATAACAATGTCGTTCGACCAACGGGTGGGTGTTCTGCCCCTAGGTGTTTGAAAGTCCCTCGCACATATTGTTTTTTTTTTATTTTATTTTAATTTTGTTTATGTGGGTAGATTGGCCATTACATCTCCGGCTCTGGCGGAAGTGTTGTAAACCAATCAGCATTATCCTGAGTCCGAGTGCGTTTTGCGACTAACCGAAATTTAGTATAAGGATTTAGTTACTAAATTAGTAGTGATAGCACGAAAACTCTTCATTGATTATAGCTACAATTATGTTTAACTTTATTACACCGCAAATAATACAACTACACGTAACGACACCATATTCCCCTTCTCCAGCTTCTTCTTCTCCACTAGAGATGTAACTTCTTGCTTGATTCGAATAGGGATGTTCTATTCCCAAAACTGGTTAACAGTAGTAAGTGCTTGTTTCGCAATAAAAAATAAACGCTAATGGTTATTGCATGGTTTTTTTATTTGTTTGGTTGCAGGATCTTCCCAAAACGAAGAGCATAGTAAGTGCGCGAGTGCTGCTGCTACTCGGCGACTCGGTAACTACGGACCACATCTCTCCCGCCGGCTCCATCGCCAGAAACTCGCCCGCCGCTAGATATCTCGCTGCGAGAGGGTAAACACATTTACTTATCGATACTTATAACCTAGGTTGAACGAGAAATAAGGTAATAATAACGTGTCAAGGGTCACGCAAAAATGGCCCGCCAGCGGCCTACTTGCGGAACCAGCCCGCACATCAAGTGCGGATGATAAAAATTTGCCGATTGTACGGTTGGTATTATGTGGGCTTAGTATGGTTTAAATAAAAAGAAATGTGGTGTGCACACAATACTATTTAGCCCGAAATAAAGCAGAGCTTGTACTATGGAGACCAGATAGCTAATATAATAATTATATATTGACTGCCTTCACAGTTGGTAGTAGCTCTGCCTTCTGCGCCGTAAGTCGTGGGTTACGGCGCAGAACAAATATTTGTGAGGTGAAATGTATGTTGTAGTAGTATAATTAAACTTGTCTTTTGTCAGATTGACGCCGCGCGAGTTCAACTCGTACGGGTCTCGGCGCGGCAACGACGCGGTGATGTCACGCGGAACGTTCGCGAACATTCGGCTCGTCAACAAGCTGTCACCAACGCCTGGACCGAGGACCACGCACGCATCAGGCGATGTTATGGACATCTTCGACGCCGCTGAAAGGTTAACAAATATTTTAATAACAAAAAAAAACGTCTTAAAGCTAGGTGAGTCTATGTGCCAGTTTCACACGACCAAGCCTAGAAGAACAGGCAACAAACTACGGCTTGGTTCCAACTGTTGTATGATCCTTTTACAAAACAATAAATTATAGTTAAAAAAACTAAAAAAACACGGTTTTATAACTAATAGAACTAAAAAGTTAAAAATTAAACTGTAATAATCAATTGAAAAAAATATATTATTGTAATAGCAAATAGTGATAATATGTGTAAAAAGCGTAAAGAAAAAAAAATTATGAACGCCACAGATTTTTTATCCTCATTGAAATGGAATGGATTGAACACAAAGCTTACAGTGACAAAGTGCCATAGCTTTTAAGTTTTCTTACGAGTGTTATTTTGTACAGGTACGCGTCAGAAGGCGTTCCTTTGATCGCTATAGTGGGCAAGGACTATGGATCTGGCTCCAGTCGAGACTGGGCCGCTAAAGGACCACAACTACTGGTAAGGAACCATATCCTAGTTCTCAAGGGTTATTCATAATTATTATTTTTAGAGAAAGGCCAAGTTAGGAGTACCCTAAACCGACGAGCATGTATGTAGAATGTTATGCGAGTGAATGAAGCGAAAGAGGATCGTAGCAAGTGGAAATCCGTGATCTCTGCCTACCCCCATGGGAATGAGGCGTGATTTTATGTATGTATGTATTTATTTTATCTATCAAATGCACACGAAAAACAGTAAAATTACAAAGGAGGATTTCGCTACAAATATTACAGTTTTTTTTTAACTAATGCTACTAATACTATCTAACCCCGATTTAAGCAGAGCTACTACGGGGACTAGATAGCTTTTTTAAATACCTACATACTTAGAATACAAAATAACAGCCAGACAGAGAACAAACTTTTGCGTTCACCACACAAATATTTGTTCTCAGTGGGGATCAAACCCACGAAAAAGGCAGAGCAACTACCTTTTTGCTTTATACACATGACTTATGTTACAGCAATAGATTTCTAAATGTTGACAAGCTAATTTGAAATCGCAGAGTTTGTGCTCACTACTGTACCCCAAGTCCCAGTGCATTTACAACATTTCGTTACCAAATGTTGTTTTCGTTTCGCCTATTTGTCTCTGTCTATTGTATGGAGATAAGATGAGACAACAACTCTAACTACGTAGCGTATTTTTGCCGTCTCATATTTTCTCCATGCAATAGAAATGCAACGAAAACAACATTTGGTAACGAAATGTGGTAGCAAAACTCCGACTTCGGGTACTGGTGATTCTTATCCTAGTTGTATTTCCTTTAGGGTATAAAAGCAGTGATAGCGGAGTCATTCGAACGCATCCACCGGTCCAACCTAGTCGGCATGGGCATCATTCCTCTGCAGTTCCTCGCTGGAGAGTCCGCTGTCACTCTGCAACTGACCGGCACTGAGCTGTACACTATCAATGTACCCGCTGAGCTGGTACCGGGACAGAAGATTACTGTGCAGGTGAGACGTGAGACTATACTTGGTGGAAATCTTGGGATAGAAAAAGGACGAACGAAACTAACCTTATGTCGCCTTGATATTCTGCTTGGCCGGCCTCATTGCTGGTTCTACATATTTATTCCACCACAATCACAAGAGATTCACATCAAAGGGGTTTTTCTTACACAGCACAGTTAGTTTTTTATTTGCGGAGCGTGAGCGGTTAGCGTATACAGGCGATTGACTTGAGAGTGAAGCTTTTTTCTCCATCTTCTTCCATGTTGCCGGCGTGACGTCAGTTTCGTTCGAGAAGGGAACCAATAGGAGGACAGAAAGGGAGTGAACAGGAGACGGATGAGTGAAATCATAGATAAATATTGTGTCTAGTGTGAATGAAAATGTATAGATGGCGCTAACAATACTACTATGATGTGTGTATTATGGGTCGAAAGGAAGAAAAGGTACCAGTACCCGAAGTCCCAGTGCATTTACAACATTTTGTTACCAAATGTTGTTTTCGTTTCGCCCATTTGTCTTTGTCTATTGTATGGAGAAAAGATGAGACAACAACTCTATCTGCGTAACGTATTTATGCCGTCTCTTATTTTCTCCATCCAATAGAGAGACAAATAGGCGAAACGTAAACAACATTTCGTCTACCAAATGTTCTTTTCGTGTGAGCACGGGTTTCTCTCTTTTGTATGGAAAATTTATGAGACAGCAACTCTAACTACGTTAAGTTTTTTTGCTGTAGAGAGAGAGAGAGAAATAGGCGAAACGAAAACAACATTTGGCAGTTGTAAATTAAGTGGGACTTGCCCTACAGAACACTTTGTTGTCAATCTGTCCGTCTCTCGGTCTGTAAAGACCCCTTTATCTAACGCGCGGATGTATCGAGTTGAAATTAAAAAGAGAAGAGAGAGAGAGAGAAGATAGAAAAACAGTCTTTTGAAGCTGTGAAAAAAACCAACTTCTAAGTAAACGTTCAGAGAGCTCTTTGTGAAGGGCTCGTCCGGGAAAGTACTACCCCCATGCCTACTAAGCCAAGCACCCTGGTTTTCCGGCTGGATTTCATTTATTTCTTTTGTTCTCAGATCGACGACGGCAGGTCATTCGAAGTCATTCTACGCTTTGACACGGACGTTGACCTCACTTACTACAGGAATGGAGGTATACTCAACTACATGATAAGGAAGATGCTGTAACCTCCAAATAATCACCAACCTCGGTACAGAAATAAACAATGTTTAATAAAAAATAGGATGATACAGGGTGTCAAAAGATCTCTCTTACTAACTCCTACTCTTATTAACTTCATGTGGGGGTTACTGCACAGGCGCACAACTGAAACAAACAATATTTAACTCACTTCATTGAATAAGAACAAAAACTACCTGTTTAAAATCATAAAGTGGTTGCCATTTCTCTAAAATGTCTAAAAAAATATTTCTCTATTAAAATCCGTTTCTAGAAGCGCGGGCTCATGGTCCCATTTATGTTTCGAGAGTGAAAAATAAAAAAAAATAAAAAATGAAAAATATTTTATTTCTGTAGCCAAAATAATGAGCAGAAATTCACAATAAATAAATAAATAAATAAATAAAGTGGAGAGTAGTCTTTTACACCCTGTATACAGGGTGTGTATGGTGGAAGAGGCATTACTGTTAAAACCCCTCAGCTGAGTCGATGTTACAATCTGCGGCAATAGTTTTTTTTCAGATTAGAACAATTTTACTTTACGTATGACGAAGGCATTTATTTCAGTTACATGTCATCACAAGAATCACTTAAGGCGCGGGCCAGACACAACATTGTACCAAACATGGATATACAAAATTGCCCTGTATTCCCATTTTTGACGTCATTTATGTATGGCCCGCGCCTTAGACAGCCATATAAAAAAAGCATTCAAGAACATTAATAAAAAAAATGTTTCCCAATTAATTCCAAGATGGCGTGTTATGTGAAGGAAATTAAGGTTGTCTCTAATATATTTGGCAATGTATGTGGGAATAAACAGGGTGTTTCAGAACATGATTGTATCAGAATAAAGGTCTATCCCCACACATCCGTGGCGTGTCAGGGACGGGGCCGTCAATTGAATTTGAACCCTATATCTGTGCAACTTGAGTGGAATTCTCGTATTTGGCTCCGATTCGGCCAGAGCTCGGCCGACGGGATATAAATTTAACTCATTGTGTGGACAAATATGGTTAAAATTCAAGCCCTGCCCCGCCCCTGAAACGGCATGGGTGTGTGGGGACCTTTAGCCAGCAATTTGAAGCACCTTATAAAGATCAAACTAGGAAACAACGGTTGTATTTTATAGACATTCGAATTTTATAAGCATTCGAATTTTATAATAATGGTTTTATGGTTTTATATATTTTATAATTTTAGAAGCACCAATCACGAGCGTTTGTCGAGACTGCGTTAATGTCGCGTATACGCTTAAAATTCTTACTTGAGTTTTACACCATCGCCTACGTTGCTCTCTTATGTATGGTGAAATGATGAGACAACAACAGTACGTTACGTAGAAACGATCAAAACGAGTTGTCTCATCATTTCACCATACAGCAGAGAGAGACAAACTAATCTAGTAAAACTCAGAATAAGGATACTGAACCAATGCTATATAAGTACAGCAATTAACAAATGAATTGGAATTTAGTTGAAATTGAACTGTTTACGTATATCATTGTGAATATCACAGAAGTGTTTAAAACACTAGTATTCATTCATGGATACATAATAGGTATCCTAGGATCTAAAATCATTCACAATCCCGCAAACATTTTGTTTTACGAAAAAGTAATATTACGACAGCGGTTACTTTGCGTATCTGTCGTGTCTACGCTTTGTTTTACAAACGCTGCTTGATTGGACGCTTATTTACGGGAAATAGGATAATATTAATCAGCTAGCCACATTTATTATAGAAATAATGTAAAATGACCAATATTTTATAAACTATTTAAATATTTTACATTACAGTAATTATGTTTATAATTTTCTGACTTAGCGTTGTATAAAAATGGGCGACAGCTGGTGGCTTAAATCTAGGTCCTCAGAGGGTCTAGAGTACAATTTTTTTTGGCACATTACATTTTGTATGGAAACACGAAAAGCGCCCAAAAGTTCATGAACAAAACCTATGTTGTATGATGTGTGTTAATGAGTACTTCAAGTATCGGTTTTGCCGCATTTTTCATTCTTCTTGTCACTTGTTCCTTCTAACCAATGCCCGTGAAAATGATAGTTATCGACTGGTAGAAAATAATAGTTTTAGAAAACCAAGATATACGCATAAGAATAAACTTATCAAATTAGTGTATTGTCATCGGTCCTCGATAAAACTACAAAGTTTGAATGAAATCTGACTGTTTTATAGTGGTTCAAAGTCACGCCCTAAGGAGTCGATTACAAAATCAAATATGTATTTATTCAGTAGTATCACAAGGATCACTTTGAAACGTCTTGAAGCTAGGTGAGTCTAGGTGCCAGTTCCACGCGACCAAGCCTAGAAGAGCAGGCAAACATACATACAGATGAAGCTAATGGAAAATGTTAAAAATCTATACTTGAAAGTACACTTAGGCATAGGTATTGTCGATCAGAGAGCACTTCGTGTATCCATCCAAAAAAAACCCATGGTTGTAGGCAATAAATATGGCACATCGTCTTTTTGGCTTTGTAGAGCGCTATCTCTTTCTGACGCACACTACGCCCTATGAAGCTGAAATTAGCTGATGTGCAATATTTGTTGCCTACTACTATAGATAGAGCAATCCTCGAAGGCGCGCCCCACTATTCCTCCTAACCGTTTATAGTATATGTATATGTGTGCAAGCTTCCGTCAATGTTTGAGTGTTATCGGTACACACTAATTACCTATGAGTGCACACGCACACTACAATGAATAGACTACGGTTCGCGACTGCCGCTCGGAGCAAACTCCCCGCACCCGCGAGGGGCGCGTCTTCGTGAATTGCACTATCTATATACACTGGTGTTGTGCAAAGTGCTTCTTTCCTACGCCTTGCCACTGGCCTTGAAGTGGTCTAAAAACTTCGACGCCAAAAGTCTTGCGATGCCTGAAGCTTGCCCAGCTCATGCAAACCTTTTTATGTATGTTTTAGAGTTTAAGAATAAATGTTATATTTTGTTAAAATTTAATGCTTTTGTTTTATTTTATCCAAAGGGAAACAAGAAGCCATGAACCTTTTGAAACTATCATGGTTTTTAACACAACTTTTATGAACAACGCGATATTCATGATTTAATTTCGACCCATGATCATGTGAAACTGTGTCGAAATATCGGGAGCCAAAACTCACAAAATTCAATCATGGTAAATATCCCGTTTTTCATAAAAACGAAGCCATTTTTGTTGTCACGTCGTGAGTGTTTCACGTTTCCCACTTTGGGTGCATTAATTATTTTCCCGTTCCTGTTATTTTTTGGGATAAAAAGTAGCCCGTAAGTTAAAATTTGTTTCAAATTTCATCAATTGGTTTAGTAGTTATGGCGCCTTGAGCCAAAAATATCGTAATTTTCACATCTATAATATTCGTAGGATAGCGGATCCCTAAAAACAAAATATGCTGCTTGAGGAGGTTTTGAGAAGGATGCGTGTCATAATTTCATACAATAACACACAATTATTGTTTGGATATTGTTTGTTTATTATTACAACAAGAACTCCCGGCATTACTCGTACAATATTTAAAAACAAAACAATAACTTTATAAATCGATGTTACTTACGAACGATTCATTGGCCCACAAGCCGTACTACAATCATATTCGATTTTCTAATAGTTTTTACAAATATTATTTAACATTTTTGTATCACAAAAAACCTTGCCAACTTTACTTTTTTTGGATGGTCAGTAGGTAATGTTAGTAACTTTTTAAGCTTGAACTCGTGTCGGGGTTTTGATGCAGTTTTGACAATTCGCTTATGCGAATTTTCTAAAAAGTAGAATGTAGAATGAAAACTTTGTTGAATAATTTGTAAATCCGAATTATCATTTGAGACTGAATTAAATAACGACTATAAAATCTACTATTTCAGCATTTTATAATGCTGAGTGTGTTTTTATTACAATTGATGAATATTGTGACGTGTATGGATGACACGACACGAGACTTGGTGACGCCTTTGAAGCAGTATGGAGAAGCATGTGGGTATGAGGTGAGTAAAGTAGTCAGTACCTACTTCATGATCTTAATATTAGTAGGCCTCAAAGTAACGCCGTAATTATGGCTAGACTGTAATATTATTAGAGTAGGCTATTAAAAAAATACGCCATCGCCATCCAAGCAATCCCAGGGTTCAGTAATTTCAAGCTAAGCATAAGCGAATTTTTTTAATGCCGGTAACATTAGATACAGCTGGGCCAGTCAGTCTATCTTGTCGATTGAACCAAGAGTTACCTTCAAACAAAAGTTACCGTCAAATATAAGTTCTTTTTCATCTAGTTTTTTATTGCAATCGAAGCCCAAAATTACTAATGACTCAGCGCTAATTGTGACACTGTATATATCTTTTGAGAAACTGTTGTAAGTAAGGCCTGTAAACCCGGGCTTTTCATTGGAGACTCAAGTTTGCCGTCTTTTACCGCTGGGAATGACTTATTATCCAGCGGTAAGAGATGGCAATTCTTTAAACACTGCTTATATTTTGAGAAACTGTTGCAAGTCAGGCCTATAATTTCCAGAGCTGCCTCAGCCCGATAGAGGGAGTACTGAACGTGCACATAGTACCACACACGCACGCTGAGCTCGGCTACACTAAAACATTCCACCAGCACTACACTGGATGTAAGTCACCTAGCAGCACAAACAACATAATTATTGTACCTCTGACTGAACTACCGTATCTCAAAGAGCCTTTTTGAGACGAGCTTTGCTGCACTGATGGTTCGAAAGAATTAGCGACATGTTAAGAAGAAATCTCTCTCAAGCTCCTAATGCAAATGCTCGACCGGAGTTCAGTTAGTACTTCGCAGAGTTTTAGTTTCACAAACATCCTACAACTACAAGAGAATAGGTATCTTATAGACAAGTGCTACACCGTCGACCGCATCATCACTTAACAGCAGGTGAGATTGCAGTCAAACGCATGCCTATAAATTGTAAAAAAAAATGTTTTTTTTTCTATTTTGTCGTATTTGAAATATTTTTTTTATATTTATTTTTTAAGGAATCCTATGCTTTGCTGGTGGGCAGCTACTTGGTCACCAATTATACCGTACCTACGCAGCATTACTGTAGTCTTTTTCAGATGATGATTACTTCGATAAAAGCAATATCAATATGAAGAGGATTCTGGACTTCACCATCAGCGAGCTATGGGCTCATGAGGAGAGAACGTAAGAGGTCTTTAGGTTCTAATACCTAGGTATATTAATAATTAGTACATCTCCGTTTAAGTTTTATGTAATTGATTGATAATCGTTATTTTTTCAACGTAATATTTGACATGTTTAGAAAGGCTAGGCTGTTAATTGAACGACCAATTAAGATGATATTTATTTTTTAGGCAACAAGGTTTAGGCAACTTAGACGACATGACGGTGATCTTTGCTTTTATTTGCATTATGTAGCTTATCCTCCAAGTGACGACCGGAAAAACAACAAAATACTGTTGTGTGCTAGGCACTAATAAGACCCCTTTCCTTTGATTTATGGCGCTTCAATTCAGCGTGAAGTTTGGTCTTGATGTAACTCGCAAGCCCACATACGGCATAACAGTTTTTATTTTTAGGTTCACTCTGTCAGATCTGCCGTATTTCTTCCACTGGTGGGCGAATCGAGACGAAACAGGTAATTATAACTTTTGAAACTATCATGTTGTTTTTTTCATATAGGAATCACGTAACTCACTATTTCGTAGCTCTCCCGTATCCCTGACGTAGCCATTACATAGCTTTCCGTAGCGGTCGCGTAGAGATTCCGTATAGCTAACGCTTAGGCATCTCGTAGCAATCGTGTAGACTTCCCGTAACTAACGCGTAGGCATCTCGTAGCATTCGTGTAGGCTTCCCGTAACCAACGCGTAGGTATCTCGTAGCAATCGTGTAGACTTCCCGTAACTAACGCGTAGGCATCTCGTAGCATTCGTGTAGGCTTCCCGTAACCAACGCGTAGGTATCTCGTAGCAATCGTGTAGACTTCCCGTAACTAACGCGTAGGCATCTCGTAGCAATCGCGTAGACTTCCCGCAACTATCGCTTTGGCATCTCATAGCTCTCGGGTGTCGTAAATACAAATATTGTGTAAAATATAGTGTAGCTTGCACACGTTCTTCGTTTAGTTTGGGGCTAGACATCATGTTTTCACCACCAACGTCGATTTATTGCATGGTGTTGTCGCAGTTCGGCGCATGGTTTACCAGCTAATCCGCCAGGGTCGGCTAACACTGGTAGGCGGCGGGTGGGGCATGGCGGACGAAGCCACCACCAGCTACCACACACTCATCGACCAATTCACCTACGCGCTAAGGTATACAATTAGAAAATATTTATTTTACGCTACAAAACATGATACAGACACACATAATAACAAGCAATGCGTGACGAAAAAACGGCTTCCACTCAGCATTTGCCATATAAGCGCAAAGGCTTATTTAAGGCGCTGGTTTTCAGTAGCACTGGTTTTACAAATTTAGTTACTTATTTTTTTTGTAATTTACCACCAAATCGATAGTGATTGGTTGGAATCGGAATTGGTCGGATAATTAACGTGTTTGGATCGGTCTAGTCTCAATTATTTGCCAATTTTTATTAGAATTTTGTATGAATTTACAGGAAGTTAAACGCGACCTTCCTAAAATGTGGTCGGCCGCTAGTGTCCTGGCAGGCCGATGCGTTTGCGCACTCACGCGAGTTCGCCTCGCTTATTGCACAGATGGGTTTTGATGCGCACTTCATCAGGCAAGTAAACAAAGATCTGTTCTGTAAAACAATAAACAAAGTTTCGTACCCATAGGCATCTCGTAGCTCTCCCGTAGGCATACCGTAGCTAGCCCGTAGCTGTCGCGTAGACATCCCGCAACGATCGCGTGGCGTGCACGGTGACAACAATTATGACTGCGTAGTGAATTATCGCGTTGCCACGCAGTGTAACTAAGAGTAAAGTAGACCACCACCCACCATGCCTCGTAGTCTATCAGCCTTTCTCCGCTCATTTCTCGAGATAGAGAGACATACCTAGCACCCAGCGTCTGGTCTTATTAGCTCTATCCACAGGAAAGCGAAACCTCGGGTTTCAGTATGATGTTTTCTTTTGTTGTTTCATTGTGGCCAAAATTTAGATAGCACCAGTTTGTCTATACATGGTTTAGTTTAGGTACATACACAGAGTAAAGCAACATGGATGGATGGTCAATGTGGTGAGTATTAAAAAAAATCTTGTTGTTGATTGCCAGCCCCATCAGCTTCGATGACGAGTTGCGGCGCATGCGCGTGAAGGAACTTGAGATGGTGTGGCGGGGAAGCGACGACTTAGGTAAATTACCTTTTAAGTTGTCTGACACAAATACCTACCACTTCTTTATACTGCCGCTTCCATCTGAGTACCATTGAAAGCAATAAATATTGCACATCGTCTTTTCGGCTTTGTAAAGCGCTATTTCTTTCTGACGATAACTCTATGAAACCGAAATTAGCAGATGTGCAACATTTGTCACCTACTACTGTACTCGAAATATTCAAGTTTTGTTAGTACAGTATCTGTAGTCTGAGTATTACTCGATCAGTTTAAACGTTTCGTTTCGCCTACTTGTCTCTCTTTTTTTTTATGGAGAAAAGATGAGACAACAAACTGATCGAGTAAAATTCGGACTACGGGTACAGAGGTAGATTGCATTTATCAAGAAATATCTTTCGGAGCCTTTTTAAATTCTATGCGGTGTGAATGAATGTAACACAGGAGCGGAGACGGATATCTTTACGCACAAGCTGTTCGATGGCTACTGGTCTCCGCCAGGGTTCTGCTTCGGCGGCCTCTGCAACGACCCGCTGCTGGTTACTTCCGACACACACTTCCGAAATGTAGACGAGCGCGTGAGTATCATTGCAAATTCATCATCCGCACTTGATGTGCCGGCTGGTTTTTCCGCAAGTAGGCCGCTGGCGGGCCCTTTTTGCGTGACCCTTGACACGTGTTGCTCGAACTTTTTTAGGTTCTGCGACACGTCAGTTTCCTCACGATGTTTTCCTTCACTGTTTGAGAGTGCTGGCAAAGTGCACATACATTTTTAGACAGAAAAACTCATTGGTACACGACTGGATTTGAACCCACGACCTTCGGATCGGATTCGGAAGGCGGGGCCGCTACCACTAGACCACCAGTGCTCCGCATGAGTATCACACACTACAGTGCCAGAAGTTCTATTTTACTATGTTATGTCACAGGTTTGAATCTCCTGAGTTTGGGAAATGTAAAAAGGCAGCCTTTCTCTGAACGTCTATATTGTCGTTAAAAAAGGTACTCACATAATTTGAATTCGCTGTACTTACCTAAAAGTAAAATTAGGTTGCCGGTAAACCGGTCTGCGTCTCAGTAGCATGAAAATTGAGATTGAGTAATTGAGGTAAGTTTGATGGATTATGGAATTAATCCTCAGGCGGCGGCTTTTCTGGAGTCAATGCAGCAGCGTCAAGCGCCGCACTATACCACTAACAACGTGCTGGTTATACTCGGCCAGCGCTTCGGCTACCACGACGCACCCGTCTGGTTCGCGAACATCGACAAGCTGATAAAGTGAGTCCAATACATCGGTACCTACTCTGCAAAAAATTTCTACTTTAACAACACTAGAGATTCTTGCTCTAGATTAACAAAACTAATGCTTTTGCCATCAAAAAACAAAATAAAAGCAACTAGAAAGAAGAAAGCACAACATACCTACGAGAAAAAAATCTTAGGTTATTGATTAAAAGATCTACAATTATTACGCTGAATAAATTGTTAATTACGCTTATTCCTTGCAGATAATGGCGTCAGATAACCAGTGATCTGCGAAGAATTTATTTCCTTAGAGATACCGGATTATTTCTAACCGTCATTTGTAATGGTTATCTTCTAAGAATTATCACCTTGATAATTAACAATTTCTCTTTAAAACATAAATATCTGATGAGGGCTGTACTGGCCCAAGACTGCAAAAACTCTGTCCTAGATATCTCAGTGTCCCCCCCCCGCGTAAGTCGGGGAAAGGATACTTAAAATCTTAAAATTCTATAATAAGCTTTTGTTTACAGCGCCGTGAACACTATAGGTGTGGGGAAGTTGCGTCTCTACTATTCATCACCAACTTGTTACTTGAAGGCTGTGCATGGCGCGAAGTAAGAATGATTTATCACATTTTGTCTTCTTCTCCTTATCGTGTCACTGATTCAGCCTTCGAACCAAGTGTGGTGAAATGATTTTAAGTGCGCCTCAAAGAGGCTCCTTTCGTGCACTTGGCATCTTTCGAACTTAAGGTTTTACGACATGTCGATTTCCTCTCGATGTTTTACTTCACCGTTTGAGAGCACTGACATAGTGTACATACATTCATTTTTGGGCAGAAAAACTCATTGGTACTACGATTGGATTTGAACCCACGACCTCTATCCTCGACCTCGGCATCTAGTTCCTAGTCTTTGGCATTTGGAAATACTTTTTAATTCAGCTTTTTAGTTTTAAGAGATCAAGTAACCCGTGATTCTTTTGGTTCAGGTGAGGTTTGAAGCTTGATGGCACTCGATGTGACAACCCACGCTTTCAAACGAAAGCACATTATAGAAGCAATCTAATCTTAATGCTGCATATATTTGGCTTGGTTAGACGATCTAACCACGTACGCTCAAACCTAAGTTATAACTTGTTAAAAATGGAAAAGACTTTTGTTCCGAATAGCTTCTAGTACGCAGTACATGCGTTTCTCATCCTTGGAATTCCTCCAAGATCTCATCATATATTTCCAGTCCAGTGCTGCCAGTGAAGCAGGACGACTTTATGCCCATCGCGTACAACAAGGATAGCGTCTTCTCAGGACTCTTCACGTCGAGGCCCACGCTCAAGTATATGGCGAGGGAAGGCCATGTCTTCTTACAGGTTCCACTCTTAATTAACCTACGTGGTGGAATGTTCCAGAATCTGTCTCATTCGTTCCCCCCTCCCTGTTCCCGATCTCTCTATACCACCTGAGTTATTGTCTGATAAATATTGCGGCTATTTCATACAACATTTATCGTCAATAAACATATTTTCTTAGACATGCACTACCTAGCTGATATAGCACATTTTTTTGTGTTAATGCATATATGCATATAGTAGTTATAACTACACAATACTTATAACACCAATTAACACCATCAGCATTGAAATTGATTGTTGCCGAGGTATCGTTGGACAATTCGGATCGAAGTCTGTCTAATGATCTAATGAGCCTAAAAGCATGACTCGTAAAATTCATGGTTCAAGATGGTAGCTGGTTTTATCCTGAATAGAACGAGAGAAAAAAGATGGCGTCGTAATGCGTAGATGATTTTTTTCCGTGTAAAAAACAAAAAATTACAGAGTTCTAGCTATACTCAATGGATACTATTCGCCGTAACAGTAGGTATATCTTACAGATGGCAAAGCAGCTGCAGGTGTTGGCCAGGTTACCAGACAACAGCAAGCTATTCGAGGAGTTCAACTGGATCATGGGTAAATCTCTGTGATTTGTGGTGCCTTGTACTTAGCTGACCGAAGATGAAGATTTTTTTTTATCGTTTTTTATCCAGTTCAAGAAGTATATCTTGGCGCGTCTGAAGTTAGCAGGATTTGCCATTTTAGCCACAATAAACGTACAAATACTCCGACTTTGTCGGAGTAGTTGGGCAGCAATGGCGGAGACTGGCACAGGACCGAAGAGAGTGGCGTATTAGGGAGAAGGCCTATACCCAGCAGTAGGTGCCTGAGTGCATACAGGCTGAATAGATAGATAGATAGAAACGTATAAACGGTTTACCTACTTCAGCGCCTGTAGACAATTCGCAATCTACATTAGATATAGCATCTAAAATGTGTAGAAATGACACGTTATCAAAAAATACCTACAGGAGTACCTAACAGGAGCAAATTCATGAAATAAGATAACGTGAAAAAATCCTTAGCGTATACTAATAATAATAATAATAATAATATCGTTTATTTCAGACAACATAAAATGCACACATTACAAAAATGAAACATCTTAGGTCCATAGTTAATAAATACCTTAGAGACTAACATACATAAAATAAAATAAAATAAAATTACTAACCAAGTCCTATATAGCGGATACTAAGTTACTTACGCTATAGGACGCTAAACGCTATACACCGTATAGAATATTGGATGATCGCGCATTCGAATACTATAGTCGAATGATTTATGTTCTAGGTGCATTCCAAGACCACAATGTAATATCAGGAGCTGTTAGACCACACGTCAAAAATTACTACGTGCAGAAAATGTATGTTGCGATGCAGAGGTCAACTTTACTTTTCAAGCAAGCATTCAAGTAGGTTAACCCACAGCATTACGTACTTAGATGTATTAGTGGTGACCCCCACCGATAAAGATTTCTTATGGGCCGAAAGCATCATCTGGATTCGAACCCACAATATCAATTCTGTTTTTAAACTTCCACTCTCTCGTTCCAACCCAAAGTATAGTCGGTCTATCCTTCAGTGTGTGCCAGTGCCAGTAATTTAACCAGCACCCACACCATTCAAATTGAATCACTGCAACGCTGCTTCGCGGCAGACATAATATGAGGAATGGGATATTTTATGAAAAGTCCTTTTTGTTTTCAGCAAGCTCAGGAGAGCTCATTCAAGCACCATGTACTACAGATGTTCGTTCAATATATCGAGCTACGGGAATATTACCAAGGAGAGATATTTTGTAAGATTTTAAATAATTAATCCCATTGATTCATATTTTTTTGTGTTCCATAGGCATCAGTTCATTTTATGCAAGAAATATATAAATAAATCCATGTTTTTGCAGGTTGTAATCTACAACCCACTGTCCTGGCCAGTCTCTGTGCCCGTGAGGCTACCCATCGCCAATGTATCTCGTACCAAGTTTACCATTATAAACCCTGATCGTGAGTCACCTTTTTACATTACAATGTGCCGTAGCGTGGCCGTTCTTAATTAAGTTCAGCAAAGCCCCTATATTTGGACAAGTGAAGGCAGTTTTAACTGTGCACTGGTTCTTCGGAGAATACGTTGAGGTGTTGGGTTTGCACCAGAAGTACAAAAGAAACCAGATCAGCTGTAAACAGTAGAGACGTATCAATTACAGTTAGCTAAGTCAGAGTTGCACGTCACGCGGACCGTGACTGATTCGGAAATAATTCTAAATATTTTTTCTTTATTTACAGAAGAAACAGTTAAATCGGTTATTGTAAAACTACCGAAGGCGGTAATCAAAATAACAAATAGAAATGAGCAATTTAACCACGAACTAGTATTCATATCACAAGATATACCAGCTCTCGGTTATCGGTCATACTATATCGAACAAAGTAGCAAAAAAAGAAATGCAAGATCAATTATAAAGAAAATAAATAAGAATAAAAACAAGAAATATCTAATCAGACAAGCAAACATGAAAATCGACGATGAATCACTTCTAAATGCAGATGCGAACCCTGATTACAAGGATTATAAAGATTATGATGACTATACAAGCAAATCTAAAATTGAATTTGGTAACGTCTCTGCCGGCGCTGGATATAACGACGACACCGATATTCTTACTCCAAAATCTAATGTTATTGACGTCACAGATTTTGAAGTTACCGAAGAGCCAGTTATACAAGTTAACGATGAGAACGATAGCGAAAGTACAACAGAAACCACAGAGAAGACAGAATCAACGACTGAAGAAATAATTGATCATAATGAGCTGTATGTTTCCAGCAAAGATACATTCATTAGCAATAAATATGTCAATATTAGCTTAGATTCGTCTAGGCAAACCGCAGGCGTAACATTATCGAACGGAGTAAAAATAGCTTTGAAAATTCAAATACTTTATTATGCCTCAGACGACCCACACAATATGGGTAGAGGAAATGATAGGCCTCCAGGCGCTTATATTTTTAGACCGATGGATCCAAAACCTGAACCTATAAAAGATTATCTAAAAGTTGAAGTCATTAAAACTGATATAGTTGAGGAATTACACACTGCATTTGCTGATCATGCTAGTTTTGCACTAAAATTATACACAGAACAACCTGTGATTGAAGTCGATTGGGTTGTAGGGCCTGTACCCATTACGGATAATATAGGTAAAGAAATATTTGTGAGATACGAAACAGATTTGATAAACAACGGAGTTTTTTACACGGTCTCCAACGGTAGACAGACTATTAAGAGAATCAAAAACCAAAGAGGGGATTATGATCCGGTCAACGCAAACGCTATACCTAGTGAGTTTCTTTCTCTGAATCTAACAGCTTAATCATTTATGGAATAAGCATAAGCTATTCTTTTTATTTGTTATTGAGTTAAATAAAATGCATCTTGTCGCCTGCTTCAACATCTGTAAGTGTATACGATTATCCATCCGATAAAAACATTGTTTTCAAGCAAATATCTTTGTTCACAGATAACTACTACCCTGTTACATCAAAAATCTACATAGAAGACTTGGATAAAAACATACGGTTCTCAGTTTTTAACGACCGTGCACAGGGAGGCACTTCTCTCGACCAGGGACAAATTGACATCATGGTGCACCGAAGAATCCTAACCGATGATAGCGGAGTTCAAACGTTCCTCAATGATACTGAAAACGGAAAAGGAATAGTTGTCAGAGGAAAACACTACTTGTACATTTCAAAAGGATCTTACAAGCCACATAAGATATTCGAGAAGAAATTCGCAAAGGAAATTGAGTTGGCTCCGCAGATCTTAGCGTCGGATAGAAATCCGTACCTTAACAGGAGCAAAGATATTTGGCTCCAGAGTAAGAACGAATTCAGTGCGTTGAATAAGAAGCTACCGATCGGAGTGCATTTACTTACACTAGAGGAATGGAATGCTGGAACTTTGCTTGTAAGATTTGAAAATTATTTAGAAAAAGCTGATACTGTCAACAGTGGAGTAAAAATTGTATTTATTAAAGATCTATTCGTGAATATTAGAGTATCACAAATGAAAGAAACAACGTTAGACGGTAATAAATGGCTGAAAGACTGGGTGCCACTACAATGGCAACGTAATAAAAAATTCTATAAGAATTTCAACGAAGCTCATGGCGGAAGCAATAAACAAACGTGCGGCGCTGATGATGCTATAAAGCCGCTTCAAGAAGTGAACTTCGAAACCGGAGTCAAACTCACCCCGCAACAGATTAGAACTTTTGTGATTTGGTTTGACTACGTCGATATTTAGTATTGATTGGGTATTGCTGTTACATATTGTACCTACACACTAGCAAGCTTTTATCTTGGCACAACAAAACTTTGTAAATATTATGACTAAGAATAGACTAATAAAAGGTAATTAAAAACGCTTAAACAGTGTTTTATTTGGTTTAAAAATTATGGCTGATTATACCTTTCTAAATATCATGCGATCACAGTCTTATTTAACAAATTCATAATCTACAATAAAAGTCCTGATTTCTTTCGCTGCGATCTTGACCTTGTATCCATCATCGTATTTGCTTTCTAAATCTGCAGCTCTGTTAACTTGTTCAAAGCTACCATATTCTTTATTAAAGCTTTCAGAAAATTCGTTTTCAGTTTTCCATTTCCACTGTTCACGAGACTTATCATGATTGGCTGACAGCATAGTTTCTTTAACCGATTTGATATTCACATTCATCAGTATATTAGTAAGATCAACTTCTACGGTAGATTTGTCAGACGCGCTTAAGTAGTTTTCTAAGCGCAGGAGTAGCTTTCCCCCCCAAGGCTCTAGAGTCAGTAAGTGCACACCGTCAGGCAAAGCTTGCTTGAGCCAACTGAAACAGTTCTTTAGTTTCAACCAGTCTTCCAGCGTCATGTCTCCAGCATCGGATACAAAGACCAACGGTTTCAAATGCATCTCAATTAAATTTTTCTTTTCTTTGATATGATCTCCATTAGACAAAATGATTCTATGCGTCCCTCTCACTACCAGGCCCTTTCCGTTAGCTGTCTCGTTCAGCGCTTCATCGACGCCGAATGCATCGTCATGTAGCAGTCTTCTGTGAAGCATAAGCTCTATTTCTCCTTCGATAAGCGAACTACCTCCTTGCGATCTATCAGTTAAAACAGTAAATCTATCGTTCTTGTCTTCAATGTATATCTCATTAGTCACAGGATAATAGTTTCCTCCTACCGGCTCAGCTAAAGACACATTCCACTGAGGTCGCGCATTCAACTTACGCTTCAAACTCTGCCTTCCGTTAGAATCGGTATAAAACTCTCCATTTGTGACTATATCCGTGCCATACTTCACTACAAATTCTTTTCCTACGCCATCATCGATATCAATAGGTCCAACCAGCCATTCTACTTCCATATACTCTCCTCCTACGTACAGTCTCACAGTGGTGAAAACATTATCGGACAATCCAAATCGCATTTCAGTAAACACTTTGCCTTGGATGACATTGTAAGATTTAACTTTGAGGGGTATAGGCTGAGTTGCGTTAGGCCTGAATATATAAGCTCCGGAGGACCTGTTGGCTGCTATTTCATTATTGCCGATGCAGCCGGGGTAGTAATAGTACTTGATGGTAAGGTTGGTATTACTTTGGGGAAAGATAATGCGACGGATTTCGCCCGATGTGTTGTCGATGTGGAGTTTGATGTTCTGTAACAAAACACTTGTTTCAAACCCTTTGTTATCTGTCATAACATTATTGGGAGCTGGGAGAGCCTACTTTATAGGTAAAAATAGCTGTACTTCTAGAATAATTGAAATCTTAAATATTAACGCAGCGTCGTTATATAAAAAATAAAAAAATAAACGTGCTAGTTAAACTTGTGTGAGTAGTGTTCCAAAATCAATAAAGGTGTAAGGCAAAACATACGAATTAATAAGCTATATTATCTTACCTCATTTTCTATCACGTAAAAGTCCTCCAGCTTTTCCACGATGATCGGCTCATCTGACAACATCCTCATCTCTTCGTCATTCAGGTTCGGGTATGCATTCACCGCATCTCTCCTTCTCGTGTCTTCGAGTATCTTCTCTCTCGCTTCTTTTATCATTCTCTCTAATTCGGCTACTTCATCATTCATCGGTGTTTGATAATCTGTAGGTGCATCCTTATCTTTCAAAACATCATAATCTATAGGTTCCATGTCTGAGTCTTGTAGTTTGATCGGTTCTTCAGGTATTTTATCGCTGCCGGAGTCGGGGTCATATTCGATGTTTTTGATATCAACGTTCATCTTATCTTTCCAGTCTTTCCAATAACCGTTAATATTTTCGTATATTTCGTGCGTTCTCTTGTTATCTGGTAAAATTACAGTGACATCTCGTTTGGTTTTCGTTACTTTTCTGATATAGAATGATTTGTACTTGAGAGCTTTGAGGTATGCGATGAAAACTACTTCATGCGTGGCTTGGGATTTTCTAGTGGGTATATCGATCACTTCCTGAGGTATTTCAGCAACTTGGGAGTCTATCTTGTCACCTGCATACAAAATATGGAAAAATATGAGATCGGTATCATTTCCTAGTTATGCATATTCATTTATTATTTTATAAACCAATTGTAATAAAAAAAAATAGCGGGATCAATTTTATTTTTTTACAATCTGGGTATTAATTATTTATTTGTAAACAAATTACATACAAGTAAAATTAAGACTAAATACATAATACTTGTAACATAAACTAAGGTACATTGAAGGCAGAGACTAGAATACATTGGACACAAAATCTGATAACAAATAATAACTGGCACCCATATACATAGTCTTGACCCCATACTAGGATTCCCTGTGTCATTATACATACATACAACCACTACAAATTCTTTAAATTCAATAAAAGGTGGACTTACCGTTGGGAGCAAAAACTTCGTACGTGCCTTCCCTGACCGGGACGCGGACTGGCTCGTTCACAGACCAACCCACAGGATTGTACAAGGTCACCTTGGAAACAAGCAAAACTGATAATAATTTCTAACATTTCGATATCAGTTTTTAATAGAAGTAATAGCAAAGGTGCTAGTCAATAACCTTGAGTAATACCGATATTCAATTCAATGCGAAAACTGCTACGGCCGCACTGCAAGCATTTAATAAAACCAATAATTATATGAAACCCTGCTGAGTATTTCATACAAAGTATGCAAGCATAGGTCTACGTACCACAATAATGTTGCTATTCTCCGAAGCATAACAGCTGGATTCGTTCAGTCGACATCTGTCGAATGTGAATAGAGGAGGCTTTGTCGCGTCTCCCTGCATCATTTTACTGAAACAAATATGTCAGTAAACGTTCATCATCATCATCTAAAATCATCTACAGGCCGACTCCACTTAATGCTTAATGAATGCTAGCCTAATAGACATCCTTTAGTGTGTGTCAGTCTAGCCCACTTCCAACATCTATGTTTATCACACAAATGTTTGTTTTAGGTGGGAATGAACCCACGCCCTCCAGTGCTGAAGGCAGAGCTACTACCAACTGAACTGGGAGGGCTTTCACACACATGTTGTAGATAGATATCATTTATTTATAATGGATAAAATATTTTTTGTAAATACATACTAGAATACAATATAACACTCAGACAATGAACAAACATTGTTAACCACACAAATATTTGTTCTGGGTGGGGATCGAACCCGCGACCTTCGGCGCAGAAGGCAGAGCTACTACCAACTGAGCTGAGAGGCGAGTCTTTTACTTAGTACTTACTTGAAGGCCTGCCTGGGTATGACGAGCGAGTCATCTATAGCGTTGTCGAGGAGTCGCTCGTAGTCGTGAGTGACGTGCTGCTTCTCAGTGCCAGTGATCGCGTCGTGATGCTGCATTACACCTACAATACCCAACGAAACTCTCAAATAGTAAACATCGATGTTTGTTTTCTGTTTGGGTGTTAGATTGTAATTTTCTGTACAGTCATTGCTGATGGAACAAGCATATGGGCTAATTGTCAAGTGATTCGGTTTGGAGGGCGAGATCCCTCCAAACATACACAAATACATACATAAATACATATAGATAGTGCAATTCACGAAGACGCGGGTGCGGGGAGTTTGCTCCGAGCGGCAGTCGCGAACCGTAGTCTATTCATTGTAGTGTGCGTGTGCACTTATAGGTAATTAGTGAGTACCGATAACACTCTAAACATTGACGGAAGCTTGCACACATATACCATAAACGGTTAGAAGGAATAGTGGGGCGCGCCTTCGTGGATTGCACTATCTATACATACATACGCACATAAAATGCCAAATCGCCCAAGTTTGTTTGTAAGATCTTCGTTCGCTTCGCTCACTTGATCAATTATAAAGTGTACAGCTATCTGGTTCCCATCGGTTCAAGCTATGCTTGTGTAGATATTGTTATGTGGATAGTCCATAATATATCTGTCTATTAACTTGAGATATACATGTACTTATACCTCATTCAATGTTGTACAAACATCTTACCCATAGCACTTTTTAAAGAGTTCAACATAAATTGGTTGTGGCGTTCCAAGCCTGCCAATACTTGTAGCTGTTTTGCCATCTGAAATCATCAAAAAAAACACATATTAGCCGAAAAGGGGGGAGGCCTAACCCGTACCCCTAATAGTCTGAGTTTTACTCGATCAGTTTAAACAATTCGTTTCGCCTACATGTATTTCTCTTTCGTATGGAGAAAAGATGAGACAACAAAAATATAGAAGAAACAATCGTAGAAACAGTATTATCTTATCAGTGGTAGAAACGATCGAAGCGAGTTGTTGTCTCATCATTTCTCCATACAAAAGAGAGAGAGACACGAAGGCGAAAGGAATTATTCAAACTGATCGAGTAAAACTGTGACTTGCCCTTCTGATGGAACAAGCATATGGCCCACCCGATGTTAAGTGGTAACTATCGCCCATAACAAATCATTGCTTCGACCAAAAGATTTCCTGGCAGAAATCGTTCTCAGCGAAAAGGTCATTCCCGTTTTTTTACGTTTGTAGACGTGTAACTACAGAAGTAGGCAACAAATATTGCACATCGGCTAATTTCGGCTTCATAGAGCGTAGTGTGCGACAGAAAGAGATAACGCTCTACAAAGCCGAAAAGCTGATGTGCAATAGTTATTGCCTACAACCGAACCTAGCCTTATTAACATCACTCTGAAATGGTAAAACTGGGGTTTTCGTAGTTTTATTTGTGAATTCTCTTTTGTTACGTATGTTGTTGTACCTAAGCCCAATTTTGGTATTTACCTGCAAATAGGCATTCCCTTGCCGCTCGAACAGCTTAGTGGTAGGTCGCGAGGTGAAGTAGCCGGTCCAGTAAGAGTTGGGATCGCTCGCGTACGGGAAGAAATCGTCCTGCTTTATCGGGAGTGTTGGGCTGGAATCATAAATAATTTATGTTGTTGTAATTATTACGAACCTGGCACTTCTCGTACTAAAGGAATAAGTTGCATAAATAAGGCTTTAAAATTGACGTCATGTATTGTGTGTGGTATGTTGTAACAAATTTTTTGTAATCTCTTCTGTCTTCGATCTCAATAGTTAGTGAATAAAATTGTTAAAATTTTAATAAATTAAAAAAAAAACGATGGCGGGTCGATATCGACACCTTTGAAAGGAGATGGTGGGAGGAGGCTCGAGAGAGAGATAAGTGGAAGTTTTTGGGGAAAACCTTTGCCCAGCAGAGGGATCAAAAAAAAAAAAGAACAAACATAAATATTTACAAAATTCACACAAAACCACAATGAGCTACGAGTTTTTGCAGGCCGTTCAACAAATTCAACTAAAACCTCACCCCTCCCTCGTAGACCCCACTTAACCCAAGTGACGCGAGTTGTAACGATTGGGTTTTTCCTACCTTAAAAATGCAAGCCAAAAAAGTTATCACTTTAAAAAATCCTAGTATAAAAACTCACTTAGCGTCCTTCACAGCCTTCAAATAACAATTAGGCGTTGAGTAAAATAACTTTATGTTCAGTTTATCTTTGGCGGCCTTAAGGTTTGTGTATCTGAAACATTCCAAAATATTAGGTAACAACATCACTAAATTTTTTGCAGAAAAATTTGCAATTAGGTACCTAGGTAAAGCAGGAAAATTGGCGGAACATAGGAAATAAATTATTATCAGCTGACCAACATGCAATAACATACAAAAAAGGCTTCATGCTATAGTAAGTTTTCATTTCTACAACGGCCTGCAAAAGAGGCATTGTTAGAGGAACGTGTAAAAGCTGTGGCCCACATACGTAAGTCCATGAATACCTAGTTGTGGCCAAGGATTGTATAGTAATTTTCTCAAATAATGCGAGGAAATTAAAACTAAGTACCTAGTAGATTTTGCCAAATAATTACGACAAACATCGAACAACACTAATTTTCGCGTAATCTCATTTGTTTTTTTGTTAACAAAACATTATTTCATTTAGCAATACAGTTCGAAATTTAAATAAAATCTTTGTTCATTTAAATTTCGAACTGGATAAGTTACCTCCTTGGTTGCCACGTTTCGGAGTAATAGATCGTTCCATTTTTAAGTTACACGACAGGTATGAGGATTACCATGGAATTTATTTGGCCGCTAAGTTAAGCGCGAAAGTTATGGATTTTCATACAACTTTTGCCAGCCACTGCTCAATATTACAGCTCAGTATTTGGCCAGTACAGCAATTTCGATTTACCTATATATAAAATAATGGTCAAATTTCCAAGTTTGTTTGAGAAAAAACACATTCCACCAGCCAACCAATGATTGCAAGACAAGCTTTGGTAGCTTCTCTGTTCATTGAAAATAAATAGTGCGTATGGCGTTTGAAAGAACTCACTCGATAAGTTTATCTAGATTTCTGTACCACATGCCTGCATCCTGGTATGTGAAGTCTCCCCCCATCGTTATAATCACGTTATTCGATCTGTAGTACCGAGCTTGGTTTTTGACGTAATCTATAAACACGTCGACCTGCGAAATATTGCATCTCTCATTATTATTACAGTACTACCACCATCATGCCTATTTCTGCCGTGAAGCAGGATTGCTGTGTTTCGGTTTGAAGGGTGTGGGGTGCCGGTGAAATTACTGGCACGTGAGGCTAAACATCTGTATGCCTTAAGCTGATGGACGCAGAGCAGTGCATCGTAGGGTACGTTCCTGAGGTGCATGACCTACGAGGCAATGCTTTGTTAGAGGCGATGGTTACCACTTAACATGGGCCATATGCAAGTTCCATCAGCTAGTTGTACCTACATAAAAAAACTTTTAAGACATGAATGCTTCAATGCAAACTGGCAATAAAAAATGTATTGTACTGAGTTCCCATTCGTACTTTATAAGACTCAAGTTTGTAATGCTCATGCACGGTAGGCACCTTCTTGATACTCAAGACCAAAGAATAACACGCTGCGCTGCTAGAACAGTTTCTATAAAAATTTCTAAAGTGTTTTTAGTTGCACCCTGAGAATAATAGAAAATTCAATTTCAAAACAAATCGAAAGTTATTTATCCTACACAATAAGAACAGTGTAACATGGATTATACTTATTTACAAGTAACAATGACATCAAAAATTGGCCGTCACTCAACTTAGCTATAGTAGCGAGCGCCACTATATCGGTGGTCTTCCGTTTTTTAAACGTCCTAACTCAAACTCGCGACCGGATACCTCCTGCTCCGGACTGCTCCTAATCGGAAGGAGTTCCTCTCACTATTATTAGACTATCACTAGTAAAACTTTACAATGGACTTCCCTCTTCTACTCTTCATCGCATGTTGCGGGTTGTGCGGTACAAAAATCCATATTCATATTCATATTGAACGAAACGAGAAACTTCCAAAGTTGAGTTTTTTTTTACTACAGCACCTATCAATCTAGAAAGCAAATAAAATATTGTTGGCCCCTACAAAACTCAAGCATAAATGAAAACATCCATCACATCGTCCATCACAATAACTTGTTTCAGTTTACTAAGGTACACGATGCGTTTATCGAACGAAAGCGTCAAATCCCAAGCATTATTCTGTTCATGCTACGCCTTCGTTTACGCTATTGATTTGTTTCGTCAAATCAAAACAGGCGTTGTCTAAGATTTTATGAATGACCCCGTGTATTTTTGCATGCAAAACCACATGTTTTTTCAGATTTCTACTCAGGTAGTAAAAATCCGTAAAACCTAACATGGAACAATAGAACTTAAAATAGATCTGAGCCTGAGCGAGTTTCAGCCGGCAAGCCCTCATAAGTTTTTTTTTAGACAGCAGCTGATGGAACAACCATATTATGCCTGATGTTACGTGGCAACCATCGCCTATAACAAGGTATTGCCTCGTAGGTCACGCACTTCAGGAACGTGCCCAACGAGGCATTGCCCTGCGTCCATCAACTTGAGGCATACAGATGTTCAGCCTCGCGTGCCAGTAATTTCAAGAATGACATTTCAAGTTCAAATTAAATATAACTTACTCAATAAGTTTGTCTAAGTTTCTGTACCACATCCCAGCGTCCATGTATTGGAAATCATCGCCCATTGTGACCAGAATATTATTGCTTGAGTAAGATTCCGACATTTTCTTGCAAATCTCCAAAAAGCGATTCACCTAAATTAAATGTTGTGTTAACTGATGGTCTATTGGCAGCAATCCCACCTTCCGATCCTAAGGTCGTGGGTTCAAATCTAGTCGAGTACCAATGAGATTTTCTGTCGAAAAATTTATGCGCACTACGCCAGTACCTACTCTCAAACGGTGAAGGAAAACATCGTGAAGAAACCGGCATCTCGTAGAATATACAAATTTTAAAACGTGTCGAGACCACGCGAGTCTCTCCGAGGCATAATTAAAATCCTTTCACCACAAACAGTGACATGAAGAATGTTGTGTTAGTTTGCATACGTGAACCCTAGTGATAGATACCCCTTCTAGTCACCTACCGATGTTGCTAGGCTATTAGCGACTTTATCATCAGCCTGCTAAAGTTAATTAGCTACATTTCCAGGAATATCAAATTTGGCCGTCTTTTTTGAATGATCCAGCACTTTAAAATCAATATCAAAATAATTTTGTTACAATTATTGTAAGTTTTGAAACTATCATGGTTTTTAACACAATTTTTATGAAACAACCGGATATTTACCATGATAAACAACGGTTGAACAACCGTGATCATGGTGCATGCAACTGTGCCGAAATATCGAAAGTCCACTCAAAAATGTATTCATGGTAAATATCCCGTTGTTTCATAAAAATTGTAATATCAAAATTATCCACCGACAGTATGCCGACAGTATGAAAAAGTTCACTGCTGCACCTAACCTCCTAAGCCCCCATATATTCTATATATATACCGACTTACTTTCCGCGACTTACTTACATCGGCCGACCTATTTTTAGGCATACCTATATATTTATTTTAAAATGAAATGTTGATGCTAAGGTTATGTATCTACATTAATTTTGAAATCTCGTACCTATTGGACTCAGAAGACAACAACAGTTCTTCCTGAAGCAGATATCATCGGACATTAACTAAGTAGGTTGTTAATTTTAATATCTAAACTTGTTTATTTTAGCACGCCAACGCCATTCTCTACCCCTAAGGTTGGCAGGTAGAAAATGTTTATAGCATTAAGCAGACCTTTCCTACATTCATTTTAAGTTTTGTGCAATAAAGAGTCAAATAAACAGGCTCAAACAGACATATGTAAATTTCAAAGATTTTTATAATGTCCCAAAAGTTGAGAGCTGAGTCGAGTGTGATTAGGATCCGATAGTGCAGCGGTCAGCGCAGCCCCGTATCAAGGGGCCGGTCAGCTCTTAACTTTTGGGCTATTACATCAATTTTAGACTAAATCATATTTATTGTAAGTATTTTTCTACCATGCATGCCCTTATGGTAGCGTGCTTTTACTAAACCATGCTCTTAAAAGTTGGATTATAAAATTATATTTTGGTGCAGGCCAAAGATGATACACCAAATGGACTCAAAACCAGAACCAGAGACAGAGCCAGACAGAGCTCATGGTAGGCCAGTACATGTAGGTAAACTTACGCGATCAATTTATCTAGATTCGTGTACCACATAGCTGCGTCTTGGTATTGAAAGTCTTCGCCCATCGTCACCAGCACATTGCTTGTAGAGTAACCTCGAGACATGTTGCGAACGATCTTTATGAAGGCGTCTACCTATAATCATTACCTATTGTCTAAGTACTTTGTTGCATAAAAAAAACTGGTACTCTCGACAAACGTCTGTTTTGCCCTTATACTTACGATGAACCTAATTACCTATCAGACAAAACGACTAGATCTTCTTCTTATCGTGTCACTGATTCTTTCGAACCAAGTGTGGTGAAAGGATTTTAAGTGCTCCTCAAAGAGGCTCCTTTGAGGATCCTTTTGTAATTGTCATCAAACTAAGTTAAGAACACTTCTTACTATTTCACCTTTAGAACAAAAGAACAGAATCAAAATCGCAAGACACACAAAGACACGTCAAACTTATAACAAACCGTCGTTTTTGCGTCGGAGGTTAATTACTTTTTAGAAAAACGTCTAGAAATGTAAATAGCTGTATGTCTAAAACAAAAGTAGCCTCAGTTGTATACAAGGGTTCAAAATCATTCTTGCTGGAAACGTATGGAGATCTATGTCCTGCAGCGAACTTCTTCAGGCTGATTATAAAATGATTCAGAACGTGGGTATCTTTATATTATTATGCAGTTCTCCCTCACTGCTCTTCTATAAAGACATAATTAACTTTGTCAACTAATTGCCTTACTTATAAAAATATGTCAAAAGATAAACAGTGCTTAAACTATTGCCATCTCTTACCACTGGGTAATGGCAAACAGTGACAGGGCTAAAGTTAAGCATTGATTAAATTTAAATTGCGTTTATAAGTATGGCTGTATGTTAGTTTGGTTTTGGGATGATTACCACACATGAGCATTACATTCACGAGCTATTAAGGCCAACCTCTAGACCCGTTCCAATTCTCTAGACCCGTGTGTTGGCACGTGTCGACTGTCTCTTTCGTTTTGTATGGGGCAGACAGAGATATGTATATAGCGTTAGCTCACGCGGTCTGCACTAATAGTGTGATCACCTCTATACAAAATGCCCATACATTTTGTATACAGGTGATCATAGAGGTAGTATTAGTTAGTATCACACCGATAGGCTTCGGTCGCGTCGCAACAATAAGTTAATGATTTAACTCTGCCTTTATAAAACGTAGGAACACGCAAAATATAGACCATCCAAGCTAACTCTGCTAATTAATTACAATGGTATCCCCAAAAGGATTTACATGGTATATTATTTTTTATCAGTTACTTTGATGGTACGTGAGCTGTCAGGCTGATTGCGCCGCGGATATTCCTCAAATAAACATTTTTGAATTTTACAATTTTTTGAATAATGCAGACTTAGCTTGGATTGACTATATCTCAGCAGCACAATACAAAAGCTATCTCGTCCATTTTTGTTCCCAGTGGATTCCTTTAGGGCTACCCAGTAGCCGGGGGAACTATAGTGGGTTATGTGACATACATAACCCACTAAGGGTCTTATTAATAATCCTGGCGTAGCGTTGGACTAGTTAATCCGTGTTTTGTCACATTTGCTCGAGTTGACAATTGCATGCATAACACCCATAGGGTGTTATTAATAATTCTAGCGTAGCGTTGGACTAGTTGATCCGTGTTTTGTCTCTTGCATTGACATGCAATTGTCAACTCGAACAAATGTGACAAAACACGGATTAACTAGTCCAACGATACGCCAGGTTTATTAATAACACCCTATGAGTCTGACATAACTTATGTCAGACTCTTGCTACTGACTAAAACACCTGGGGTGCTCCTCTACATTTGCTGGGTGGGCGAGGTCATTGCTTCGTTTCGTTCCACAACCCCGTCAGCGCTTATCTTTGCGGACCTATCTTAAGGAAGGGCTATGCGCTCACCTTATCGTCCACATTGTACATGGGCGAGTCGATGTCGTCCACGATTGGCTCATCGTTGCACAGCACATCGAAACAGAAGCCAGGCGGCGGCGAGTATGTGTTGTATAGCACGCCGGTGAATATGTCTGAAGGCTTGCCTGGAAATTTAATAATGATTGTGAGATTTTAGATAAAGACACGTATTGCTAATCTATTCTTATATTTTATGGAGGAAAGATTTGTAATTTTGTGTGTATGAATAAACTCAAAAACTACTGTGCCGATTACAAAAATTCGTTAACCATTGGAAAGCTACATTCACCCTGAGTAACATATTTATGTTTATGTTAAGTGTTTAAAAAATAAATATCAACCCGTATGATCCAGCTAGTGTGATGGGAACCTGATAGCTGATATAATACTTGAATTCATTTTTTTATATACATACTTAGAATTCAATATAACACCCAGACAGAGAACAAACATCTGTGTTCACTATACAAATATTTGTTCTCGGTAAAGAACAAACTTACGCCCTCCAGCGCAGAAGGCAGAGCTACTACCAACTAAGCTGAGAGGCCAATAAAAGGACGATGACAGCATATGGCCACCACTAAGTATTTGCTAAAGGGGCTGGTTATAAGTAGCACAAGTGGCAAACACGCACCCAAATCATCATCCCCTCGCCACAGCATTTCCATAGTCTTCTTTCCCAGCCTCGTCCCTTTGTCCTGGTAGTCGATTCTACCCAGGAACAGTCCATCATAGCCCATCCCAGCCAGAAGGGATGCGAACTCTCGGGAATGCCCGAACGGATCGATCTGCCAACCGACGCGCGGCAACGCACACGGTCCGAATGTTTGATTGATTTTACTGAAAAAAAAAACAAGTATTTTTAATACCACAGATTGAGTTGTGGAGTTCAGTGCAGGCCTCGCAGTAGAAAATACGACCTTTGTTTTAGGTAAAGGACGCAGTGAGTTCGCAATGGAATTTTCCTCGGAGCGTGTCCAATTCAGATGTTAGGTTTTAAAAACCAGTTATTCGGAAAATCCACTTATTTTGCAAGCCAGTTCGAAATTAAAAAAAAACCTTTGATAAGTTACCTCCTTAGTTGCATTGTTTCGGAGAAAAAGATCGTTCCAATTTTAAATTACACGACAGATATGACTTTATTATGTAATTTATCTGGCCTCTAAACACGACGAGTAACGGATTTTCATACAACTTTTGGCGGCCGCTGCTCGCATGTATTTGCAGGCAGCAATTTTGATTGATCTCCAAGAATTTTGATTGAGCTCAAATTTCCATGTAAGTAATTAGTTCCATGTGTGTGTATGTGCATTGTGCATGTTTGAATTAATGTGAATGAGTGATTTTCAGTACCTGAGGCCCCAAGTGAACTGATCGATGGTGCTCTGGTAATGCACAGCTGCTTCGTCGTTCATACTCCACGCGCCGCCTACGAACTGAAGGCGAGCCTCGGCCACCAGGATACGGACCTAGCAAAATACAGTATCATCAATTAGAGCTCATTGTAAAATCAACTTCAAATAAACACTTGGACACTGGCACAGATTGAGAACACCACGGAAATATTCAAACAAAGAGCAACTGTGCATTCGGTCAGGACGGTACGCGGTTGCTTTTTGCATTCAAACGTTTTTTTGTTTATTTTTCATCTGGCTGCTTTTTTTTCCCAAAGCTTATGTTGTCCCACAGATGGGCAAAGGCCTCCCATAAAGATTTCCAGTTTTCTCTATCCCGAGCATCCTCCCATCATCTCTTTTCGAAGGCGATGATCAATTGGAATTGGATAGGAAATCGAGAAACTTAGATAAAAATCGTCGACCATAGAATCACTTTCTATGAAAAGTCTGAACTAACTTTTTAAAGAAGAAGAAAGAAGAAAGAAAAACATTTTATTGACCTTATGACTACTTAAAACTAATTACAACAGGTAGTAACTTATTAGCAACTCAATAAAGGTCAATAAGGCCCTGGCTCAGTATCTGCAGGTAAAGCAGGTACTGCAGGGGATCAAGGAGGCCGCATTCGAAAGACTAGATTTACTAACAAACGGCAACAAAGCCCCGACAAGAGCTAAGCTCAAAGGGACAATTCTCCATTGAAAAATGACAAAAATCTATGTTTGAGGCTAGACTCACTCAAGCACTATTACTGAATACGGGCCTAGGAACCACCATTCCCATTTCTGTTGTTTTCGTTGCTGTGTTCCGATTTGAAGGAGAAAACTCATTAGCATTGTCTTTAGTGCTTACCTGTGCCTGGACTTTTTCAGACTGACGCACCCACCACTTCCAGAAAAACGCTGTCTCCACGTATATAAACCTGCAAAATAAATGTAAAGCTTTTTAAGGCTTTTATTACCTACACAACTTATTGATTCTTATAGCATATACCTATAGGCAAATTTTAACCTATAAGAAAGTCCGAATTTTACGAGCCTAGTGACGACACAACATGCCTGTCCATAGGAAATAGAACATCACATCACTACCGAGACACATCACTAGTCAGGAGATTAAAAAAATGGCGTCGTAATGCTTGATTATTGTTGTCCCTGCAATCAATGGATAAATTTCGCCTTAATAGCCATAGGTACTTAAAACTTACTTTCTTTTAGGGTCCTCCCATAGTTCTTTAACAACGGAATCCAAAATGTACTGAACACCAGCCTTCTGGATGTTATTTCGGCCTGTTGACAAAACACTTTAATAAATTTACCTCAGTCAGTAAGATGGATGAACAATGTGAAAAATGACAAGGATAAGAAAGAAGTGAATACAGAGGTAACAGCTGATAGAGAAGAATGGAAGAGAACATGTTGTGCCGACCCCACATAAAGTGGGATAGGGGCAGGAAGAAGAAGAGATAAAGTTACTTCAGTCAAGAAAAGAATACAGGGTGATTTTTTAGTGGAAAAGAATACAGGCTGGTTTTTTGGTGAAAAGAATACAGGGTGGTTTTTTGGTGGCAGTGAAAGCCATGCACTCGATTTACAAAAAAACAATAACTGCATATTTTTTTTTGTGAGTTTTATTTCCTGTAAAAATATAAAATAGTCAAAATTTGCTATTTCCATTCATTAAAAGATATGTAAAAGATGTATTTGCAAAGATTGATCCTTGTCAGTAACAGAATCCATTGGTTACAATAATACAGGGCGTATTTTTTTTTAATTATGCGGGTCAATTTCCGTCAAAAGATTTTTGAAAAAAATAAATACGCAGCATAATGTAAGTCTTTGGGGGAGGCCTATTGGCCCAGCCATCATTGGCACGATATATAGCGCTAGGTGAAATAGTTAGTTACATATACGTGACAGGTTGCAAGCCCATTGACGCTGTTACAAACTTACTTCCAAAGTAGTACTGGTCTACGGTCTTCAGCCAACCAACATCATCGTGGGTATGCGCAACGATGTGAACGTTCAGGTCAGTAGAATCTGTCTTGGGGCAGTTCTGCAATGTTTACAAAAAATGAAAAGCTAAGCAAAGGTCAGAAACAGAATTTTTTTGGAGTGGGTGCCGGTTAAATTATTGGCACGTGAGGCTAACCATTTCTATTCCTCAATTTGATGGACGCCGCCGGGCAGTGCACCGTAGGGCATGTTCCTGACATGCGTGACCTACGAGCGAGGCAGTGCTTTTGTTATAGGCGATGGTTACCACTTAACATCAGGGGGGCCATATGCTTGTTCTATCAGCTAGTTGTATAATGGCCTGCGCACACCTAGTTCGCTGGCGGTAGCGAACAGTGAAACGCTGTCAAATATCGCTGTCAAATCTTAAATATGACAGCGATATTTGACAGTGTTTCACTGATCGCTACCGCCAGCGAACTAGGTGTGTTCGAGCCTTAAAACAAAGATTTGACGTCATAGCGCATCCATACCTTTAGTTAATTGGTAAGGTGAGCAAAGCTTTTTTTTTCGAATGGGCTAAATGCTGGTGATGACGTCTGACGATTCTTACAGCGCTACCGGATAATCGACGAGCAAAGCTATTTTAAAGTTTTTTTTCTACCTCTAAAATGCTCAAGCCACACAAAAACCACGAATAATTTTAAAGAACCAAATAATCTAAAAAACCGGCTTGTCGAGTAGGTTAGTATACTAATCTTATGTGTTTTGCTAGTTTTCCTTATGCGAGAGTGACTGTGTATAATGATTATGATCATAAGTCAGCGTTATAGAACTAGCTATTGTACGCGGTTTCGCTCGCATGGTAGATTCGAAATTAACCTAGTATTCCTGGTGAGCAAATCCACACCAAGTTTCATTTAAATTAGTCTAGCCGTTACGTAGTAGGTAAGTATTTAATACCGTGGTTGAAAAACACATGATAAATAAACACATGATAGCAAAACTTTCGAATTTTATGATTTAGATAGAAGATAGATAAGCATACTGACATTAAAAAGGTTAAAAACACGACTATTACAGGGTTCATTACAGGGTGTACCTGAAGTGGTGCTTCAACGGTGTGTCAATCAGGGAACATACAGGAGGTTTAATGGATAGGCATTGAGGTCACCGTAGTCACCCTGTCACTGCTGACGAACCCCGCCAGATACACCCTGTATATATATTTTTTTAATTTATGAGTATTTCCGTGATTTCATACACAACCAATGATAAAATTAATTGAACACCACAGATCGCACTCTTCGTACATGTTGTTACCTTCATACTAACTGAACATATTTATTTAACCAGCTTATAATAACTTAATAATATTAATTGTGGTGTGGTTGACGTGTTTTCATTATATACTTCACCCCCCCTCATCCCCGGCACCACATGGCGTCCTTGCCATGTATGTATGTATGTATGTGTGGGACTCCTGTTTCCGCAATTGGACTCAAAGTCGGTCCGTTTTGCGTCAGGAAACGCTGACTATACTTGTTGCCAGCCTAACTCCTCCCAGAAGCGCAGAAGCTTCCTGGGGGCTTCACAGGCTTGGAGGAGTGACCTGGGGTGGTCCAGGATTTCGCGTCGTTGAGTTGCTACGCCCTCGCATTCCAGGACTACGTGGGCAGCTGATTCTTCTTCGGATAGGCATCCCCTGCAGAGTGGACTGTGTGTTGCTTCTGCGAGCGCTGCCGTATCCAGGTACGTAGCTGTGAGAGTGGCAGAGGTAGGAAGGGGTTTGGTCCTACTATAGGTGTTTCTGAGCCTCTTCTGGCTAGCTGGTCTGCGGCATCGTTGCCAAGTGATTCGCTATGTCCCTTTATCCACTGTAGAGTTACCGTGTTCTTTGTGGCAATGCTCTCTAGGGCCTGGTGACATTCGTATATGAGCTTGGAACTACAGTTGTTATTTTCCAGAGCTCTAAGTGTTGCTGTGCTGTCTGAGAGGATCCGTATGTTGTAATCATCAATCCCTCTTCGGTGTATTGCTGTGGCAGCTTCGGTTATGGCCGCACATTCACATTGGAAGATGGAGCTGTGTAGGCCTAGTGATATTGATATGTTAATGTTGAGATCAAGCGAGTGCACTCCGGCTCCTGTTCCTTGTTTGGTTTTTGAGCCGTCGGTGTAGACTCTTACCTCGCTGATACCGGATTGATCTCTTTGGTCTTCATGTGTTTGTATGTGGTAGTGTTTTTGGAATATTTGTTGTTTGGGGGTTTTGTCGCACGGTGCTGCGATTAGTGGTTCGTAAGATATCGCTTTATCCAGAATGGATGCGTGAGGGCTCCTGGAAATTCCCCATAGGTTCAAGTGTTTGAGTCTGATAGCGGCCATCGTCGCTTCTTGTTGTATGTGTAGGTCTAGTGGTGTTAGGCCCAGGATTATCTCAAGGGCGGCCGTTGGTGTAGTTCTCATGCAGCCCGTTATTGCAGAGCATGCTAGTCTCTGGAAGCGTTGCAGCTTCGTGATCACGGTGCTGAGTTCTGTTCTGTTCCACCATACGATGGCTCCGTATGTGAGTGTTGGTCTTACTACGGCTGTGTAGAGCCAAAGGGTTATTTTTGGCGATAGTCCCCACGTTTTCCCTAGCATTCTGCTGCATTGGAAGAACGTGGCACTTGCCTTTTTTAGTTTGTAGTCAAGGTGTTTGTTCCACAGGAGTTTGCTATCGAGAATCACTCCTAGATACTTGACTTCGTTGGTCAGTTTTAGTTCGGTGTTGAAAAGCTTGGGAAGTTTTAAGTTACCCATACTTCTTTTTTGTGTGAACATTATGAGTTCTGTTTTTGTGGGGTTGACTGACAGGCCATGGTTAGTGCACCAGTTTTCTATAGTTTTCATGGCGGTTTTCATGAGGTCGCATAGTACGCTTTCGAAGCATCCGGTTGCAAGGATAGCAAGGTCGTCTGCATATCGGGCGTCCTTGCCATGCCCAGCGTGCGTGGGATAGAGCGCGTTGGGATGGTTTAGTGAAATAATAAAAAGTTAGAAAATAATAAATAAAAATGTGTCGGGCTACTGTCGAGAAGGAGGAAGTCTTCCAAAACGCTGCGGCCGGTGGCGATTCAATACTGAAAAGTATCGGAGGACGTGTGGAGAATCTACACACGATGTTGCTAATAGTGAACCAAGGGTAGCGGAGATATTAAGAAAACCAAGAGAAGCTGTAGAGTTAAAGTTTATAAATGGTAAAGATCTACTCAAGAAAAATGTGCTATTTGAAAAAGAATGTCTAGCTTATGTAGAAAATGAATTAACTTTATTTATCAATCTCAATTATATGTCACATTTCTCGCGAGTCGAATTTGTGAATTTATTGAGCTCTTGTTGTAATGAAATAAATAAAAAGAATTATGAATCGTAAAAAATGAGAATAATATAAAGTTTATTCAAGAATTAGTCGACGAAATAAAAAGTAGAGAAAAGTGGTCCGGACCACAGGTAAATATTTTAAGAGGAATAAAAAGAGTCCTAGAAAAAGATGAAATAACATACATCCTACATGACTATCATTTAAGTAAGTGGAATTCAATGTAACTTGATACTACAGATTACAGAGTACTTATACCTAATAACATGGTCATTTTGTCGCGAATCTTTATTCGTCACAACATGACCATGTTATTAGGTATAAGTACTCTGTAATCTGTAGTATCAAGTTACATTGAATTCTTGCAACAATGTATTTTATGAAGTTTATGCCATAGTTGTTTTAGGATGGTAGTGGTATACATTGTTGCAAGAATTCAATGTAACTTGATACTACAGATTACAGAGTACTTATACCTTACAACATGGTCATGTTGTCACGAATCTTTATTCGTGACAACATTCAACATTTAACATTCAAGTTACATTGAATTCTTGCAACAATGTATTTTGTGAAGTTTATGCCATAGTTGTTTTAGGATGGTAGTGGTATACATTGTTGCAAGAATTCAATGTAACTTGATACTACAGATTACAGAGTACTTATACCTAACAACATGGTCATGTTGTCACGAATCTTTATTCGTGACAACATTCAACATTCAACATTCAAGTTACATTGAATTCTTGCAACAATGTATTTTGTGAAGTTTATGCCATAGTTGTTTTAGGATGGTAGGGGTATACATTGTTGCAAGAATTCAATGTAACTTGATACTACAGATTACAGAGTACTTATACCTAACAACATGGTCATGTTGTCACGAATCTTTATTCGTGACAACATTCAACATTCAAGTTACATTGAATTCTTGCAACAATGTATTTTGTGAAGTTTATGCCATAGTTGTTTTAGGATAGAATATAGGTGTAGAAATAAATCAATGTTTAGTTTAGGATAAATATATTTTACAATGTATAAAAAAAAAGTTTTTCTTATGTAAAATTTTTTTTTTCTTGACATCCCCTTTGATGTGGTGATGTACTACTAACTATATTGGTATCTATGTAAAGGCCTGCGCACACCTAGTTCGCTGGCGAACGCGATCAGTGAAACGCTGTCAAATATCGCTGTCAGATTTGAGATTTGACAGCGATATTTGACAGCGTTTCACTGATCGCTACCGCCAGCGAACTAGGTGTGCGCAGGCCTTAAGAGAATGGAATTAGTTAATATACGACGCTCTACCTGTGAACACGTGTTTTCATTATATACTTCACCCCCCCCTCATCCCCGGCACCACATAATGCTCTAGAAACTAGTTTATCTGTCGAAAACCCTGTCCCTGGCACTATAGCGTCCCGCAAGTACCTAATACATATGGCATGAGTAAACACCAGTTGCTATATAAATCATGTATTATTAGATATGCAAAGACCTGTTTACTTTTTTATAAACTTGTGAGCTAATTATAGGTTTTCGCGGATACAAAACAATCTAGAAAAAGTTACTGCGAACGCCGTAAGTCGACATAATATTGAAGATAAAACAGTGCAAGGATGTCCGTTTTACCTACTCGCTACCAAATAATTCCCTGTTCAGCCGCTGCGCTGCCTGACTGAACCAACACTTATCAGTTCAATGCGTCTGAACTGATAAGTTAACTTGGTAGCACTGTTTACTAATATGATAACATTATGAACTTGTTGTCAATAAACTCCTATTCTATTCATAACTGCGTGCGTGATTTGTATTTTGTATTTGTATTTATTGATTTACTTTAATTATAACGGTTCATATACAATTTCAAAGTCTAATATTACGAAAACGGTTAGTACTGTGTTTCATAGTGAAATTAGTCAGAAATGGTGGAAACTACAACCTCTAGGATAAGGATAAGGATCTAGGTTGACTTAACCTGTAGGTAGCCCTGTATATCCATGTATAAATAATTCCAAAATAAACTAAATACATTTGCATGCCATACATACATTGGTTGAAACCAATTATAATAATTAAAGATATTATAGACCGAGAGAAAAATAACACAAACATTTTTGGGCAAATTTAGGTAAATACAATGTGATAATGATTGATAGTGATTTATTCAAATTAAACGTCAAAAGTAACATAAGCAGTTTGTTCGTTATACATATTTATGTATGATGCGTTGAATATTGAGTACGTAGAGATCAAATGAATCAATAAATATTTAGAGGATTTATGAAACACAACCAAAATTTACAGATTATCGTACAAAAGTTGCAAACATTAATATTTTTCAGGAATCAAACATGATTTGGGAATAAACTTTCTTGTTTACACATTAGCACTACTAAGTATACCAATAAACCCAACGTCAACGTAACTTTATTCGTTAGAACCAATTAATTAAAACGATCTTGAGTATAATTTTAAAGAATTTGGATATTACTAAGACAGACTTTATAAAGCACCTAAATGAAGTAGGTGCTTTTTAAAGTCTGTCTTAGTAACCTACATTAAAGCTTTGACTCTACTCGGCCTTTTGGTTTAGTGTGTTCCATTTGAGCGAGCGAGCAGTGTATAGTCTGACGTGTATCCTTGTGTACGTACAGCTGGGTTGTGTTCGCCTATCATAATCATTACCTAGGGAATATACGCGACGATAAAAAAGAAAACAACTCACATGGTAACCGCATTCATCATGGGTCTGATTCTGCAGAGGTAGAGAATGTACTGCTCCTACTAGCAACAACAACAGCAGGGGATAGCAAGCCATCTGCAACAAAAACAAACGTCCAACTTACCATAAGTGTCTCAAAGTTACACAAAAAAGAAACAATGATCTACTAACGATGCGAAATCGAAATGGGAGTAAACATCTAAATTCATACACACATAGATTCTTCACATATCATAGGTATCCAAAATCAATATAAGTGGCAGACCGCTGTCGTTAACTTTCTCGCTCTAACACTTTGACCTTTTGAAAGCTGCTGATGATAATATAATCACTGAACTTAGGTAAGAAAATATGGGAGCAACTATTTTGTGTTTAACTATTCTCTGGTTTTCATGCATAAGGAATTTTTTTATTAGGAAAACGTGTTAGGATCAAAACTATTTTTTTGCTAAGTGTGCAATCCGATTGCAGTTAGCTTTTAAATGAAAAACCGGATAATTTCTTTAAAAAAATTTTACTCACGTACCTAGTAAGGGAGCTGGTGGTTTAAGATTATTTGTTTTAGGTACTTATGGTATGAAGGTTTTAAGGTTAGATAAAAGTGTTTGAAGTGGTCTCTAGACCACTCTATCAAGATGTGACTTTCATATGAGAATCTAGATAAAAATTCAAGATTACGTTCTCAACTGCACGCTACGAAAGGTTGTTGCCACTTGTTGTCACTAATCGCCCTGGCATTTGATTATAAGTGAACTAGCTACCCGCGTGTTAGTATATTCCAATCATGTCAGTCGTATTTGTTGAAGTGGAAATTTATTTAGGCAGTGTTGTATCAAAGGAATCATTCATTGTTTATAACCAAACCAATACTTTTTTTTAATAATGCATCGTGGGTCGTCTGTGCGCTACGCCGGCCGCACAGAGTTAGGTAGGTAGATACCAAACCTACGTAGTCAAAGTACTTTTAAAATAATTGGCGTTGTTGCAGAAGCACATATTTAACCCACTTTTAGTCCACAATAAGGAAATCATAGGTTCATTGACTTTGTCATTAACCGAGTGGTTAGTTAGATAAACTAATTGATCGTTAGTCTGTTCGATAACGGAATAACTCGAGCGCCTGAATACGTTTAAAAAATAGAAAATGTACACTTTTCTTACGTGGCTTGCTAGTTGGCCACAGAGCATTATGTACTTAGGTTCGATAGCACATATTTATGTAGGCTCTTCTTTTCTTATGTTTGCTGCCTTAGCGCGTTACCAAAAACGGTAGGAAATGGGAATCAAAACATAGGCCCGTATTCAAAAACAATGCTCCGCTCTCAAGCATATACCTATTTTTTGACAGTTCTCAATTGAAAAGTGACAAAAAACTAGGCTTGAGGCTCGACTCAGACTCAAGCATTGTTTCTGAATAGATGATATTTTGTATAGTATTAGCATTATATCCAAATCCTCAACCTATGACTTAAAAACAACTTCTCGGGCACGCTTTGACCTTTTGAGACATAAAAAGCCACTAAACTTATGGATGAAAAAATAAGTTTAGTGTTTTTCTTCGAAAGGTCAGTGTGCTAGTGATAAGGTCATCGACGGCCGTCTGCCCCTTAATTCCCAGCAACATTTGGTTGCACATTGCACAGTAAGGCCGGTACACATCCGTTAGGAATGCCTCTGCCCACCCCATTATACACGAGCGTGAAGATAAATAGTCAGACAGACGTAGGTACTAGGATAACAGAAAACGGAGCGGGTCGCAACGCGACATACATTTTTTACAAGAAATACTGAGGCAGAGCGGTCGTTTCCTGTTCTAGATAGCATTGATTCTAGATGTAGGTACAACAGACTCTTCGAACTAAGCCTAGGTAGGTGTATAACCATACTCTTAACTTTTAGAAATAAAACAGTGCAGTTCATTTTTTTCATACTACTAGCTGATAAAACAATCTTACGGACCTGATGTAAAAATGGTAACCATCGCCCTTATCAAAGTATTGCCTCGCAGATCTAATTTTCTAGGTAGGTACATACGTAACGTTAGTCCATCAATGCCTAGTTGTGGCCAGGGTTTGTATACCTACCTAATATTTTTCTCAAATAATTCGAAGAAATTAAAACTAAGTCGTAGGTACTATTCGAGCTCATTTGGTAAGTACGACAAACAACACTAATTTTCTCGCGATTAAGTATTTATTTTGTTTTTTTCTTCAATATTTTCAACGTTTAGTTTTGCAGCCCAGTTCGAATTAAAATAAAACCTTTGATAAGTTACCTCCTTGGTTTCCATGTTTCGGAGTAAAAGATCGTTCCATTTTATAACGCTTTTATTAGCTTCACCTGTATGTATGTTTGTAAGCTTGTAAGTTTGTAGGTATGTAACCGACCCCTTTGAGCTCGATTTTGTCCTACTTGGAACGATCAGATTTGATTCAAACTTTGCACACCTGTCAAAGGCCGATGACAATGCAATAATATGAATAAAAAATTAAAAAAAAAAATATGAATAAATAAAAAAAGAAAAAAAATCCTACTTTGAAAGATCACTTCACTTCTTCTTTTTTGGCTACTGCGACTTTATGCCACAACTTTGAAAGATCAGATTTGATTCAAACTTTGCACGCACCTGTCAAAGGTCGATGACAATGCAATAATATGAAAAAAAAAAGAAAAAAAAAATGTGAAAAATAAATTATAGTTTTAAAAACTAAAAAAAAACGCTTTTATAACTAATTGAACTAAAAAGTTAAAAATAAAACTGTAATAATCAATGGAAAAAAATATATTATTGTACAAAAAGCGTGGAGGGCTTGATTTTGATTGTTGTATATATTTTATCAATAGTCTATTATATCTGAAGTTATTATAAAAAATATAGTTTAAAAAACTAAAAAAAAACGCTTTTATAACTAATTGAACTAAAAAGTTAAAAATAAAACTGTTATAATCAATTGAAAAATGTATATTATTGTACAAAAAAGCGTGGGGTGCTCCTTTTACGATTTTTCCCTAACTCTCGTGGTTACGGACTTGGCTAACACAGCCCTTCTCAAAAAAAAAAACCACCCTGTATATTTTCTACTAGCGACCCGTGCGAAGCTGGGTTGGATCGCTATTATACCTAATGATATCTAGCAGTAAATCTTCAGATACAACTTAACTTATTTAACAGTTTTAAAAAGAGGGATGCGTTATTTGCTTGGAACATAAAATGTAATGTTGATAAAAGTCATGGTTATTTGTAATGTTTGCCGGTAATTAGTTAAATATTCCTCTTACAGGAACACAGATAAGCTACTGGCTAAGGACCTACCTACTATTTCTCCCACAGCTGAGCAATGACAGGGCCTTATCCTGTCGAATATTCACCTCCGATTTTATTAGTAGACTAATAATCGGAGGACCTGCATAAAAGTATTATTTTCCTTACTACTCACTTACTTCTATTGAACTAATGCACCATCGCCTAGTTTTCAGCAAACTTCGAAACTATTGTTTAGAATTCAACCGGTAATTTGTAGAAATGCGCACCCTACTCGCACAACAACAAAACTCGACTGGTTACTGGTTGTTTGTTGTTTTCCGTTCCGTTTCCATCCATACCATAGACCTAACATAATCGGTTTCGTTTCCAACCTCCTTGTTGTTTTCTCGCTCGCTCGTTTTGGTGACCAACCGCATCATTGGTCATTCATATTTGGTCAATCAAGGCATGAATAAATAACGAGTAGCAATATAATCACCTGCTATTTACTATTTTAATAATAGGATGTGCTCAATTGGTTTTCAGGCACACTCACACGCAAACTTAGTAGCGGATATTCATTATTTTTGTTCCGTATCCATCTTTTATATGATGGCACAACCCGTGCAAAAGAGATGAATAAATAAATAAATAGCTTTGAATAAAGTGGGTGTTTTTAAAAATACCTATTTGTAAAAAATATAAATGATTTCACGTGGGCTGGCTGCGGTCCCATATAAACATAATTTTTCCTCACTATGATCTTCACCACCACACATTTAATCATCAAACGAGCCTGGAAGAAATCATTTTCAGGGAAAAGGCCACCCAATTCGTCGTATCGTAAGAACAAGGAAACTATTGCCACTGTTGTGTTTCATTTTTATTTCATTTTGGAAACTGAAGCACCTTTTGCATCAGATCAGTTCAAAAAGTCAATTAAATCAACATGCTTTTTTTTCAAGTTTTAATGTTAGGTCACAGTTGCATTACTGCGTTTTGGCCCGCGAACAAGGCAACAAACGCCAGGCAGACCTCGTTCAACGAGCGGAAACATACGAATAGTGCATTTGGCGCTATATTAGCCGGAGATATTAGTTACCGAAGCTAGCTTGGTAGATGAAAAGCGTTTTTGTGCAAAGCAATAACGTAAGATTAATATTTAATTTAACTCATAAGTTGTGTAACATTTCTTTAGCACGTGTAGTGCAATCACGTGAATGATAGATTTCTGCTGTTTCGCTTGAGTTCGTTCTATTAATAGAAATAGTAAGTAGCAGACGTTCTGGTGGCAAAGAGCAAGTGTTATAATATATGATTGACAAAAGAGCAGGGCTGTTCGTTACATATTTGTTCCATGCCTTTAAAACGCATTCACCAGCATTCACCTTTGCTCCAAAAGTGACAGTAAAACTACTTGAAGGGCATGTGTCTAAAGTCAAAGTCGAAATCACGCCGTTTTGTGTTTTGTTTTTTATTTTGTTATCTACAAATTAAATTAGTATAGTATAGGGATGTCGGAAATGCAATAAAGTATCGATATATATCGTATCGATGTTTTTTGAAAATATCGATATCGATATTGATATTTTTATTAAAAAATATCGATATATCGATATATCGGTATGATTTGACTTGACAGAGAATATTCGTGCTGTTGAAATTGAAATTGACTAACAGAGTTGCCAACTTAAAAACCAAACTATAAAACAGCAAATCAAGTCGACCAAAAACAAAAAATACTTATAATATAATTTGTTAAAAGATGTTAGTATAAAAAAAGTATTTTCTTTTTGGGATTTTTTAATCTTAAAACTTATAAATGTTTATTGGTCTGAAAAAAATATCGGTTTTTATACCTTTTCGATACTTAGAATTTTATATCGAACTATTACATATCGCTCAAAAATATCGATATATTGAAAAAATAATATCGATATATCGATGTATCGATATTTTTTCAACAAGCCTAGTTTAGTATACCTACTTTGTTGCAGCGTTGTTGTGACAGACAAGAATTAGATTTAATTCATTGTGAACTGTTGGTATTTTCAGCCTGGTAAACAAATTTATTGTGTTGTGGACATACAAGATACTATAAATGTCGATCGAATGGACATTTTCGCCATCATCTGACCTGTATTTACGCCGGTGTATTGCAGCCGCTCCTCAGCCAGACCTAAACAATAAATGGTATCAAAAACTTGGAGTGAAAGACTCACCAGTCTCATATCAAAAACACACAGAAAAAGCTGCTAACTTGGGAAACCACGATGAGGTGGGAAAAGAAGCACCAATATTATGCTATGAAGACTTTTTACATACAATTGAGAGTCAATCTACTGTACATCTGGAGTATGTAATGAAGGAATGTAATAAAAACCCTGAACTGGTCCATAAAATGGCTGAGAAATTGTCAAATAACAAAGTAGAGCAATTATTCATGCATATATTTAATAAGGAAGTTATAGATAGCCAATTCTTCAGGATTTTTTTTATAAATTTTCTGCCTACCTATTTTAGGGAACATAGCTCAAGGCTATGCAGTGATCTACTGTTAAAACTAAATGAAGAATATCCTCAGATATTCCAAGAGTTACTAGAAATATTGATGAATGACACAGAACTACCCAATCAGGTTTTAAAAAACTACATTTCAGCACTAAATGAAGATTCTATAAACAGTTTTATGCAAAATTTGTCATCCATTAAATTATCACAGGAAGGTTTCACCCATAATGTGTCAGTAATCTACTTAGTATACAAAGATTGCATCAAAAATGATCAAAATCAAAGCTACATTCAAAAAATGATCATACAACATAGCCAAAGTTGTGCAACTGATAGAAACTTTGGAAGACTATTCCTAACTTATTTGCAAAGTGAGAAATTAATGGAACGAAATGTCAGCATCCAAATTCTGGAATGCTTAGAAGCTCACAGGTCACCTTTCAAAAGATCATGTTCCATGTCATTGAAGTAAATATAATTTAAACAAAAAAAGCCTCCTCATTTGCTTTTCTATTCATTATTCGTCCACATGCTACTCTAGACAGGGTTGGGCAGTATTTACAATTGAGGAGCGTCTGTTCAAAAAGTCGTATTTCACTTTTCAACTTTTTTTTTTTTGAACTCAGGAGAAAACTCCATCGAATGATCGTAAAAACTTTTTCTAAAGGAGTGTATTTCCCATATAATAAAATCCAAAAAACTTGGATTCCAATCAAAACGGATGTATTTCTGCATTAAAATGTTCCCTTGGATTGTTTTAAACAAAACAGGCATATTTCTTCTACAAATAGCATCTTTTATTTATTTTTCTGTTCAAAAGGTCATATTTTTTTCCATACATAACAACTTTAATAAAAATCGTTTCGTTCGATTAAATAACGGTATCGAGTCAAAAGATGACGGCTGTACGTTGAATATCATTATCAATAGCAAACCTATAAAAAAAAAAAAATATGACTGCATCTCTCTAACGACGTCGACAGATGACACTGACAGATGTTATTCTTGACTAGTCTTTCGATGCGAGTAGATGAAATTTGTGAAATTTTGAACTTTGGAAGTTATTATAAAGTAAAAATCATATTACTTTTGAAACTATCATGGTAACACTATTTTTATGAAACAACGGGATATTTACCATGATTAAATTTTGATGAGTTGATCCGATATTTCGGCACAGTTGCATGCACCATGATCACGGATGAACTGAAGTCCACAAGTAAAAGAAATGTTATTGGCAGATAAATCGATCTACCCTCTTTCGCACTCTTTTATTGGTTTCAAACCAATCTACCCTCTACCCTACATATAATCTACAATCTACCCTCTTTCGCACTCTTTTATTGGTTTCAAACCAATAAAATTTAATCATGGTAAATATCCCGTTGTTTCATAAAAATAGTAAAAATCATATTGAAAATGGATGAGCAAGGTCAAATCAAAAGGGCATATTTCTAGAAGTGACAAATCAAAAGGTCGTATTTCTGATTTTTCCGATCAATAAGTCTTATTTCTGAACTAAAATTAAGTTATAAAAAAGTTATGGTGTACATGCATTTTTAAAAATAAAAAAAAAATTAAAAATGCATGTAATATTGTAGTCTTAATCTTCACAATGATCTAAATTTAATATAATTTTAGAATTTTTATAATAGGCATTAGATGTTTTTTTCTGTCTTTGTAAAGTTTGTTTATCATAGAAATACGACCTTTTGAACAGATGCTCCTCAATTACTTGTAATTAAAATACGTAATTGAAATACAAATACGCAAGTATTTGTGAGGCGAGAGAGTTTAATTATGGCAAGGCAGTTATTAGAGTAGGCAACACTGCACCTGGGGCCTTAGTCTCGGGCCGATCTCAATCATTTTGCAATTTTATTTTATTGCTTCTATTCACAACCCCGCACTTTTTCTACGTTTTCCGTATATCGTAGCTGTCGAGGCATTCTACGATGAGGTCGTTGATGAATTACTCAAGGAAATCTGCCATTCTCTCTTCGAAAAGAAGCAATAAGATAAAATTGCAAAATGATCGAGATCGGCCCGAGAATTAGGCCCCTGTTATGTATACTGTATGCATATAAATCTCGGCCAACCAAACGCAAAAAGGGAATTACTTACCTACGTCATATTAATAATGTGTTTTGTATTTCAATTAAAAATAGCTAAAATACTTATTATGTATTTTATATTTCAAATGCCTTATAATAGCTAAAAAACCATATTTTGTATTTTAATTGCTTGCGATAGTGTTTTTTAATTTGTATTTCAATTAAAGGAGAGCAGCTAACCAGCAGCCTTATTGTCTAACTCAACTGGTAATCGTAATGGGCTTCATTTTTGACATTTGAAACCTAGCCTCGACTTCAACTGTCACTTTCGTATTGTCTAACTAGCTCACCACCATTACCACCGAAATTCAAACCCAGTGAATGAATGAAACTTCGTGTTCCCGCGAATTTCGGTATTGCGTAACGCCGAAATGAATTTCAGTTGCAAATTCAAGCCCATGTGATATTGAGATTTTCTAGATAGCAAACGCAGTATAGTTTTTATATCACACACATTTTAATATTATTGGCCTATCCGCCATTACAAGAACTCGCAAGACAACTGCCATCGTATTACCAACGACAATATTAATATAGATTCACAATAGATAATAGGAAAACATAAAACCTTGACACCTTCTCCTATTTTTAAAAAAAGAATCTTAATCTCATTCACATATTTTTAAACAAAATATCTTATAACATTTATCTACTATGCATTTATTAGATCAGGGTACCTAACTTTATATTAAAAAGAAAATATAGAATAGTAAGTAAAAGATTTAATTACATCAATGTCTTTACAATTTACACTTTATTTAGCTAAATTATAGCTTTAGTCACGTTATTCAACACAAAACTACCTTACAGTAAAAATATATCAACTACAAAGAGATATAGCGAACTAGGTACTTATCTTAACAATCAAGGGGTGTACTCAGAGCCGAATCACATCGACAGTACACAGAACGAAACGATAACCTTCTCCTTCGAGTCTCAAGCCCAGAATCATCCACCGCCTCGCCTAGCCTCAGTCAGGCGACCCAGGGCGACCCACATACCTACTACCGCACGACAGGAGTCACCGCTATACCGTGCACAGTTCCATCTTAACGCTATCCTTAGGTTACATCCCGATATGGACGTATTTGCGGATAAAATAAACCAATTAGGAAAAATTACGCTGAAATATTGTGAGGGAGATATTGAAGCTCATTTATAATATTTGAATATCTTCAGGATAAAATGTTTAATTCTTTGGTGCAATTATTGTGTGCAATATTATAATTTGTTATTTTTTGTGAGTTTTTGATATTGTTTTTGTTAAGTATATGTTATTAAATTTCTATGTATAAAATATTATGTTAAGTGCTCGTGTAATAAATGTATCGCTTTGGAGTGTCTGTTAGGATGCATTTATGTTAAATAAACAATTTGAATTTGAATTTGAATTTGAATATGAACATGACAGTTAATAGACAGCGCCCCCTATCGGCAATATCGTCATCCGTTCTGCGTAGCCTCTGACTACCATTAACAATTTATTGATATAATAAATTGTTAATAATTTCGAACAAATAATAATAAAATATAACATTATTTATCAAATCGTTTTAAAGCACCTATATTGTTCTTAAATTAAATAAACTCAATCATTTCAAAACTTATAAAGATTATTACCTACTCATTTCTGTAAACACAATAAAATAAAATAAATCTATTGTTTTTAATAAATTTTAGCCCCTATAATAATAATAATAATATATTTTATTTCAGACAACTATAAAATGTACATTACAAAAATGAGACACCTTAGGTCCATAGTTAATAAATACCTTAGAGACTAACATACATAAAATAAAATAAAATAAAATTACTTATTAAATCTTAAATCTTAGGGGCTTTTTTCGTTAGCGCACCCCTAAAGCGACGATAGACGACTCCTGGCGGCCAGAAATCCGAATTGAGAAACATGTCCCCATGCTTCGCAGGCACCTGGAGCACGTACGATTTAAAGGCCGTGTCTCTCATTCCCGATGGCTCTAGCCGCTGCAGATGTAACTGTATTGGTGGCGGGTCCTTAATCCAGAAACGTATCCTCTCCTTTACATATCGAAAGACCTCATCACCTGAAGTATTCGGGTCCAATCTCGAGAGGTAAAGGAGGATGGTCGGGTCCACAGCACGCAGGGTGACTTCTGATGCTATGACGCTGGCGGTACCACGTTTATTACGTGACGGTTTTGGTCTTTTCTCCACCAGAGTAAAACCATCTTTATCGATCTTTGATGTACCAACGGGGATCTTCGCTTGTGCCTTCTGCCTCAAAACAGCGCAAGGCACTGGAGATGGTTGAGGCTGGCCGGACGCTTGCGCATAACTTTTCTTCTTCGCCGGTTGACGAGCTGGCGGAGGAGGAAGAGATGTTTTCTTCAAAGGCTGCGGTGTTGGCACGGCCAGGGCGATCGGGCGGTCAATAACCTGCACATCGGTGTCACATGTCGCGCTGCTGACGGGTGATGTTTGGGATCGGGTGACACCACGCTGCACACATACGTTACGTGCTGACGCGGGTGAAATCACTGCTTCAGTATTTTTATTATTGCGCAATTCTTCGACTTGCGTCCTCAATTCGGTGACAATTTTCTCCGAATTGTTCAACTTGGACTTAAGATCTGTCACATCGGTCCTTAGCAGCATGATGTCCTTAAGCAACCTCGTAACATCGACATGGTCAAAGGTCACGGGGGGCAGCTTGTGGAGGTCTCGTGCTACGTAGGTGGGCACATCATCCGGGTCGGTTTCTAAGAACACCTTGAAAATGTCCTGCAGGTCCTTCTTGCCGCGTCCATCTCTCTGCCTAGTTATTAAGCGGATAGAGGTCACGGCTGTGTCGGCAAGCACCTTCTTTGCTTCCAGAATCTGGTCCTCGGTGAAGCTGGACGCAAGAATTTGTTCCAGGGAAACCTGGTCCATAACGTCCAGTTTTTGTTGAACGAAGGCCAGCAATTCCTGCACCAGGATAGTGTCGGAGCGCTTGGGTGATTGCGCCATTGCGAATTAAATTTCGCAAACTCGCGGAAATTAAGTGGGTCGGCTCACGAGCAACCTCAACATAACGACCGCATTGTACGGTGTCAGTGACGCCTATTATCTACTAGATACGATACATTCAACATAACAACTGTTTAGTATACAAAACAAAATTCATTATTATCATTACAATAACATAGTTGTTAATATTCATTTGCTCAACAACTTTCCACTATGAAGCTCAAAATTTTCATTTTTTAAGTCACCAACCAACCAACCAAGTATAATATGCGCCTTTAGTTTTTTATCGATCGAGCATAGTATTAATTTCTGTGCTTTGGCATCTTTTAGTTTAGATCATCAATTTTTACTTCCGATGTTTTTACAGTACCTTCCACCTGGTTTGCTCGAAAATGCACATTTAGTTCGAATTTCCATAGGTGAAAATTCTTTGACGACGTCAACTTTTCTACCGTATCTTCATCTGTTTTACCGGACATTTTTCCTGTTTTATTTTTACTGTTTTGACGTGATAACGTCTTATAAATCGATGGAGCCGGCTGCACGCACGAAAAAACATGACTCATGCGTCGTTACGTCGTTTCGTCGTTCCATTTACCTGAGCCCGAGCCCGTAATGGGTAAGGGTAAATGAGGGTAAAGGTAAATGAGGGTGAGGGTAAGGGTTCAGTCTGGGTCCGGGTCCGGGTCCGGGTCCGGGTCCGGATTTTCATTCAGTTTCATTCAGTTCCATTCAGTTTCATTCAGTTTCATTCAGTATCATTCAGTTTCATTCACATTCAATTCAATTCAGTAAAACTAAAATTTTCTTTTGAAAAATGCAACCATTTCATCAGTATTTTCTTATGACGTTATCACGTTCAACTATCGTCAGTAAACCGACTTTACAGACAACCGATTTTTTTATTCTTATTTTTATGTTTTTAATGCATTTGCGCTCTAGCCCACTGGGCCCATAACCTATTGAGATTTTCTAGATAGCAAACGCAGTATAGTTTTTTTATCACACACATTTTATTATTATAGGCCTATCCGCCATTACAAGAACTCGCAAGACAACTGCCATCGTATTACCAACGACATTATTAATATAGATTCACAATTTCACAATAGACAATAGGAAAACATAAAACCTTGACATGTGAAACGTCAGATGAAGCAGGTAGCTCATTCGAGTCTATAGAAACTGGCAGAATTGTGGCTTATAGTCGCAGTAGCCAAAAAAGAAGAAGTGAAGTGAAAAAAGTGTTGGTGAAATCTCCATACAAAAATATAAATTGTGATAAATATTGTGTTTGAAACATTGCGGCTGAAAATAAGTAATTAAGGTAATCTTAGAAGTAAGTAATAATTATCTGAACACACATACTTGGGTTCAAATTCATTTAAAAAAAACAAAGCATTCTCTCAATCCAATATCTCCTTCCCAACTGGGAAAGAGTCAAGATATTTCACGAAGTACCTACTTACTACATGACTGTAATTATATTGAGAGCACATACACTCGTTCTGTTACACTTAATTAATTGATTTCAGGGGTTATGGCACGAGCAATTTGGATGGCCGCTGCGGAGGAAGAGCGGCTGAAAAGGCATCTGCGATTAGATCGCAGAGTCTTGCGCCAGGCTAGTAAGCCGCTAATGTTGCCCGACAAAGAGTTTGTGGCACATTTTTGCCTGCACAAGTCTCAATTCGAGTTGCTTTGTGCAGATGTCATACCGCTTCTGCGGGCACCACAGCGCTCTAGCGCTGTGGTGCCTGAAATAAAGGTAGATAATATAGTATCTACCTATGCCTTTTATATAAAATACATACTTGTCCGCGTGCTTGCAGTCTTTTTATGCTATACTGCTTTGCAGATATTAGCTGCTTTGGCATTCTATGGCAACGGCTGCTATCAGAAGAATGTGGGGGCTTACTACCACCTTGGTCTGTCCCAAACGGTGGTCTCGGACAGTTTGAGAGATGTGACCGAGGCTCTCAACCACCCCACACTTCTGAGGAAGTATATTCAGTTTCCCATTACAAAGGCAGAGCGTGAGGCTGTGGCTAGAGGGTAAGAATTTCTTGCTAAATGGCAGTACCTATGCAAAATTACCTAGCAACAAAACAACTCATTTTTGTTTGCATTTACTTTGGTTACAGATTCATGCAGAAATTTGGGTTCCCTGGCGTAGTGGGGTGCATAGGCGGCACACATGTAGCCATCATTCGGCCACATGATAATGAGGAAATATATTTTAACAGGAAGCAGTACCACTCGCTGAATGTTTTACTTGTAAGTTATGATCTAATACCAAATGCACACAATCTGTGTTTAATATCTATTTACCTACCTATGTTTGCTAATAGTAAACAAAACTAAATGATTGTTCATTTCTTTAGATATGTGATGCCGACCTACGCATCCTGCATGTTGATGCATCGTTTGGAGGTCAGAGTCATGATTCCCACATTTGGAACAGTTGTCCTGTTAAGGGGCTCATGCAGGACCTACACGATGAAGAGGAAGTGTGTTGGCTCTTGGGTAGGTAAAACAATGTTTAGCAGCAAAAAAGGTACCGAGGAATAACGAGTTACTAACACTCAACCGTTTAAATTACAGGTGATTCGGGGTACGCACAGAAGCCGTGGATGATGACGCCTATCCTAAATGCTGCCCCAAACTCGCCAGAAGAGCATTACACCAAAACACATGTTCGCACGCGAAACGTCATAGAACGTTGCAATGACGTTCTAAAAACTCGCTGGCGCTGCCTCTTAGCTCACAGGTGAGCTTTGAACAATATTTTAGCAGTAGTTTTTATTTATATAAATAATCGTGACAGAACAAGCAAGCAGAGCACCATAGTACAATCTTTTCTTCTCTTTTTACAGGGTTTTGCACTATACACCAACCAAAGCGGGCAAAATAACCAACGCATGTGTTGTACTGCACAATCTTATAAACGACGCGCGCATCTCCGTCGATGAGGAGGAGATGACACGCGACCGTGCGCAGAAACCCGCAGCACTCCATCATCCCCCTGAAGGTGTACGGAGAGAAGTTGATGGAGTAAGGCAAGCCATTGTCGACAGATTGTGGAGGAATCGAACATAATGTATACTACGACGATCCATCGTAGCATCGTAGCACATGCTACGTAATCTTTAATTTGAAGTCGGTTTATAGATTTTTTTAAAACGCGCCAAATTATTATAAAAACTTCAGAACCGGAGGAGGATCCAGCTAGGCTGGGCAGCCTTTGGAAAACTACGTCGAGTCTTCTCGTCATCCATACCGCAATGCTTGAAAACCCGTCATGACCTACGGAGCTGAGACATGGACTCTCACGTTGGGGCTAGTTCACCAGTTTAAAGTCGCTCAGCGAGCTATGGAGAGAGCTATGCTCGGAGTTTCTCGCGATGTAAAATTTTAATTTAAATAAAATAAAGGTAGTATTAAATAAAGAATATATTTCCTAAATGACTTTACTATTATATTTACTTATATTATTTACTTTATATTATTTACTCTAGCCTAGCGCGAATTGAACAATGTTTGTTCAATTCGCGCTGCAGAACGCTGTATCGCTGCCAAGCTAGCAGCCATTGCCTCTAGCGAACGGGAGATCCTCTCCTCGTTCGCTAGATGCCGCTCCTCAATTTCTTTTGCCCACTGAGGCACATCTGCAGCATGGGATGTATCTGTAACAATTTATAAAAATACAGCTTTGAAGGAGGTTCTTTCCAGCAGTGGACACTATAAATTGACTATTGATGTGATGTGACATGAATAGTGGTACGGGACCCTAAAATCGAATGTATAACAGACAAAATTATTACATGATCGCCTGTGCGTTGGGGCCAATTGCGGTGGTGGCGGTGGCATATCTGGAGCAGTGGCAGCCGGCGTTGACTCTGTAGATGAATATTTATAGGTACTGTTACAATATAAAAGCTAAGATTTTATCATCGATTGTAGATGAGATCCATTGATAATGGAATGTATCAAATTTTATATGTATGGGTATTAGATCATTGATTTTATCATTAAAACACCAAGCTAAATCTTGCGTCATCATTCATCAAAGAGGAAATACATGCTGTGCCTATCCTATACAGTATTGGATAGGATAGCACACCTGCGAGGGAACAGTCCAGCTCAATGGGGAGAGCTGCCTCCGGAAGCGGCTCAGGCAGCGGCTCAGGCAGCAGCTCAGGCACAGGGGCAGAGGCAGGCATGGAGGCAGAAGCGGTGTCAGGCTGTGTGTGCTGTAAAATACCTACACTTTAGAGGTCTTATGTCTCTGTTTCTCGATAGAATATAACCTCACAGCATGCACATTAATAAAATAATCAATAATTTAATATCTTCTTATTTACAATCTACTATTGTTATGTGGCATTGTTTGGGGGAGGTCTATGTTCAGCAGTGGACATACAAGGTGCAGTTTTGAACCTGCAAAACATTTCAGGAGGTTGTTAGGAGAGTCGTAAATAATCATATAACAATACGATACCAAGTCAATAATCAATAATACTTTTTATTATGTCCTTACGCCGTTATTCGAGGCCTTTTAAACATATTTTGAGATTTGTCCTTCCGTTTCCGGCCGTATTTATCAATATTTCGCCATTTTAGTTCCTTTTATGCAATATAGGGGGCGCTGCTTCCGTCCGTCAAGTTCACCAGTTTGTGCGAGCGCATTTCTTTTCATTGGCGTCCTGAATTTCTTGCCGTAAAGACGTGCGTGACGCAGTTCGCGTACGGTCAAAAAATTCCTGCTTTATCGTCGTTATAGTAAAATAAAATAGTTTTCTAATAAAATAACAACGCTGTTAGCGTTCGATAAAGTTTTATAAAGGTAGTTTCGAGTTGTTATTATGTCGGATAATACTAGTGATGAGTGTGATCGGGTTTACGCTTCGTCAACAAGTGAGGACGGCGAAAATGGCGGTAATGGTGTGGATAAACGAAGAAAGCGCAAGCGTACGTGCGATGCGGACTCACACCATACAAAAAGATCACGCAGGGAAGGTAAGGTTTTGGAAAACCTTACCAAACAAGTAAGTGAAATTCAAAACTTTTTGTCGTGGAACGCCTACCCGCCGCCTCCTGGCTATTGGCATCCCACCGATTTTACTGTCGAAAATGAGGAGCCTGTCGAGCCGAGCGTACCGCAGGAGACTTTAGAGTCTACCCTCAACTTTGAGTTTGATTTGGCGACTAATTTAAAAGAACCAGCTATCGCAAATGCCTCGTCTGAGCATTTAAAAGTGCTAAGCTCGCTACAACATTTTAAAACAGAAAATTGGACAAATGTCCGTTATTCCGAAATTCAAAAATCTTATAATGCACGGCCGGGGTTTGTTGATCTGGAGGCAAACGATGAACTCAAACAATTTGAAAAGCCGAGTAGTCTCACTGCAACTGATAAATCATTGGGTGCCATCACCCGGGCCGTTATTATGCAGAGTGATGCGTTGAAAAAAGGTGTGTCTGATTTACTACGATGGACTCAAGAAGCTGATATTATAGACAACGAGTCCTTGGTCTCTAAAATCAAAGAAATCTTTTCTGGTGATTTTCAAACAATCTCTCTTGATTGTTTGCAGTTAATTTGCGGTCGTAGGGCCGATATTATTGAACAAAGACGCGATGCATTCATTAGTTTGGTAAAAGATAAATTTCTGAAAGCGAGTTTAAAAAAGATTCCGCCTTCGTGCGAGTATTTATTTGATAAAGAGCAATTCGTAGAATTTTTAAAAAATAATGGGGGTATTAATAAAATCTTTTCTGCTCCGAAACCCTCTTTCTCTGCGCAAGAGAAACGAGTTACATCTGGGTCCCAGGCTGCGCAACCTGGACCTAGCGGGTATTGTCAAGCCGGTCGCTCCATGGCACCGCTTTACGCAAATAGGTATCCGCCACCACAAGGAGTGCGAGCGTTCAACTCCTATGCTAACAATTATGAATTTCCTGCTTACGGGAATAACGAGCGGTTTTTTCGCCCGCAGTTTAGGCCCCAAACGTATGCCTCACGTCAGCAAGCCCCGGCCAACACTAGGAAATCATTCGGTCGACAGGGCCCGTATACCCAACAAAATGCCACGCGTGGCAGAGGAAAAGGGGATAGAAAATATTGACTCCTTGCAGGCGTTTCGGGGGGGCAGGCTAGAGTATTTTGTCAATGCATGGAAAAAGAGAGGAGCACCGAGCTCTCTACTTCAAGTTATATCAGGCTACAAAATTCCTTTCCAAGCAAAACCGCCGCTGGTCTTACCTCGGCTCCTAGGTCATCGTTACCAAACTGCTCCATCTCTCCAAATGGACCAAATTATAAACAGTATGGGAGAGGAAGGTATTTTGGAAGTTGCCCCCGATACGCCCAGTTTTGTATCAACCCTATTTCTAACCCCCAAGAGCGATGGCTCCATGCGTCCAATATTCAATTTAAAAAGATTAAACCAGTTTGTAAATGTCACCAAATTCAGATTGATCTCTGTCCATCGTATTCCGGAATTCCTTCAGCCGAACGATTGGATGGTGAAAATAGACTTGACCCAAGCTTACTATCACGTGCCAGTCTCTCAGAGTCACCGTTGCTTTCTCAGACTCTTGTACAGGAGCCAGCTGCTACAGATGACCTGTTTGCCTTTTGGGCTTGCAACGGCTCCCAAGATGTTTGCGTCCCTTTCAAACTGGACTGCAGAAATCCTCCGAGAGCAAAGTATACGAATAGCAGTTTTTCTAGACGATTTTCTGATTGTTTGTCAAGACAGGTTGAAACTAATAGATCAGACAAAAACGGTCCTGTTAACCATGCAAGAGTTAGGTTGGAAAGTAAACACCGAGAAGTCGATTCTAGTCCCACAAAAAACGTTAGAGTATTTAGGTCTAGTGTGGGACACGTGGCAGAACAAAAAACTTCTTCCGAAGAAGAAGATTCTTGGTCTGCAGGGGACTATAACCAAATTATTAAAAAGAAAAACGGCTACCCTCAGAGAAGTGCAGAGTGTTGTAGGGTGTTTGAATTTTGCCAGGCTGGCCGTTCCTCAGGGTCGTCTAAACTTTCGTCACCTGTTGTCCCATTGCAACAGTCTCCTCCAAGAGCATCCAGAGATGCCTTGCCTTCTTCCTTTTCAAACTATCATAGAGTTAAAATGGTGGATGACAAATTGCCAGAAACCATCCAGGCTCCACCCCCCTTCAAACACGCATTTCCTGACGACGGATGCAGCAGACTCCGGTTGGGGAGCAGAGTTGAACGGAATACAAATGGGGGGCGACTGGTTAGACGAAGAGGAGTCGTTTCATTCGAATCACAAAGAGATGTTGACTATTCTGAAATGTTTGTCCCAATTCGCTCCTTTTCTGAGTCATTCGTCTCTGCTGTTGCAGTGCGACAACAAATCTGTCGTAGCGTATCTGAGGAACGAGGGAGGAAGTCGATCGGTGGCACTGATGAATCTGACCTATCAGATTTTCGAAATGTTAGAACGTTTCGACATTCATCTAGTAGCACATCACATTCCGGGAAGGTACAACAGTGTAGCCGATCGCCTTTCACGGAAATCTATCATACCAGAGTGGCATCTGGTTCCATCGTTCACAGAAGTAGTGTTCGTGAAATGGGGTACTCCAGAAGTAGATCTGTTTGCGTCAGCTCAAGCCCACGTGGTTCAAAGGTACGTCACCCTAGATCAGCGAGATCCAGCAGCATGGAGACACAATGCATTCGCTTGGGAATGGGACTTTCATCTGGCTTGGGTGTTCCCACCTCCGAATCTGATGCCGAGAGTTCTCATGCATCTCAATCGAGCAAAAGGTACGTTTCTGATAGTAGCGCCAAAATGGCCACAGGCGTTTTGGAGAGCAGACCTCAAATCACGAGCAATAGCACCACCGTTCACCATTCATCGATTAGAGACTGTCCTAGTAGATCTGTCAACGGGCCACCCTCCACCGAAAGTTCAGGAACTAACGTTAGAGGTTTGGAAATGTGGGGGTGGTCTCGGGCGGTAGAATCCTGGTCAAATCAACAAAAAGCTTTGTTACGAGCAGGATGGCGAAAATCCACCCTCAATACTTATAAACCAGCTTGGGAGCGGTGGGTTAGATGGTGTAGACGTTATTCAGTTCAGGTCAATAACCCCTCGGGCTCCGAATTAGCAAGGTTTTTAGCTGACCTTCATCTAAAAGAAGGTTTAGCTTATAGAACAATCTTGGTTCATAAATCAGTTGTGTCTACTTTGTGTGCAGTAGAGGATAGCTCACGTCTTAGTTCAAATGTGTTGGTCAAGCAAATTCTACGATCAATTTCTTCAAATAGTTCTCGAAAACGCCCAAACCAGAGTGTCTGGGACACCGAGATATTGATTTCCTGGTTATCAAGTAATTCTGTGAATTCTGAGAGCTTGTATGAAGTCTCTCGACGCTGCGCTATTCTCTTGTTGCTCTGCTCAGGGCGTAGAGTTCACGATTTAACACTCTTAAGTGTGTCAAACGATTCATTTGTAATCAATAATGCAGATAACTCTATTACACTTTGGCCCATGTATGGATCCAAGACGGATTCGGATTCATTTATTCAATCGGGTTGGAAATTATTTTCAAATATAGATAATCCAAATCTGAATCCAGTTAGGTGGGTCAAAATGTTACTTAAATTAGGAAAGATTAGGAGAGAAGAGGCTAGTATTGAAAATTTGTTTGTGACCGCCCGTGGTACAGCTAAGGCTGCTTCTAGAACTATTATCGCGGGATGGGTTAAATCAGTTTTAAAAGAGGCAGGTGTCGAGGCAACTCCTGGAAGTGTCAGGTCCGCTGTAGCTTCAAGGAGTTGGATCGACAATGAACCATTAGATAAGATCTTAGCGAGGGCAAACTGGAGATCAGAGAATACGTTTTTAAAATTTTATAAAAAAGAAATTCAATCAAAGCCTTGTAACACTTCAACCAATACCTCGTTGGGGGTTCTGTTTGAACCAGTAAATTAGATTATTTAATATAGACACATAGGATTATTGTATATAAATATAAGTTGATGAAAATTTACATATCGTGCATGATTAAAAATGTGTCAATATTATTGTGTAATATCATAGTGATTGTATCTGGAATAAGAAAAATGTATCTTTAATATATAATTGAGAATATATATATAATAATAATACTTTGATTAAGAATATGTTAGTTACTGGTATCACATTGGCGTCCGTTCACCAGGCGAGAACAAACACAGTCTCAAAATATGTTTAAAAGGCCTCGAATAACGGCGTAAGGACATAATAGCAGAGTTTTACCTACCATTAAAACTCTTATTATGTCCGGAGCCTTATTCGAGGCCTTACAGTCAGTTCTGCCTGGTGTTATTAGTTATATAAAAAATATAGTCTAGTTGTACATAGAGTTAAGTTATTTTGAGACCCGCAATGAAAAGAAATGCGCTCGCACAAACTGGTGAACTTGACGGACGGAAGCAGCGCCCCCTATATTGCATAAAAGGAACTAAAATGGCGAAATATTGATAAATACGGCCGGAAACGGAAGGACAAATCTCAAAATATGTTTAAAAGGCCTCGAATAAGGCTCCGGACATAATAAGAGTTTTAATGGTAGGTAAAACTCTGCTATTTTCGATTTTTCAATTTTATTGATTTTCAGAATAACCCTCTTCAAAAAAACAGAATCACCCATTGCGATGTATCGCGTGTCATGTCACTGTGTGCGTGAATGCGATGACCAGTGACGTCAAATAATTTTACCTTAGATGTAGTTCGAATTTTTAACTGTATGCAGCTCACTGCATGGAGTGCCAGTGAATCTCGCAGGGCGACTGCGTATCAGACCTCAACAAACCAGTTACTTGATAACACGATACCCATTTGTTATTTGCTAATTGTCTGACTTTCTGGCTTTTGACTACCCGGAACCAACGACCGTACGGCAAAGCTGTAAGGTCGTTGACCCGTACCGACCCGTGTGGTACCTAACGACTGTCCGAGAGCTACAAATCAGTTCGAACCAAAGGCTTTAATTAAGTGCTTACCGAAACACGGGATTTCAATGATGACGTTGCCGATTGGGGAATAACTCCGCGAACATTTCGATGGCTCGAGATACATTGTCTCCACTGATGGCATACCTACAAGCGGACCATCTCCACCAACTCTACATTGGAGTATTGGTCCGTCATCTTTACAATTAGGTAGTAGGTACCTATCCCGACCGTTAATCGAAGGCGCACTTGAGGGGCGGAATTTGCAAGCGTATGCACATACCGGCGTCATCAAATACACTAATAAATTGACCCGATCGATGCGTTTGCGATGGCCGCGGGGGCGTGGCGGGGTGGCGGGGGGGAGGGAGCGGCCGGTGGTTGGTGCTTTGGTTTGGATTTATGAAAGAAATGTCGGTTGCGTTTGTTTGTGTGTGTGAAAGCGCAGTTTAAGGACACGTACAGATTGGTCGCGTTTTAAAAAGGGGAGTTCACACTTACCGATTTACGTTAATAAGAATAAAATGAAAAAAAAATACCTGCCCATTTTATTGTTGATTCGGGTCGAGAATCACTAACATAATTACCTCCTAAAATGTTTTGCAGATCCAAAACTGCACCTTGTATATGGGCTGATGATAATATGATTGTTATGTAAGGATTCTACTCAATAATGAACAAAAAGATATTAACATGCAGAGGGACTTTCACCAATGTGTTTCCCATGATGGACTTCCTCCCCAGGATTTCGAAAATACGCTCTTCCATTTGGGTCAGGCTCCATCTTTTTGCAGGCTCTCCACCAGTTCTTCTCCCATGATTGCTGAGCTCCGTTACCTTCCTCCGCACCCCGTACTTTTTTTCATTCCAATACTAGCATAAATATAGCATTAATTAGCATTTTAGCAAAAGTTAATTAGCATTGGTGACAAACATTCAAATTCACAGATAAAAAGTACAAGTACTTACATCTCTCCACTTGGCTTTAGTTTTAGTGGCGCCAATCCCAACAGCATCTAAGTTTAACGCCAAATCCTCCCAAAGTTGTTCCGTTTGTTGTTTCGCTAGTGGGCCGCTATTAGCCAGGCGGCCCACTGCGAAACCCCTGTGTGTTTCCATGAAACTAACCAACATCTCCATTTGCCTTTCAGAAACAACTTTTTTTGCTGGCATTCTGAAATAGCCATATTATCACACTGTAACAACACACTTGATAACTTTTGTAACGCATAAAATCGGTAGTAACTTGTTAAATGTACTTACTTGGCACAATATTTTCAAGTTTCCAAGAAAAACAATCTTAATTTGTTCAAACCAACCGAAATAAACCGCGAACGAAATTTTGACAACTTCAACTCCGACAATTCCGACCTAACTTAGGTCACAATGAGATGAGTTTCAAATAAAAAATTGCGTTTCGTTACTACTTTTGTGTTAAACTTTTTTTTTACTTCCACCCAACAAACTAACAAAATACGTGATTAAATTGCAAATAATGACAAAAATAGTGCACAAACTGTGTTTTTACAGCAAAATAAATATAATTACCGACTTTGCAACTAGTAAAACAACTAAATTGCAAATAGTACCAGTGGAACTACTAGTAGTTCAACTTGCATTAACGGAACGTTTGAAAGATCGTAAGCTAGAGAAATTCACATGAATCATTCATTCCGAAACCGAAGACCAGTTGATTATCAACAATACCAAAAACATTCTGACTGGGATGACAACTGGTAATCGACTTGAAGTTCACTGGTAATGGATTTCAAGTTAGGCTTGTTGAAAAAATATCGATACATCGATATTATTTTTTCAATATATCGATATTTTTGAGCGATATTTAATAGTTCGATAATCGATATAAAATTCTAAGTATTATTATACCTTTTCGTTTAAAAACCGATATTTTTTTCAGACCATTCAGAACATTTATAAGTTTTAGGATTAAAAAATCCCAAAAAGAAAATACTTTTTTTATACTAACATCTTCTAACAAATTATATTTTATGTATTTTTTGGTTTTGGTCGACTTGATTTGCTGTTTTATAGTTTGGTTTTAACAAAATTCGGTCCAGTTCCAGTCCTTTCCGACATAGCTCTTAAGAACTTGATATCGCCTGCGTCCTCGGTTTCCTCAGAAAGAGTGGCATCTGCTGTAAATCTCGCAGTACCAAACAACAGAAGTAGGCTTACAGCCGAGCACGTAAATCAAAGAGTTTTTCTTATGTCTGTTTACGATAACTATTGGTTTGATTAATAAATAATAAAAAAATTTGAATGGTTGATTGATTTTTAACTTGGTTTTTAACTCGAGTTCTTTTGAACCCAAACGTAGATCTAGGAAGATCTGTGAGATAGAACGTCGCCGTACGGTGACTGCAGGAAGGCATTTTCATTTTTGTAGTCCTTCCTTATACAATAAAATTAATCTTCAACTAAATATTTTCCCACTACCCCTTTACCAATGCAAATTAAAATGTCTGGAATGGCTCTTATCATTATCTTATGACGACACTGAATGTCTTCTTACGTCCGCTGAATAACAATCACAACTACACTCAACTACACACTGAACTACTCACCCAACTATACACTCAACCACACACTCACCGCACTTGAGCAAATCTCGCAATAACCAGACTCTTAAGAGACTGGGTCCTTTGCTGAATTTGCTCTCACACTTACTCACCACCTTCACGAACATACGCTATTGAGAGTTCTCCTGTAAACCCTGCCTCTTAATGAGACTTGTGTTTCCGGAAGTGCTCTCAAAACACACACCCTTCAACATTACACACACATACTCATTTCACAAACACCACTTCACTTCTACACCTACTCTTAATTATTTACCTACATTCTGAATTAATTTTTCTTTGTGCACAAGATACACATCTGAATTAAAAATACTCACTCTTATGTCCTCGTAGTAAGCGTTATATTTCTTTGTTTTTACATAACTTGAACTGTATCCTTGCGTACTTAGTACTTACTTCTTTATTAAGTTTGCTAACTTTTATTTTTATTTTTGTTATCACTTAGTTACAAATATTTAGTACCTATTTATCTGCTAAGCATTTGGAACTTTGAAACTTAAGTATTGCGGAGGAGGGCGTTGATTTTCGCGACACAGTTTTTAACTCCTGCGAACTTCATCGTTTTTCAATCTGTTTTCTGTACTCTTTGTAAAATGATCCAAATAAATAAAATTTTGATTTTTTGATTTTTGATTTGATTTATTAAAAATTATGTATATTAATTAATATTTATCTAGAAATGTAAGATGATTGAATTAGATTAGACAAAATAAATTAATTTTTAGAGCACGAATATTCTTTGTCAAATCATACAGATATATCGATATTTTTTAATAAAAATATCAATATCGATATTGATATTTGTGCCATTTTTTTTAAATAATTTTTTTAATGTTTGTTACTGCATGCCTCCGTCATTTATGAACCGATTTAGAAAATTGTTTTTTTATTTGGAAGGTTATTCTTACGTCCAGATTGTCCCAAACAAATTTGATCAAAATCGGTTTAGCCGTTTGACAATGAAGTCGGTTTCTCAAGTTTTTTAAACTTAAATTATTATGTATGGTGCGTGTCGCATTAGCGCGGCGCTGCAGTGAGCGTCGCAGCATAGTTGCCTCCGAGAGAATATTTTGACACGCCGCGCCTGACGCGCTGTGCAGCGACGCTCAGTGCGATATAGCAAGCGGCGCGTCACTGCGCGTCACTTTTTTTTTTTTTTTTTTTTTTTTTTTTAATTTTGTGCTGGCTTGGATTCAAAGTCCTTCCGCCAAGTCCTATAAGTTTTTCAGATTTTGTTTTGACACTATTCACTTTCACTCATGTTTGTTTCACGCAGTGTTGCCAATTATACATATTTATCTGTATTTATACAGAATTTTGGCTAGTATTCAAGATTACTGATTTGACCTTACATTTATACAGATTTTTGGAATCTGATTTAGTCTATGAAAAAGTAATTCAATATAAAAGTAAATTCAGTAATTGTGTTTAGGGTTCCCTACCCGAAGAGTAAAAACGGGAACCCTATTCTAAGGCTTCGCTGTCCGTCCGTCCGTATGTCTGTTGTCTGTCTGTCTGTTACCAGGCTGTATCTCATGAACCGTGATAATTAGACAGTTGAAATTTTCACAAATGATGTATTTCTGTTGCCGCAATAACAGGAATAAAATACAAAAGATAACAAATGTTTTTAAAACGGAACCCTTCGTGCGTGAGTCCGACTCGCACTTGGCCGGTTTTTATGTATATTTTCTGTTATAATGTGTGTTGTTTTTGTTTCGTTTTATGTTCTGTGTGTTTTTCGATCAATTATGATCTAAACAGATTTTTAGACTTTGAAACCCAGATATTTTGGTTCGGCACGTGGCAACACTGCTCTCACGCACTGTTGCCGTTTTAGCATTTTTAGTGCTAAATTTAGCATATTTCATGACTCTTTAACATGTAAATTTTGCATTTAGCATATTTTGGCATTTCAAATCAAAAGTCAATGCGTTTAGATTTTGCAGATTATTTAATAGAGACCGACCAGAGACATTATTTTTTATCTATGGTTTTCATTGAGGTATGGCAACTCTCTGGATCAGGGACTTCCCTGAAATTAGTTTCTGATTGATTTTACGTCGAACGTTTCGCGTCCGAACCCCACTTCTTGACTCTTGTCTTGAATAAATTCATTCAATGTGATTTGTGAATGTGAAGTGAAAGTATATGCCTCCTAAATATGAGCAACATTATAGCGAAGAATGGGAGAAGATAAGCGAGTTTAAGGATTGGCTTTTGGATGGATTTTGCTAACATTTGGTGCGTAACGATACTTTAGAGCCTAGAATAACATGTTAGGCTACTGTTCTACCAAAAAATTGTACACAGACAGGTTAATAACAAAATTAGGATTTTAGCATGTTTTTTAGCATTTTTAAATACAAAAATAGCATTTTTTAGCATTATTTGGAGCAAGTTCTAGCATTTTCTCAAAATAAAAACGGCAACACTGCCTCACGCGAGAAATGACGCGAGCGGCCGTTTTCTGCAGTAGGGATGTCGGAAATGCACTTGGAGAAATTCCAAGGAAATGCAATAAAGTATCGATATTTAACGTATCGATGTTTTTTGAAAATATCAATATCGATATTGATATTTTTATTAAAAAATATCGATATATCGGTATGATTTGAAATAAGGTAAACAAAGTAGTTTCTTGTTAGGAAAAATACTTTTTAGTTTCTTTGGAATTAATTCGGGCATGCGCAAGCTTCCGGACGTGACGTTTTCTGACGTTTGGGACGCGCGTTGTACGCTTGTGCTTGTCCCAATCCAGTGGACGCAGGTCGCTCAAGTGGTAAGGAGTTAGGGACGGGCAGTTGAAATTGAAATTGACTAACAGAGTTGCCAACTTAAACACCAAACTATAAAACAGCAAATCAAGTCGACCAAAAACAAAAAATACATAAAATATAATTTGTTAAAAGATGTTAGTATAAAAAAAGTATTTTTTTTTTGGGATTTTTTAATCTTAATACTTTTATTGGTCTTAAAAAAATATCGGTTTTTATACCTTTTCGATACTTAGAATTTCATATCGATATATCGAGCTATTAAATATCGCTCAAAAATATCGATATATTGAAAAAATAATATCGATGTATCGATATTTTTTCAACAAGCCTATTCTGGGGCTCAATTCTAGACCAGTGACTTTTTTGTCACGGTAGATATATATCACAAGAACTGTCAAAATCACTAAAGAAACTGACAGTTCTTGTGATATATATCTACCGTGACAAAAAAGTCACTGGTCTAGAATTGAGCCCCTGGAGTTGTATTGTAGTGCGATAGGGTCTGTGAAGTGACGCGCAGCACAGTGCAGCGCAGCGCCGCTCAAACGCGGTCGGACCTTAGGGCTGCAGCCTTGACAGAAATAGGAATTAGTATTTCACCTACCTCTACCTGTGCACCAACTTTGAAAATTAGTTATAGTTGTCTGCCTCCATCATGTTTCTCTACATAACTTTTATCTGATTAGGAAAGGTTAAGAGGGGGTCGTGCGAAAATTTGAGATTTGTTGTTAAAAAATTCATAACTAAATAACTAAGTGACATTTAAAAAATCGCAAAAGGACTAATTGTAGACTATACATTTGAGATTAATTCGAATTTACGTGTGTTAAAAAAATATACTATTTAACATGACATTCTATTTAATCTCAAATGTATAGTCTACAATTAGTCCTTTTGCGATTTTTAAAATGTCACTTAGTTATTTAGTTATGAATTTTTTAACAACAAATCTCAAATTTTCGCACGACCCGCTCTTAAATAAAGTAACAAGAATAATTATGAAAAAAGTATAAAAATTTAATCAGTCGAGAACCAGTTTTTTAATAGTCATAATCTACACAGTGATACACATTTTCAGTTTGTAGACAAAGAATATTTTTTATTATTAACCTAACTGAAATGAAAATTAATACTTATTTTTTTAGAAAATAAATGTAAAAAGTAGAAAGGTAACCTGGATAGTACCTACCAGATCAAATTGTTAACACTTTACTAATACAAACTAATTTGTTTAAGTGTACAACAAGAGAATGAATTATGATGTAGAAGAGGTTTAAAGTAGTTAAGTATATATTTTTTCTTTGTCTACAAATGACATCCGAACTTAATTATTGATATGAATTATGAACACTTTAATCACAGAGTTAACGTGCGTGATTGTAAAATGAGGCTTAAATAAATTAAACAATCATGACGGGAAATACTGATAATTAAAATATTTAAAAAATAAACAGTATGTAATTAACAGCTCCAGGCACGGTAGATATACCCACAAATAAAAAATATACGTATAAATAGACAAAAGTAATCAATTGTATAGTAATAAAAAAGTGTAAGAATCTTTTTATAAACCCTCTATAAGTAGGTATAACCTATGTTTGATTTTTCCTTTAATAATTTTATTTTCATCACAGATTTCGTATTATGAACCATCGAACGGCAGCCTCTTTTTCCAAATGAAATTACTTAAGTTATATGTATGTATTGCCATGCATTTTATTGACAACCAATAAATTCGAATAATACTATCATTTACTAAATTACAAATTGAGCAAACATGTAAGATATGGCCTTCCCAACGTGAATCCCGCTATACAATATCTGGCTGGCATTAACCATACTTCAGTTGAAGTCACAAACTAATAGATTCCTTTCTTATAATGTATTTACGATGGATGACAGAAATACAAGAAAATTAAATCTATCAGTCAGCCAAACCAAGCTAGTTGAGACAACCAGAATACTGGGCACGCTTATAAATTTCATTTCAGATCATGGCATAGAGTGAGTAAGACCTATCATTAGTACAGGTCTATCTACGCACATACAAGAGAATTAAATGCGCTTACCTAGGTACCTACCTAGGTGATTATAGTTAATTTTTAGTATGCGAAGACATTATAATATTATTAATTAATGTATTTTAACATTGACATTTACATTTCATTAAATTGCCTAAAATATACCGCATGATTGAGGCTTTTATTTTAGTACTAAGTTAAATTTATTACTTTAGGCATAGCAGGTATTAATTAGGTAAATTAAATATTGCATTTTAGAAACATACCGATAAATTAATAAATGATGATCGTGTCTAATACCTAGTTTACAAAAGTGTTTGATACATTATGAATTACATTTAACTTAAGCTTAGGTACAACTTCACTTAAATTGTGATAGAAGCTAGCCATTGATTACAAACTATATGTTGTTTTAATGTTAACTCTACTGTAGTTTTTCAAAGGCTCAATCATTCAATTTATTTTGGATACAATTTTAGGTACTAAACAGCCTTATTATTTATACTCTAATAATTAATTGTTATTATGCTACTCTTACTGTGCTACATGATTATGCATCATAAGAACTTAACATATAAAATTACAAAAAAGCTACATTTTTCAAAAAAAACCGTTTGTTTAAAAAAGTAATATAAAAACTGGTCCAGATAGTGCACAATTTGATATCACAGCTTGAAGATGGTTCAATGTTAGGGAAAGAAACACCATAACCTTTTTTGACCACAGTATGTACATCTAACCGTAAAAACTTTTATACAGTACCAACTAATGATTTGGCTTGTTATCAAAATTTATTTCTGAATCATATTTAGAGTAAAAATCAGTCTTTTAATTTTGAATTAAAATGAGATCAAATTATAACTGCCATCTTCACTTACAATAGGGTAGAAAAAAGTTTCATTAGATGAGAGGTAGTTAAAATACAAATTCATGGATAGGAGAAGATTAGTCTAAAAAGATTGTAAAGCCAGAGTAAAAAAAACCGAAAGAAACAAACATTGCATGACCCTAATGAGTGAAATATAGGTATATATACCTATTAGATGGTTGAATGCATTTTGCCATAATATCAGTAAGAAGTATATTTGATAACTTATTACTAACTTCGAAATCTTTAAGACGCAATATACACTTTTATTTTTATTTTTGATGAGGATTTAGAGTTCAGAAAACTTAATTTTACGTACATATTGTATTTCTAATTTTATTAGATTTACCCACGCTAAAAAACGAATGGTTTTGAATAAGTAGACATTTGTAAAAACTAAAAGCTTCCGTTGAAAAGATAAATATTTTTTAAATTTAGTTTTTTAGTTCACAACCTTTTTGGCAAAGCGTTTTAACAATGACACATAAAATGCACTATAAACAGTACAAAAAGGGATATCAAACGACTGTATGTAGGCACCTAAAGCTTGTTTGGAGAAACAAGCTCTTATTACTAGGTATACACTAAAATTAATAAGAGTAAGGTACATTAAGACTAACTGTACTTAATACATTCTTAGGGTTAAGCATTAAGTAAAAATGTTAATAAACTTTAAAAATACATATTTAGGAGAATAATAATGTAAATTAGCACCTTAGAGTTAAATTGATTAATGGGATGAAAGAACGAAAAATGTTAATGTCAATAGAAAGAGAAATCATTCAAGATTAGTCAAAAGATAGTTTCCTGAAAAAAAATACACAGTCCAAAACCACAAAATAATGGCCAAATCTTTGGATCAAATTTATTTTAGCCCGAAGAAATTTGATCCAAAAATAAGGTTACCATGCACTTTAATCATAAATCTCAGCAAGTCGTTCCCTGAGATCAATATGCTCCTCCTCGGAGCAGTGTGCCATCAGCACCGACTCACCAACAATGAGATTCTCAAAGCAAAGAGAACAAGCATACAATGCATCTCCAAAGCACACAATCTTGTTCTCATCTCTGTACATAGTCATGGGGTTTAAGACCGTACTAGGTTGGATTTCCTTACCGGCTTGGATACATTTCTTGACATAAGCAGTTTTGTAGACAAAATGGATCTTCTCACAGTGGAACTGACTCATGATATGCTTAAGAAGGCCATTCTCATCATATTCAGTGATTTTGCAAGCCGGGCAATGGAATGTAATAACACTCTTTGTCTCAGTACTATTTGGAGACTCACATTTAAGTTGAATGCTGTGGACTTGGATGTAGAATGTGATGCGTTCAATAGCCGCTCTCTGTAGAAATGTGCTATAAAGACTTGAGTCATTGAAACTGTTGTAGGATATAACTTGGTCTAACGACTCTGAGTATGCAGACAGAGTAGTTGAATCTAAAGAAAAGTTACCGATGGAAGATGTTATGGAATGATCTGCCTCTTTTTCTGATTTTGTGATCAAACCTGAGTCAGGAGAGTGGCAGTGACAATAGCAGTTGGAGTCATTGATGGTTGAATCCAATTCATCTTGGAACAAATGCAACATTGCCTCACGAAGATCAGGAAAATCATAGTGCTTGATTTTTTTCTTATCGTTAACCTTGTTCCTTTTGATATGTTGAGTTTTATGTTCTTGTAAGTAGGTGCGGATGAAGTTGTTGATTGTTTGTCTCATGGATATGAGTTGTGTTTTGAGTTTAGACTTTGTATTGTTGTCCTCTTTTTCCATGATGACGTCCCAAGCAGGACTGATACCCCTTTGCAAATTACCAGCCATGACTTCTCCCAATGGCTTTGCTAGGTTATTAACATTGGTTCCAGGTAAGGTAATAATTGACTTGCCATTAAAGATTTTGGATACCTCAATGTGGAACTGGAACTCTGTAAGTACCTTTTTGAGTAAGCACTCCATTTTCTCAAGCTTCATCTGGTAGTTCAGGAGCAAAGTTAGACGCTCCTCCTCATTTTTGTCAACTTCAACATCGGCAAATGATTCTGGAGTCACCGATGGAACATCAGTTTCTTCAGGCTCCACTTTCCTGCACATTTTGATACTAGCCTTACCTTCTATATTTGTCCCAATAGACATGTCTGTGTCGGAATGGTCAGATAGAGACTCTATATCAATGTTTTCTTCAGCATAAGATAATGCATCTGATTCAGCATCAGAGAGATCAAAAGACTGATTAAAATTGAATCCTCTGAAGAGATCCACACTCTTGTAGTCTAAGTGTTTGTGTTTTGGTGTGTTTTCCTCATTGACTGAGCTGTTTTGTGAGTAGATGTGCGAATCACTGATAGACTGATTAGCTTTTTTGATGTCTAATTTTAGTTTCCGGCATTTTTTCTTCTCCTGCTTATCAAAAGTATTGGTAAGGAGGTCGGTATCGGAGAGGGAGCCTTTTTTAACCGTGTAGCGCCGCAGAGTCTCGGGAAGAATAAGGCTAGCGCATTTTGAGGTGGAGTCAGCCTCAACTCTATCGAATTCTACGTTCTCGGATGAAGGGATCGAAGAAAAGTAATTAGGATGCTGTCTCTCACCCGGGATTTCGTCCAGGATGCTAGTATTTTGTATTTCATCTTCATTTGGCTTCGCGAAGTACGGAATGTTTGATATTATTTTTCGAAACGAAAAAGCCATAATGTGCTTGTACTTCTAAGCTTTCTGAATGTGGTCACACAGCTTTTGAAACTGTTCTTCACCGTATGCGCCTCGCTGATAAAATAAAGAAAAAATACGATAAAACTTTAAGCTTGTTATCTTGAGCAGACCTCAGACAAAGAAAGTATTATTTAATCGTATTATCTGATTTCATTTAAGTTCAGTTTAGAATAGAAAATACCTGTCTACAGGAGCAGTGCCGATTTCCAGCGCGATCTCTTGGTTTTTAATTCATGTTGAGGGTAAGACGTAAGAGTTATAAGGCAAAATTATTTTTCACTTCACTTCACAAAACTTCCATGGGAAGGAACAAAAAAAAATATAAACATTGATTGATTGGGATTGGGAATGACTTTTTGACAAGGAATAACTCAAAATCATTCATTCATCCCACAGAGAACGAGTCCGGTTAATGTACGTCCAGTTATTGTACAGCATGTTATTGTACACCATGAAACGAAACCTTTTTTCGTTTTTTGGATTCGTTTTAACCTGCCGTACATTAACTGGCTGCGAATTAACTGGGTGCACAAAATTGTCACGTGATGTTATTGTACAGCATGTTAATTGGATGCCATTAGGACCCGTGCACACTGAGGCAATTCAATTATTTCTTATTTTTTGTAGGCAATTGATACTGCTCCATAAGAAAACAGCCCCTTTGGGATAATGGTAAAAAAAACATTTTCTGGCACTGCGGCGGCCGCTGCCGCGGCACGCTCGCTTTGCTCGCTCGCCTTGTGCGTTATTTATATGTTCTAACATAACCTATTATCATGCTGTGCAATAACGGGTCGTACATTATTGCTTCAACATGGAGGTCGGGAGGCAATAATGTACGACCCGTTAATGCACAGCAGGATAATGTACAGCAGGATAATGAACACACCGTTATTACGATGCCAGGGTTTGGATTAACGGGGTGTACAATAAAAGGTCGCGAAATAACATGCTGTATAATGATGTCACGTGTTGTTATTGTACGCCCCGTTATTACGATGCCAGTTAAGCCTCGTGCACACTGAAGCAATTCAATAATTGATTTTTGCTGTTTTGTTCTGGCAGCGGATATTTGTACTTGTCCTTGAGACTTTAGAGGGCGGATCCGACTTGGATAGGTTAGGTTATGTGAGAACATCTAAATAACGCACAAGGCGAGCGAGCAGAGCGAGCGTGCTGCGGTAGCGGCCGCTGGCGTGGCGCCGCAGTGCCAGAAATACATTTACCATTCTCTTTAGGAGCAGTATCCACTGCCTACAAAAAATAAGAAATAATTGAATTGCCTCAGTGTGCACGGTCCCTGACCGATAGGACAGACGTCAGCCATTTTTTGCATGGAAATAATAAACGCTGCTGTGTTTGTTGTTTTGAGTTTTGAGCGGGAGATTCGTTTTCTGTCATTTTGGGAAGTCACAGTCACATAGCTTTACCATTTTAATTGTTTTTGTTAGTGTTATTTTGAGTTCTGTTGTGTAATTTCGGTGGTATTTAAACCAACGTTGCTTGAGGTCTTAGCTCAAAGTGTTAGCAGTTGGAATCAAGGTGTACTATGTGATATTCTGATATGACCGAAAAGGTTTCTGATGGTTTTGAAAACAAACGACCATTATTTCCTTTCAAAGCCAAGTAGGGCCGACTTGAATATGACTGACTTGACTTAAAAGTATTTTATCTATGTAATTTATCCTCATTGCTCGACACTGGCAAAATTGATCCAAAATGGACAGATGCCATTCATTAAGAAGAAGAAGACAATTAACTTGTTTTTTGTTTTTGCAACAAACAACAAAATCCATCTCGTAGAGAGTATTTTATTCCATGATCCAAGTTAACGCTTAACATAAATTTAGTCTGTGAAGCTGAAGTTAACCAAGCGAAAGTAGACGGGTGAAAAAAAGGCGGGAAACAGCGAGCAGGGAGGCGCGTTTTTTTTCCCACCTAAATTTAAAATTAAAATTTTGTATCAATAAAAGATCAGTAGAGTTCTGTAAAGTATTAACATTTATTATTGTATTAGTATTAAAGTATTTAAGTGTATATATATATCTGGTAAGTCCTTGTAAGTAGTTTTTTCATGGAGGAGCCACCTGACCCCGGCGGGGGCACTTCCCCGCCGGTTGGTTGCTATATAACAGTATCAAATAGCTTTGAAAAACTAAATTCAAATGATTCAGCAATGGATACAGACACATCTGTCTCCAAGAAACGCAAACGAACTCGCACTTGCAAAATGTGCAAGCATTGTAATAAGAGGAAGCGACATGGTTCCAGTGACACCAAAAAGGGTTGTGATTGTGAGGAATCCCCAATAGTTTCGGATATTTCTAGCCTTGAGTCTAATACTGAGCCACCAGTGGCTATGGTCTCAAACCCTACATCCACTCCCGCTGTTCAGTCACCTGATTCATCTCCACCACCGGCGGCACCGCCGGCTCCGGTCCCAGTTACAAGAGCCCAATATGAGCCTAGTGATAATGCCCCGTATATTGTACATGTTCAACGAATTACTGAGTCACCAAATGACGGCTCTACCCTTCACCCCATTATATTTGGAAAATTCTTAAAACGTAACGCTATATACAATGTTGTGAATGGTAGTGTTAAAAGGATTGGTAGAAACAGAGTTTCGATTGCATTCAATAACCACATAGATGCAAATGCTTTTATTAATCACAACAGCCTCAATAGTAATAATCTGAAAGCATTCATACCAACATACAATGTCTCTCGCATGGGTGTCATCCGCGGAGTACCCACAGATCTCTCTCCAGAAGAGATGATGGAATGCACCACGGTTCCCAATGGTTGTGGAAAGATTTTAAAACTAAGACGCATTAATTTCAAAGAAATTGTAAATGGAGCTCCAGTTTGGAAGCCAACTCAAACCGTAGTTGTAACATTTGATGGTCAAGTGTTACCAGACCGTGTTTATATGTGCTATACTGCATTAATAGTTCAGCTATATACCTACCCAACCATCCAATGTTACAACTGCTGTCGTTTTGGACACACAAAGTTGCAGTGCAGGTCTAAGCCCCGCTGCTTCAAATGTGGCAAAGAGCATTCAGGGGATTCTTGTGATATTGATGAGGAGTGTATATCTTGCTGCTCATGCGGGGGAATACACTTTGCTACTAGTAAGTCATGTCCGGAATATACAAGACAACAAAAAATTAAATTTTCAATGGCAGAACAGTGTATTTCCTACGCGGAAGCATCTAGGGTACATCCACCCCTGTCTCGTTCGTATGCTGAAATATTAGCAATAGCCAAAGATCAAAATATCCAATCTCAAAAACCTCACACAAGAAACCATGTAAATCCTCCATCTTCTAGAAGAACTGTCTTTTTAAAGCCACGTCCAACTCCAACACTAGCCAAAGGCTATGATCAAAAAGCACACAAGAACATAACCAATACTCCATCCCCAGGCCTATCTAATGGTTGCGCTCTGAAAACAGGCGGAACTGAGGATAGACAACTAAATGTATCTGATGTAATTGCCCTTTTAAAATCATTAATACAATCAAACACCATAGAACCGTCCAACGCTGCCAAAATTATTGACATCATCTCTATTCTACACTCACAACCACAATGGATCACACCCGATCCGCAGTTCAATGGAACTGCAGGAGTGTAGTATCCAAAAAAAGTGAAATTATCTATTTAATTAATGTATACAACCCTTTTATTATCGCCATCACAGAATCCTGGCTTAAGCCAGGATCTGTGTTCAAATTGAGTGGCTTCTCCTGCCTTAGGGACGATAGACCTGACGGGTATGGAGGAGCTGCTCTTCTTATAAAAAATTCCTACTTATTTTCTCATTTCCCTCTCCCTCATGATAATAGCAATTTTAATGCTGTTGCCTGCATTATTGAGAATGTATGCTTTGTTTCTATTTATATCCCTCATCCTTCCTCTCAAATTCTCACAGAAATAGATAGCTTATTATCTCATATTCCTAAACCATGTGTGGTCATGGGAGATTTTAATGCTCATCATAGGACATGGGGTAGCTCCATGTCTAATACTTATGGTAGAGACCTCTTAGATATTATTGATGTACAAAATCTCTGTATCCTAAATGATGGATCTCAAACTCGTCGAACAAAACCTTCAGAGAACAATAGTGCAGTAGATTTAACAATAGTTTCACCTCGTTTAGCATCTTCAATTACTTGGCACACACAACCATCCACACATGGAAGTGATCATTTCCCAATAATATTAAAATTTTCAAAATTTAAAGCATGTGAAATGCCTAGAGCTCCACCCAGAATGAAATATAAAATAATTAAAGATAAATGGAGTGATTATAGAACACACATTGAGAATAGTATTAACACTTTGCCACATATTTCACAAGGTATTTCAGTTTGCGCAGATAGTTTTTCTAAAAGTTTACTTGATGCTGCTGATTCAACTTTTCCTTTGAAAAATAGTGCTTCTGGAAAATTGCCATCTCCACCATGGTGGGATACAGAGTGCAGTGTAGCTGTAGCTCAGAGAAGGCAGGCAGAGTTGACTTACAACTCTGATATGTCTGAAAATAATTTTGATGAGTTAGTTGACATAATGGCTAGAACCAAAAAACTTTTAAAAGATAAGAAATTCCAAGGCTGGAGAAGTTTCTGTTCAACCATATCTCCCAGCACAAAACCATCAGAAGTCTGGAGAAATATTAGACGTTATAGATCTGGAGTTAGTGATAATACTTTTACCATTATGCCACCTTCTTTACGTGATAGTTTCCTTGACCGGTTGGCTCCACCGACGGTCCCCCCCAGGGAATTATTAACTTCTATTCATGTTTCTGGTATTAATTGTCCATATGGCCTAGATGCTCCTTTCTCTCTTGATGAGCTGAAAGGCGTACTATCAGACGTTCATGATACAGCTCCAGGTAAAGATGGTATTCCTTATTCTTTCTTTTCACATCTTGGTGACAATGCTTTGCAATATTTTCTCGATCTTGTAAATAGTGTCATGTTGACAGGTGTCATCCCTTCAACGTGGAAAACGCAAATAGTGTTGCCATTCTTAAAACCATCTAAAAATCCTACTGATTCCATGTCTTACCGACCAATAGCATTGTCTCCAGTTATCATTAAAATTGCAGAACATTTAGTTAAAAATAGAATAGAATGGTTCATAGAAAATCAGAACATTTTACCTAACAGTCAATATGGCTTTCGAAAAGGTAGAAGTTCTATGGATAGCTTGAGTGTATTTACAACAGACATACGTATAGCTTTTTCACAAAGTAAAACGGTTGTAGCGACATTCTTAGATATCAAATCGGCATATGATAACGTTCTTATTGAATTACTCATAAAGAAATTACATGTTTTGAAAATTCCAAATTTTTTAACCAACTTTATTCAAAATATGTTGGCTGGCAGAGTAATTTTTTTAAACACAATGGATATCTCAAGAGTTGCGTGGAAGGGTTTGCCTCAGGGTTCTGTTTTGAGCCCTCTTCTATATAACATATATACATATGATCTAGAAGCATCTGTGAGTGATGTTGTTAGTATCTTACAGTATGCTGACGATTTGTTACTCTATTCGTCTAGCACTTATGTTAATACAGCAGCCTCAAATATAACAGTTGCATTACAATTTTTAAAATTATGGCTGGACAAACATGGTTTGGAGTTGTCTCCTGCTAAAAGCATCGTGGTTCCTTTCACCCGTAAAATTAACATACCACCATTAAATATTGTTTATGATGGCATATCTATACCTATAAAAAGCCATGCCAAATTTTTAGGTGTCATATTAGATTCGAAGCTTGTTGGAAGTCCACATTGCGAATATGTCGTAGAAAAGTGCGAAAAACATCTTAATTTATTAAGATGTCTAACAGGTGTTTGGTGGGGTGCTCACCCCTTTTCTTTAAAACTTATTTATAATGCTCTAATTAGAAGTACACTTGATTATGGCACCTATTTGTTGGAGCCTGGAAGAGTACAATTTTTCAATAAATTGGACTCTATACAGGCTAGAGCTATGCGTATTATTATGGGAGCAATGAAGTCCAGTCCAATTAATGCACTACAAGTAGAATGTGGTGAACCACCTCTACATTTAAGGCGCCAATTTTTATCAAGTAGATTTTTCTTCCGTACTTTGCAATTTCAGAACCACCAGCTTCATTCTAAGATACAACATCTTTCAGAGTTTATTTGCTCTTCTTCATATTGGAGTCATAAACCACCTCCCCTTTTAATTAATAGTTTTAACAAATATAAAACACTGTCAGCTTTGACTCACCAATCGCTTCTTTTACCTATTTTCCAGTGCAACTATAGAGCTTTAATTACACCCGTTAACATCCATTTGGATCTAAATATTGACCGTAATGAAGCGCATGCTAATATTTATTTTAAATCTATTGTTGATGATCGATGGCGAGGGTGGCATCAGGTATACACCGATGCCTCCAAGCATTTACAGTCAGAATTTGTTGGTGTAGGTGTGTATCACAGACAGTATAATGTTGTACAAAAAGTTAAACTACCTCCTGAGACGTCAGTTTTCACTGGAGAGCTATTTGGCATCGTTAAAGCAATAGACTACGTGTTGATAATGAAACTTAAAAATACCATTATTTTTAGTGACTCAATGAGTTGCTTACAATCTCTTGTAAAATACCCTTTTCGATCGAAAACTTTTTACCCGCTAGTAATGCAAGCTAGGTCCAAGTTATTTGAATGCAAAACCAAGGGTTTTACTGTTAACTTTGCGTGGGTACCGAGTCATTGTGGTATTCTTGGTAATGTACGTGCTGACAAATTAGCTAATGAGGCTGTGGAGTGTGGAGACCTTTTCCCTTATATAAACTATGTACATGATCTTGTTGCTTTACCTAGGGTATATCTTAAATACTCCTGGAATGAATATTGGGACCACTCTGGTAACATTAAAGGTAAACACTTTAAGCTGATACAACATTCAATACCGATGAAACCCTGGTTTTTTAAGTTCAAACTCGGTAAACGTGCCACTACTATTTTGATAAGAATGCGCCTGGGGCACTCGTGTACCCCAGCCCATTTAGCACGGATGAAAATTGTATCTAATCCATCTTGTGACTGTGGAGATGAATTTGGTGACCTCAATCATATATTCTTTTCTTGTCCTCAAAATAACCATCGAAAACTTTTTGAAGATCTGGTTTCCTGTCGAATTCCTCTTCCTACAAATATCATTGTTCTCCTTTCTTCCTTGGATCCTTGTATATATCATTGTTTGGCATCCTTTATATATGTAAATAATATAAAAATTTAATTCGTGTTGTATATTTTCCCCCTCTATTTGTATATATTTCCTTTCCTTGTTTTTATTATTAGTTTTGTAAACCCTACTGATCCTGTCCCAATCCTTAGCTCCGCGTAAAATTTTACTATTACCTGTTTCCCTAATTTTTTGAACCAAGTAAAACAATATAAAAATGGCAAATGCATAAAACCATGCGACGCCAAAAAAAAAAAAAAAAAAAAAAAAAAAAAAAAAAAGTAGACGGGTTGTTACGTACCTACGAGCTCTTCCTGCTTCCCACGATTGTAAATAATCTCGCAATCTAACAATCCTAATTTCTTAGTAGTCTGTGCGGTCCTATTTCTAAAATGAAAACTCAAATCGACGTAGACTCCCTCCGCACAGAACACGAGTCCGAGGAACAATGGGAGGTACGACGTAATTTCATGCTGGAGCATAAAGATGACTTTGAAGAAGGAGAACTAGTGACGTTGGCTCAGTTGTTCACAAACATTGAGTTTTTAGGATGCAGGTACTTTTGTCTACTTAATTTACCGCGCGTGATGATACCGCGTTACGATGCGTTACAGACTTAACTAATTACTTAGTACTTTTTTTGCTGACACCTTATAACATTTGCTTTATGCTTGGAGCTAGACAACAGGCTACAGGCAAAATATCTCCTTGGCCATAATTGAAACACTAAAAAAACAATTTAATTTTTCTTTGAAATTACAGATACCCACCAGAAACAATGAAAAGAATATCGAAATTAGCGGAAAAAGTATCAGCTAAGTACAGAGAGAGCCGGAAGAATAAGTTGAAGAGAACATTTGTGGAAGCAAGTGATGCAGCTGAAGCAAAAGCTAAGACAAGATAACATGTGTATAACAGCATCGAACAAGTGTTCTAAGGTCCTCAAGTATTATCTTTAAGCCACAAGTCCACAATGCAATGAGATCTATTGTGGGGTCCTGACTATTTACTGATTGTTGGGTGTTATTAAAGACCTTAGTGCTAAGTGCATACATTTAACACAACACAATGCTAAATTAGAATATTTAAAGATAAATTACAAACCAACTTCCATAAGAAATGTTTATTCAGAAAACAAGTTATGATTTTACAATTTTCTTATTTAAAATATTCTTTCTACTTATTAATTAGTGTATAAATTATTTACAAAATAATTTTGAGAAACTTTAAACTAGCAAATGCAGTTTTCATGTTATTCTAAGCCTCCCATATAAATGCAAAAACAATTGATTAAATAATAAAAACTTAAATTTGACTTGACAATTTATTATAATTTACCGAAATTGTTGTAATTTCTTACCAATGTCCCAAAAAAATAGTAGAGTGTACTTTTAAATTGTGGATTCTGTTCATTGGACAAACCTTTTCAATGCATAAGTGTTATTTTAAAATATATTATTTACGAATTAATTGATCATCCTACTGATAAGTGGCTAGCAAAAAAGTAATCTCCGGGAAGCTTATTCTTGCTAGCTATTTCCTGCTTCGGCTTGTTGTGCTAATAGCCCCACAAGTATATAGATATATTAGAAAGTTATCAGTGAAGTAGATGCTTCTGGTATTATAATCAGTCTCTAGTTCGCAGTCCCCAAATTGAAGTTCTTCTTGTACCAACAGTGGGTCTTGCTATCGCGCTGTGGACAACAAATGATTACAATTTAATGATAGTACTTATGTTCTAATAGCATTGCAATAAAATGGTTATTATAGTAAAACTTGAAGACCTTTGCCCAGCAATGGGAAGAATAAAATTGTTATAACATGCCCACATATAGAGCACTTCAGTCAGTCATACATTAACTGACGGTGTTCATTTTTTGGGTCCATGGATTCGAGCCCTCGACTTTAGGGTAATACTCGCCTTTTTTTACAACTAGTTGATGGATATGGCCCACCTGATGTTAGGTGGTAAGCATCGCCTATAACCAAGCATTGCCTTGCTGGTCAATTACGTTATGAACGTGCCCTACGATGCACTGCGATGCGTCCATCAATCCATCGAAATGTGATTAAAAAATCCATCCAAAAATGTGATATCAATGATAATTTATTGATTTGACTCTGCTCTGACACGGTGTTAAGGGCGCGGCCAAACAATACAATAATAAAAGACGTGTACCTGAACATGAATTGGTTGATCTGTATGGCCGGCAGTGCCGTTCGTAGCGTCGTTAGAGACGCCGACTGAAGCATACCCCATACTTCCAGGTATTGCAGTGAGACCATGCCGCTTAGCTTACTGAAACAATCAAACTTTGATGTAGTAGGTTCATGGTTAAGCACAGACCTTGAAATGTTTAGTAGCAAAGGGAGATTTTTTGTTGCACGCTATCTTAACTCTTTTGGCCTTTTAGTTAACTAGTCATTCAGTCCAGTCCAGCAGTTGCTCAGGTCTTGTCCAGCAGTTGGTTAGGTCTAGTTCAGCAGTGGGTTAGGTCCAGTCTAGTCAGGTCTAGCCGAGAGCATTTGGTGAGATCTAGTTCAGCCGTCAGTCGGGAGTTCGGGACTAGTAAAGCAATAGTTCAAGTCTATAGTAAGTAGATACTGGTAGCCGGTTTTGGGAATAGGACATCCCTACTGTGACCGGGGACAAGACACATCACTAGTTGGGGGGGGGAGAAAGATGGCGTCGTATTGCGTAGATGTTTTTGTTTGCCGTGTTTTAAAGTAAACAGAGTTCTAGCTATATTCAATGGATAGTTTTCGCCGTAACAATACAAACAACAAGAATGTACTATATTTAATATGAAGAATCCAATAATTTCCGAAACAGTTTAATAGTTCGACAGCTTATGGATTCAAAGTGAAAAAGTATCACAATTTAAGGTCCAATAAAAAAACGTGCTTACGCGAGTGCAGCCGCCGGCAGAAGGTAACATCGGCTGAGCGCTAAATGCTCAAGATGGTTGAGAGCCGAAGTAGCCTCCACGGCGCCGCTTGCGAGCCGCGAGCAGTCGGACAGGTCTAGCTCCAGCAGTCGAGGGCAACGCAGCGCCAGGGCTGCTACCACTGCGGAAATAATTATTTGGTAAAAGTGCAGTCTGGTCCAGTGGCATCCTAGGTTAATTATTATTTAGAGGAAATTATGCCTATTGATCTAGAATTTTAGAATAGATCCATAATGGATTTTGTATTTTTCCTTTGCATGATATGCCAGAAGCTCAACCTCAACCAGCAAAGCGAGCTGGTATTTGCATAAAAGTGCATGTTATGACGCCGTTGTAACAATATTTGATATAATAACAATATTTGCTTGCAGTTTACTTTTTAGTTGGTCACCATCAGATACTCACTTTCATCCGTCATGAGTCTAGCTCCGCCCAGGTTCAGCCTTTGCAACCGCTGCGGAGTCAACGTCACGAGGACCTAAAAATCAAAATAAATATTTTAAAGCCGGCAGAAGAAAGGTGTTATACATTTGGTCTGTCTGTAGTTTCGGAGTATGAACCGATTTAAAACACGATTGTCAGAAAAAAATCTTGCATTTTACATTGTCACTGTCGCCCTGAGACAGGACTAGGAAAGAGCGCCTTGGAAAATCTTGTCAACGCGGCGTCTAAGGTATTTTAAGATGGGCAAGAAGCTTCAGTAATTAAGAAAACCACAAAAAAGAACATGCATTTTTATGAGCTATATTTTCAACCACATACCTGAAGACTCTGTTCAGTAAGACTGCACCAGCTAATGTTTAGTGATTGTAGGTTGACACAGCCTCTCAGTATATGCGATAGACCTTCGGGAGTGATGCCGGTAGCCATTGTCAGGTTCAAGGTTTCTAGTTGTGTACATCTAGCTGAAAGTAATAAGAATTGGCGTCATAAATACAATTTTACATTGGCAAAAAAGGTGATCTTTCCCTTATTTTATAACATTTGTATACTTTTCCGATCAGTTTTGACTGGCCTCTCAGCTCAGTTGGTAGTAGCTCTGTCTTTTGCGTCGTAGGTCGTGGGTTCGATCCCCACCGAGAAAAAATATTTGTGTGGTGAACACAGATGTCTGTTCTCTGTCTGGGTGTTACATTGTATTCTAAGTGTGTGTATTTACAAAAAAGTATATTACTATTATATCAGCTCTATGGTTCCTATAGTATAAGCTCTGCTTAATTTGGGGCTAGATAGTGTTGCTTGGATTGTCCACTATATGATAACACCCAGACAGAGAACAAACATTCACAACACAAATATTTGTTCTCGGTGGGGATCGAACCCACGACCTACGGCGCAGAAGGTAGAGCTACTACCAACTGAGCTGAGAGGCCAGTCTACTAAAGGATATACTTACAGATAATTTCACAAGTGTGATCCTCCACCTGTACACTTTCGAGACTGAGTTTCTTGAGCAAAGGACATCGCTCCAGTAAATGGTTGAGACTGGTTATATCTATTGAAGCCATGCTTAAGTCTAAGTATTGTATTCTTGACGGTTCAGGTGGCGTAGTGGGTCGCCATTCTCCTATCTGAAAAAAAAAAGATCAATTAATATTATACTGGTTCGCCTCGCCGTCTTCGGTCTTATGGTTGTATACAAAAGCTCGTCTATCTATTCTATGTCTATGTTCTTGACTCTAAGACATAGACGAGCCGTATTCAGAAACAGTGCTTGAGTCTCGTCGAGCCTCAAGCATAGTTTTGACCTTTTCCAATGGAGAACTGCCAAAAAATCTATGCTTGAGAGTGCTTGAGGCAGACTAAAGCACTGTTTCTGAATACGAGCCTATGACATAGACGAGCTTTTGCATAGACCGTTAAGTATGTACTTTAAGACGATTATTAATACAAAATTACCTCAGAGCTAGCTAGTCGAACTATGATGGGTTTTCTCGCCAGGATTCTGCCGAGCGCGTCTTTTGAAAGAGTCTTGTTTCCTAATTCTAATCGCTGCCATAGAGTCTCGTCGCACGCTACTCGATACCATCTGTAATGAAATGAATGTTTTGTAATATACAAGACTAGCTGCGCCCGCGGTGTTACCCGCGATTAAAAAGTATATAGTGTCCTCTAGGTCTACGATAAGTTAATCCTCTGTAGCAACTGGATGGGAAAAAACCTTTAAAAACACGGTTCCGGGATAAAAATTAGCCTGTCATATTCTGACACCTAAACTATCACCATACCTTTGCAAAAAATCATTTGTATTTTGCTCTGCTTTGTTGGTATTTTGCTCTATGAAAAATTAAAACAAATCTATTCCACGGGAACCATATTATTATATTTTACCGGAATAAAAAGTTAAAAATCTCTGTGCTAAATTTCATCCAGATCCGTTTAGTCGTTCTGGCGTTATTGAGGAACAGTAACAAACATACAAACTTTCACATTTATACGGTTTGTTTCTAATGTAGAGAAATAAAACTCAAACTGGCTCTTTTGCGAAGGATACTGGTTATTAGGGATTCTCCATACCTTTTTTGAGTTGACTTTCCGCAATTGTCAAAATGTTGTCGGTTTATGGCGAGGGGGGCGTCTCTTTTTTGTCTGTTTTTTTTATAAAACTATCAGTTTGAATAAGCATAATAGCTCACCTGATGTTAAGTAGTTGCCAATATAAGTTGCCTGTCTCTAAAACCAAAATACATCTTAACGTACTTTTTGCACAGTAGCATACAATGTGCGAGGGTCCGCTTCGGAAGCCACCGGAACACACTCAAGACAACCTCATCTGAAAGGGCACCAAACGAGTCCGCTCCAGACGGCTCCCAGTGTGGCCGAGATACTCTCTCCTCTTCTACACCGAGAGCTGAAAATAAACGGCATATGGGTCAAGTTTACATTCATCTGGGATTCTAATTCTAATTGAGTTAGGGGAATAAGATCTGCGCTGACGTCCCGCGATGAGGTGTATTATGCATTGTCCCCCTGCTAAACCTTATCCAAGCCAGACCAACTCCTTAAAAAACAAATTTAAGGAGTTCATCTGGGATGCTCTCGGTCAGAATCAGAAGGGCAAGTCGTAGTTTTACTCGATCAGTTTGAATAATTCGTTTCGCCTACGTGTCTCTTTCTTTTGTATGCAGAAAAAATGAGACAGCAACAATATGTTACGTAGAATTTAGAAACGATTGAAACTAGTTGTTGTCTCATCATTTCTCCATACAAAAGAGAGAGACACGTAGGCGAAACGATTTGTTAAAACTAATCGAGTAAACTCAGACACAGGGTACAGAAGAAAAAATAGTTTACCAGTAACCATCTCAAACTTTGGTCCCCAGACAAAATAAATAAGTTGATGCTCATGTGGTCTACTATTCGTTGACTTACGTTTATAACTCTGTCTGCCGTGGCTTAGCGCTGAGGGCAGAAACTCTGCGCTAACTGATTGGGCTAGAGGAGTTTCTTCGTCAATAATGCAGTCCGATATCAACGTGTAGTCTAAATTAGTTTCTGTCAAAGGTTTCGCTGAAACAAAAACATACATCGTAAGTAGGTAGGTGACTGCTAGGGGCTGCTAGGAAAGCCTACTGCGTCTAAAATCTTGTCGTAGGCACTACAGCGTAACGTAAGGATACAAGTAAAAAAGTAGCCTCTTCTACTCCTTCCTGCCAAGGATATTTTAACCAACTTCCTGCCCTTGGCAAATTTTATCATCCGCACTTGATGTGCGGGCTGGTTTTTCCGCAAGTAGGCCGCTGGCGGGCCCTTTTTGCGTGACCCTTGACACATGTGTTGCTTAAGTAGAAAATACTTTATTGCACACCTTAAAACTAACAATGGAAAAACAAGTAACAATAATTAAACACACTAATGTACAATGGGCGGTCTTATCGCTGAAGAGCGATAAGACCGCCAAGATATTGTAGGTGTCGGTTTGTAGGATTTGGACAGCAATATAGAACAACACAGTTAAATTCCCTAATTCTATACAATAATATTCTACATAATAATAATTCTATACAATAAACCTATGAAATGTATTCAAGATTATGTTGAAATAAAATAAATATTTGTATGATGGTTTGGTCGTCATTCGCGAAAACATCCGAGTAGTTACTAGGTATAGGTATTAATTTTTATGTTGTGCTTCATGTGTTTAATTTCGCAACATTCTGTTACTGGCCTACATTTTGGCGCTGACGTTAAGCATTTAAAAAATTCACTAAGTTTGCAACTTTAACATGTAGTGAAAGGTCAAACAAATACAACGTAACAATTTCCCGTGGCTTCACTTGCCGCCAATGTACAATGTATTTGTTTGTACAATGTAACAATGTATTTTCTTTAACTGGCCTCTCAGCTCTGTTGGTAGTAGCTCTGCCTTTTGCGCCGTAGGTCGTGGGTTCGATCCCCACTTAGAACAAATATTTGTGTGTTGAACATAGATGTTTGTTCTGTCTGGGTGTTATGTTGTATTCTAGGTTGTATATTACAAATAAAATGTATTGTATGCCATCTGGTTCCCATCGTACCAGCTCTGCTTAGTTTAGGGCTAGATAGTGTTGTGTGAATTGACAGCAAGGTGAGGTGAGGTTCAAAAGACAGCAAGATGAGTAACAAGAGACTACTTACTTGATACTGAGAAATGTAATTACCTTAGTTCTAATTAGTTTAAAAGCCATTGTAATGCCCCAGCAGGAGCACTGGTGCTCGTGGGTTCAAATACAGTCGTGTACAGAGTTATTCTGTAGAAAAAATTATGTGCACTATGCCAGTACTCTCAAAACGGTGAAGGAAAACATCGCGAGGAAACCGGCGTGTCGTAGAACCTAAAAAAGTTCGAGCAACAGGTGTCAAGGGTTACACAAAAAGGGCCCGCCAGCGGCCTACTTGCGGAAGAACCAGCCTGCACATGAAGTGCGGATGTTAAAAATTTGCCGATTTTTTTTTTTGCCCCAGCAGGAAACATGTCTTGGACTAAATTACTGCTTAAGATAACATTGTGTAACTAGTTTTTGTAGTACACTCACATATTTTGTCACAACTCTGAGGGCTGGGCTTCGAGGGTCCAGGGCTACAGGCTTTCCGGGGACTTTTGCGAGGTGACACTATCACATTAGGATTCACATTCTCCAGGTTGTGCTTCCGTTTCAGGGTTTTGGGGTGGTGCTGGAAATAGAGCTTGGTGTAAATATAATTAGATATTAGTAAACCTCCTTAGATCAAGGAGGTTGGGAACATATTAAAATAGAGGCGAAATGTCTTTGGTTTGACTAGAATGTGTGAATGCCGTAATATTCAGCGGTTCTTAAGTTATTGATACTAAATTCAAGCATGCACCAAGAACTTTAAAAAGTACCTATATGCCTCAGATTCATGTAAGTTTTCTTACAACTACAAAATGAAATAAAATAATGAGAAACACCCTTCTCTTCTCTTGTAATCTTTGGTGAAGATTACAAGAGAAGAGAAGGGTGTTTCTCAAGAAAGAAAAATTTAGAAAACATTATTAGAACTCTAATATTTTTACTGGCCTCTCAGCTCATTTGGTAGTAGCTCTGCCTTCTGCTTAGTAGGTCATGGGTTCGATCCCCACTGAGAAACAAATATTTGTGTGGTGAACACAGATGCACTCTGTCAGGGTGTTATATTGTACTTTAAGTATTTATTCACAAAAAAAGTATGCAATTATTATATCAGCCTTCTGGTTCCCATAGTATAAGCTCTGCTTAATTTGTGGCTCCATAGAGTTGTGAGGATTGTCCGCAAAATAAACAACTTGATAGGGAAACATTTGTCACCCCTCAGCAAATTAACCAGTGATGTTGAATGAAATTCTATAGCTGTTGGTTTGTTTTTAGATTTTGAATCATAATTAAGATGATATCTAACTTACTGTGGTGTCATTTAGATTTTCAGAATCATCAGGCTCCAGCAAACTCACACCCATTTCTTGGAGAACCTGTAAGGCCAATTATGATGAGCATTGCATAAGCATTGTGCCCTATGTTGGTCAGACTTAAACAGGTGTATTAAGTCAATGACCAGGTAAGTAAGGGTAATGTATTCAAGCTGAATGATTAGACTTATTGAAAGGGTGCTTGGAGAGCCAACCTTATTGTGGGTTTTACAAAATTGCAGCCCTATGAATGAACATTTTGGCAATACAAACAGTTAAAAATAGATAGGGAACCTATTTTGCTCGGTAGAGTAGTAGTTTCACTGCGTAGCAACTAACTTTTATGTTTCTATTCTAACGGTATCAAATTATATTGGGCGGAATTTAACACGGCAGCATCTCCTGCGCAAATGTCAATGAAACTCGAGATAACTACTAAAATAACAACTTCAGGTTATTCGTTAGACCGTTATGTACACGCGTTGGAGAAATAGGAGTGCTCAAGTCTAAAATAAGTCCTAATTTTCATTCATAACCAAAAATGAGAGGGAAAAAAGAGCGGGAACAAACGTCATTCTTACCTCATGATCGGTTTTGCGGTCCATTAGACTCCAACTTTTGCGTAAAGAATTATCCAAGCGCATTCGTTTCCTGCGAAAAATACGTTCCACCTCTAAATTTATTTCCGAAATAGCTAAAAACATAGGTTTAAGAAAATGCACTTTGCCGCCATTTGACTTTCCCGCCCGCTAGCGATCAGCTGTCAGTGATCAACACGCAGTTTGGTTCAGAAGCTATCTAAAATATTTTACAACATTACCTGGGACTTTCCACTTCCTCCATATTTCTTGGCGTAGAGTATTTTTCTTCGGATTTATTGGAACTCATTAGGCACTTTTTAATTGTTTATTTCTGTGATAACTAAGCGGTCAACGAACCAGCGGCATCACTAACGCACCACGCACCACTTCGTACTTCGCAAATGAAAGAAAAGAAAGAAGAATAAATTATGAATGAATGAATGAATGATTAAGATTTAAGACCATTAAGGTCAAGGATGTTATATTTACTAGGGATGGATAAATAAATTTCAAAGCGTGTCCGTTTTTTGTTAGTGTTCAGTTGTAGATATGTGTTAGTGTGCGTGACTAGAGAAGTAACGACATTAACTAACCTATCGATGAATTACGACGATTTGACGACCTCTGTGGTGCAGTGGGCGAATGTCCACCTACGACGCAAGAGGTTGCGGGTTCGATTCCCGCCTTAGAACAAATATTTGTACGATCTGCAGGTATTTATTCCGGGTGTTCTGGTCTTTTCTATATAAAAATAAAAAATACCTATACATGTAATGTATTGTATTATGTAGGTATATCAGTTATCTAGCACCCATAACACAAGTTTTGCTTATTCTAGGGCTAGATAATGTTGTGTGACTTGTCCAGCATTATTTATTGAATACCGAAATCAATGAAAAAGGCGTCATAATTGGATATAAACTCTTTGATTTGTTCAACTAAATTACAATAATATAATTCAATACACAATGAGGGATTTTCACGGTATGAAAATTTATGAAACGGTTTAAACTTTTAAAATTCTCACTGCTCGCTTGGGTGTTGTAGAAAGGTCTTGTGTTTCCACACCACTTTCTTGCATCTTTTTCCGTCCTGGGGCATTTTGGGAAACTAAAAAAAATTATAAATGAGATAAATAAACGAGGCCGTTAATTACTATTTCAGCCGAGCATTGTATACTTAGTACTATTCTCTAATTTGCGAGGAAACAAAAAACAAATTAATTCTAGAATCAGAAGTTTACTTCTTCAGCTATGTCTCTCAATCGAGTTTTAAATCTTATTCAGCACCCAACGACTAAGTACCTACTTAGTATTTATTAAACAAAATAAAATTGTGATAAACCTAAGAGAACATAACATCCACAGCGCAGAGTAGATAGGTAGGTATCAGATTTTCATTCCCGCCAATTTGACTGTGCGCGGTTTTTTTTAGCATTTAAAAAAAAATATTGTGTACAAAAAAAAACGAAACGAAAGATGTTTCACATTATTATGATTCCACAACATTACAACAGTCACTTCATAATCCTAATATCAAGATATCAAGCTAACTTACCTTAAAACCTCGGCCTGCCTCCATGTTTTCTATACCCATGCAGAGTCCATGTGATACCTAATTACACCTAAAAACGATGCATGCAGAAACTAAACCATGTGTAAAGCAATAAATGTATTGAGTATTGAGTACTTAGTAGTCATGATCCCCCAGTAGGATTACACTAGGATACCCGTATCGTGGGTATCAGGAACTACGAGTGACCCGCTACAAATATTTGCAGATCTTACAAACATTTATCCCGCAGTAAACTCATTCAAAGCATTGAGTTATATGCATAAAAAACGGAAACTAAAATATTATCGATATAGCCAAATTGGCTGGTGTAGTACATCACTAGCACAGATGCCTAAATCAATACATTTTATTTTACAATAATTAATGGTTTTACACTTAGTTTTCATCAATAACACTTATGAATCTAGGACTAACATGAAATAAAATTTAATTATTACTGTTTTTCTGGTAAAAAATCTCGCTCTTTTAGCATGTAAAAAGATGAAATATATTGACTAAGACTTACGTAATTAATGACTATTCCGGGTCTTTTACACCTCCTTTTGTTGTTCTGGAAGAACAATACACAGCAGAACAACACATTTTTTCACTAGGTGAATTGATTTTGTAGAAACGCTTTATTTTTAACACAATTTATTGAGTTTTCTCAGCACAACAAGACAATGTTTTGTCTAACATGTCGGAAATCAACAGACACGATTTACACAGGAGTAAGGTGTTGCCAAACTTACATCTACTTTCTCTTCTACTCGTAGCTACGTTCCGTGGGATAGACAAAGATAAGATCACTGGTGTAATACACAGCTAATTAAGAGCGGCAACGCCTTATCGCGGATTCCATTGATTATTCTTCCAAGATTAAGGTGGTTGATAAAATAAATAACGTCACTGTGACTTTTCAAATTGTATCACTGTGACTTGTTGCAAAGGAACAACGTTAAGTATGTCGTTCCTTCCTGCTCAAATTACGCGAAGTTCCAAGATATTTTACCGTAACTGTTCTAAACGCACTTGAAAAGCGACAGCGAAGCAAGTGTTCACCGTAACTTCGGTTTGCTTCGCACGTCTTCGGTGTGTGTTCGTCACGTGAAGCTTCATAATCTGTATGGCACAAGTTGATGGATGCAGGAAAGTGCATCGTAAGGCACCTTTCTATGGTGTGTGACTTACGAGCAATGCTTTCTAGATGAGGTTACCACCTAACATCAGGTGGGCCAGTTGCTTGTTCTATCAGCAAGGTATACAAACAAATAGTTAACTACATGCAGCTTATTTATAATATTTGTGAAAAAGTGCCAATACTTTTGTGCAACTCATGCCTGAGCATGTTCGCAGATGATCCGAAATAACAGCCTGTTAGTGGGATCATTTAGAACCATTAACACATCTCGTTTCTCGTGGAATCTCGAGAAATGAGTTGATGTTTTGTCACTGTGATTTTTTTAGAACTGGAATGACAGTGCTATGAAAATACCACGTTTTCGTTTCCCAGTTCTAGATCATTGACCATTGGGGTGGGGCGATTCGACGATTGGGAAAATCATAGAATGAATGAATGTATGAACCGATCATAACAATGACAGACGCAGTGCTACCAGAAGGCTACGTTTGTAGCCTTTTGTTTCTTTTAGCACCTTACCTTAGGGATACCTACCGGCTACACGACTCAAAAGGTTCTTAATCATAATCTTTATTTCTCTTTAGACATGTTACATGTACTTAGATTCGTCACACAAAATGTTTAACATAAAATTAAAAATAGGGCTACTTACTACTTACAAAGGGGCTATTTTTTGTAATTTGTAAGTTCATACAAAATGAAACATATAACGGAACGCTTTTTTTCTATTTTGTCAAGTAGGTTATAAGCCTGACTGCGTGGAATCCTTGGAGGTAAAAATATTACGTGCAATCTAATATGAAAAGTAACCCTAAGAAGCCTCCCTCAGTGTTTTCTTATTACACGTCTGAACAAATGTCTGTCAATAAATTCATGAAAATGTACGCGGCTTGCTCCACTTGCCAGTGTGCTACTTTGAATGTATCGTCGTCACCTTGCTGCTCTCTAAGAGTAAATACATCATGGTTTATTTAGTTTTTTCTTGTAAATAATAATTTTCAGAAAGTCCTTACGTGATAAAAAATGATAGAGATAGAAAAGTCTCTAAGTGATAGAAAAGGATAGACATAGATTTCCAAAACTTTTGCCTCCCATAACCACCCACTCCCATCAATTCCGTCCAAACTCACTCACAGCAGAAGGCGGGCATAATTACTACCACAACGGGGAGCAGGTCCTAGTTGGCGCTGATAGAGAAAACTATACACATACGCGTATTTATATAGGTCTACCAGAATCTCATGGCTTAAAATTAAATAAAAAAAATAGTTTTTCATATGGCAGCGTCACCTGTTTAATCAAATAATAAAGACATAAATAAAGATTAAACAGTATCAAGATTGTTCAATCCGATTTCCCCAGCATTGCACGCAACAAATTTTTATTACTCAACTAGTGGCCGCCCGCGGCTTCGCTCGCCCGTTCCCGTAACACCCCGTTCCCGTTGCTTTTTCGGGATAAAAAGTATCCTATGTCCTTTTCCCGGTTGTAAGCTACCTTTCCACTTATTTTCTGCCAAATCAGTTCAGCCGTTTTTGAGTTATAAATAGTGTAACTAACACGACTTTCTTTTATAAATATAGATAAGATTACTCAATTTACCATGAGATTCTGTTAGACCTCTACGCACTTGCAACCAAACATGTTGTGTGAACACTGAATAGCCTAACAGTAACATGTCACTGCTCTAAAATGAAAAAGTACAACATTTGGTATATTTGTTCTTTTAGAGTTGGCAGCACTGTACTGTGCTGCATGCAGCCTTATTGGTAAGCTTCATGAGCATAGATAATCCTTGATGCCAACCAATCAGCTACAAGCCTTGCCGCACAGAATTGAAGTGGATTGGTTGAATCTGGAATTGTCTATGGTCTTAGCGGCTGCACTGCAGACTGACGGACTGACTGACTGAACTGTAGAACTGTTTCTACTGCGCATGTTGGCTTGGTTAGGTTGATTGAATTTTGGAAACAAAGCACAGAACAGACAGGACTTAGATAGAGTACACAAAGGCATGTTTTGATGCCTTGTTGATGGTTGGGTTTCTTGTTTTCAATCGGAATTTCTTGAAAATAAACGTAAAAACCTTTCACGAGTGTTTAAATTAGCGGGGAACCAGCGATCTTGTGCTGCGTGCTTCAACTATTAATATGGCAGCTCGAAAACTGAACACCTTGGAAGATCTGAGTGGTAAGTAAACATAGCGCTAAAAACAAAAACAAAACATTACATTGCTGTTGAGGAAACTTGATTTTCTAGTTCTTTCAAGGTAACTCGTTCGTAATCTGGAAACATATCTACGCAGTAGAAAAGTAAACCTCTGAATAACCAAATTGAAAATTCTCTTCATTAAGTACATTCAAGATATTATAGGCATTAAATTTTTTAGCATTCCACTTGTATGCCTAAATGTAGGCTTCATTGGGCTATCTATGTGATTGATTGTAAACCATTTAAAAATAGAACCCATAAAATAAAACCGGCATATATCATAAAACCGCCAACTCAACTTTCGAGTTGTAAAGGCGGATCTCCTGTGCTCTTCTGCGCTCCTTGTATCGATTGGCGGACATTTTTGTTTACATTGTATGTTTGTAAATATTGTGCTTGCCTGCTGGGCTGGGTAACCTGTTTTTCACCTAAAATTGCATTCAGAACCAGTTTCTTATGCAATTTCATTATGGCTTTTGCAGCTAACTTAGGGGCAAACAAAGATAGCAGATAATTCAGGGGTAACTGGTGACCACTCATGCCACTACTTACGAGATGGTACAGTGCCTGGGTCAGAATTTTAGATTGAAAAGGCTTGCCCAGCGATACACCATCCAGAGCTGACTAAGGTACAGGGTTTCCTCACGATTTTTTCCTGCAGCATTTAGGAGCACTAGCATTGTGTACATAAATAAAATTATTCGACAGAAAAACTCATTACAATGATAGAAGCACACTACAAATCTTGCCCTAGTAGATTAGCTTGACAATGTTAATACATCATTACTTCAATGGGTTTAGAAAAATGCTAATAACAGCTTTGACAACATTAACTTATGTCTGCAAATTATGGAATAAGAAAACAACGGATCAGATACAAGTTCAAAAGCAATTCCTCAAATGTATACCTAATTCTGTATTGTGTATTGATTAACATGAAATGTGATAACGAGGGCGCCAAGGCTGTTTTTTTATCAGTACTTTTGCTATCATAATGCACAGCCATGTTTTAGGAACTCAGTTATACGACCACATGTGAAATGCACGCACACACAAAACTGTACCTACTAATCAGTACTGTGCTATGTATGATGGTGCGATAAGCCCCCATTGGGTGTTCCGATAGAAAGCTAAAAGCCAATGCCAAAAATTCTCGGGACGTAGAGTAAATCTTTTTAGATTTCTTGTCACTGAAGATGACAACAAAACTATCTATTAGACCAGGAACCTCCTTGACGTCTAGGCTGGTGCATTGATCTTTTTCGTTCTTAATTTTCATAAACGGAGTGGTTTTTTTTACATGAAAAAAAACTCACCTACCTATTCAAATTTTCAAAGTAAAAGAAAAAAATTTTTGAATGAAATAAATAATAATATGCAGTTTTTGTTTTCTTGTAAATTGAGAGCATAACTCCTTTCAGGACTACTCTCGTGCTTTCGGACTTGACCATCACTACCCTTCTCAAAAAAACACTAGCATTAGAATTTATAAAACATAGACATAACAAGAGCATGACAGGACAGCAAACAAGAACATCATCATCATCAACCTATATTAGTCTGCTGGACGTAGGTCTCTCCCAAGACGCGCCACATAGCCCGGTCTTCGGCTCTTCTCCTCCAGTGCTTGCCAGCTACATTTCTCAGATCGTCGCCCCACCTTGCCGGAGGGCGTCCTACACTACGCTTACCTAAACGCGGTCTCCACAACAAGAACATAACAAGACTTAAATCTTTTTAGTGATATCTCTATAAAACTGAAGGTAGGTACCTAAGCTTGAATGTTCTAAGAATAGAATGTGAACTTATTGTGAACCATTTCGGCCGCGGACAATAAATTGACCAATCTTCTTCAATAAACCCAATTGGTGCGTAGCACCCAACCAAATTTAGGACAGCAGGATGTATTAAATTAGAACTCAAATCGGTGCTTGAAAGGATTCAAAGCGGGGGCTGTGATAATATTTTTGTCTCTTGTGTTGCCAGGCCATACTATAAAATTCATTTTTAGGGTTCCGTAGCCAAATGGCAAAAACGGAACCCTTATAGATTCGTCATGTCTGTCTGTCTGTCTGTCTGTCTGTCTGTCTGTCTGTCCGGCCGTGTCACAGCCATTTTTCTCCGAAACCATAAGAGCTAGAGTGATGAAACTTGGTGAGTAGATGTATTCTGTGAACCGCATTAAGGTTTTTACACAAAAATAAAAAAAAAACTATAAATTTTGGGGGTCCCCATACTTGAAACTGAAACTCAAAAATTTTTTTTTCATCGAACCCATACGTGTGGGGTATCTATGGATAGGTCTTCAAAAATTATGTTGAGGTTTCTAATATCGTTTTTTTTTAAAACTATATTTTTTGGGAGTCCCCATACTTGAAACTGAAACTCAAAAATTTTTTTTTCATCGAACCCATATGTGTGTTATATTTATGAATAGGTCTTCAAAAATGATGTTGAGGTTTCTAATATAATTTTTTTCTAAACTGAATAGTTTGCGCGAGAGACGCTTCCAAAGTGAAAAAAAGTTGGTCCCCCCCCTCTAACTTCTAAAATAAGAGAATGATAAATCTAAAAAAAATATATTGTTGTACATTACTATGCAAACTTCCAACGATATTTGGTTTGAACGAGATCTAGTCAGTAGTTTTTTTTTTATACGTCATAAATCGTAAACCGCAATTTACCTTTCGTCGAACTACAAAAACCTTTATATTATGTTAATTGATGCTACGGAACCCTTCATGGGCGAGTCCGACTCGCACTTGGCTGCTTTTTTTTCAATTCATGCTATAAAAAACTGGCGAACGACTGTAACACTAGGTAACATCCCCTACAGTAACCCCTTGTAGTTTATGCCACATCCATAAATTTATGATAAAACTATTCTTTAAGTAACAGATTACAAGCCCATTGCCGCTGCTATTGTACTAGATTAAAACCTGATGAGGTTTTCCTGTTCTCTATTTGGGGAGTATTGTTGTATAATTAATAAAAATACGACTAGAGACCTCTTGTGATAAATGTCCATAAGTTTCAGTTTTTTTTTAAATATATTAAAAAAAAAAATTTCTTTAAATGCGCCAGTAGCTCATAAGACGAAACAGAAATAACACCAACAAAAACATCAATCCAGTGGGTATGCAATACGTAATATGTGTAATATGTATAGCTATTTTGAATTAAAGAAACCTCAAGGTTTCCTATTCACATCTAGCTGAATAGGAAATCTAATATACGGCTTATGTAATAGAATATGTAATTCGAGGTTTGTAATATAGAAGAGCTACTTTTTGGTAAAGAGTTGTCGTGATTAGAGTAATGTGCTACTTTATAATGGTTAGAACAAAGTAGTGTACTTGTTTTTCCTTGCAATCCCTGAGGAGCAAAGGCAGGCTCCAGTTTGTAAAGCGTTCTCTAGAGGGTCGAATTTGTTTGCCAAGAATCTTTGATATAGCTTGTTGCATCTTTCAATTCAAGCACTCATTCATAACCATTTACCATCCATGTTTTGTTACCACAGCGACCCAGGCCTCAAACTTATGACGCCTGTTTGGTTGGGGATTAAAATACTACCACGCAATCAAAACCCGGCATTATCCTGATTAAAAACATAGTTCAATGTACTTCTATCAGAACGTGCTTCAGTGTATGGTACGCAATTATCGAGTTGTCTAGCCTGTCAACCACACTACACTTTTATCTGAATAGTACTAAAGATATTATAATATACTAGCGGCAGCCCGCAGCTTCGCCCGCTCCGTTCCTGTTACTTTTTCGGGATAAAAGTATCCTATGTGATATTCCAGATATTTATCTATGTGCCAAATTTCATCCAGATCCGTTCAGCCGTTCTGGCGTTATTGAGTAACAAACATCCATCCATCAATCCAAACTTTCGCATATATTAGTGAGGCTTGGCCTGTCCCAACTTCGGGAAAAATCTTACTTGCCTTGCGAAGTGAGAAGTGATAATTGGTTGTGTATTCTGTGATTTTACTTCTTTCGTCTTCGTATATTTAAAAGTTGAATCGTGGGACCCCAAGAAGGGTTTTATTATTAGGTCTCTATTCCATTCTGTTGGTGAGCCTTGACTGCCTGGTACTTTCGCTGTGAAAATAGTCTTTTCATCCCACCATCTCGGAAAGTGTATTTTTACTGTTCAATATCTGAGTGGAAAACCCGTTTTTATCCGCTAGAGGATAAAGTAAATTTGAATTTAGAATATCGTGTTCACTAAGTTTGTGAATACACAACCTATGTACTTCTACCTCCATGGTGCTGAATATATCATACAACCTTTTTTAATTTGGTAAAAACTCGCACTCTTAACCTTCTTGGTGTATTTGTGAATTCAAAACATCATTTAACCTATTTACTTCTACCTGCATGGTGCCGAATTTATCATGCAACATTTTTAAATTTGTTAAAAACTCATACTCGGAACCTTCTTGGTGTGTTTTAGTCGCACCATGTTCTTTTTTGCATTTGGTCATTTCCTCGCTGAGGTGGGATGAAAAGTTACGTGTTGCACTCGAGTGCAAAGATTTTTCACCTTGTGCTCTTTTGATTCCTTCGCCAACGCTTAGGATTCTAACTTTTTAACCACTCGCTCTGCTCGTGGTTAAATATTAGAATCCTGCGCTTGCTCGGTCATCAAAATTGAGCACGCGGTTAAAAAGCAGCTTTGCACTCTTGTATAACAAATAACTATTATGTCGACGCTTTTTGGTGAGAAGTCGCCAAAAGCAAACTCGCTACTGAAGGCTCTGTGTTTGTATTGTTCACCTCCTCGCGACTCGTGGTTGCCTGGTACTTTTGTCGCGAAAATAGCCTTTATGCTCCGTATCTTATTCGTTCACTTGACCTCATAACAACTAAAGTCTATTAAAAGTCGTGTATAGGTTATACACGGACCTTTCCAGACTATTTCCGAAAACTTGGGGGTTGCAATCAGCTTTTGTTTTCTCCGGCTATATTTTTTTTGCAGGATATTGTTTTTTTTTGGTTGGGTTTTGTCTTGGTCCCTTTCGTTTTGGAAGTAGTCTGGTACGGTGTTAACAGGTATACAGGATGCTTGTACACCACCTCATGTGGCACCGGCCAACAGATGGGATAACCAGCCAACTAACAAACAGCAACTAAATGTAGTAATGGATGTAGAGTTACAAATGGATTGTCTTTTATGGAGCTGACAATCATCAAAATGTAAAAAAAAGTTAGACGGCCGGTGGTCTGCCACCTTAGGGAGAGAGGTGTAGGAGACTCAAAGTTTAAAGTAACTTGATTTTCAAAACTTTCTGTTATTCTAGTGTCACTAAATTGGTCCGTCAGAATAAGTTTTAAACCATGTGACTATACCCCTCCCTCTTTAAGTTTTATCTCCAGCACTTTCTAGGCCGTTACCCCCCAAATGCTTACATCCACAAAATCAATGTGAAGTTCGTTAACCCCCACCTCAAGGTCGACTAGACGTCTCGCCGAAACGCCCCCCAGGTTCGTTCAACCGAAGTTTTGCACATCTGCTTCCAGTTTATGCTCGCCTGGTACCTAGACACGAAGTACCTAACATTATGTCTGTGCCTAGATTACCTACCCTCTACATTGAGGTAGTTTTTGGGCTAGAAAAATACGTTATTTCTTTAGACCGCCACAATATAAAATTATGAGGATCCAATATGAAACCCCAGTGTTTCTAAAGTCATTCTAAAACCTGAGTGAAAGTAACAGAAATCTGAAAATTTCATCATAATATTTGACGAAATTTTAAACAAATAAATATGAAGAGTTTAAAATATATAAAGATTTTAATAGTTTATCCGAATCAGTTCAGTCGTTACGGGGATGCGGCGTCACGGCGTGTGTGGATGGACACACAACACAAAAATTCAAATACCAGAAGGCTAAAACTAACTAAATTAGCAGAGGTGCGTGGCTGCGTGGGGCCTACTTATTTGTATTTGCATGTGTAGGTAGGTAAGTATGAAAATTACACAACCTTGAAGCGATTTAAATGCATGAATATCAATAACATGTTATTGTCAAATGTAAATGCGCATTATTGTGATGATTATACACTAAAACTAAGTGTTGTAAAAATAAAATAAATACTGAAAAAAATAAATTGTGACGCCACGAAACCAAATCTCGCTCTATCCGCGAATCTTTTTCTGTCCGACCCTGGCGTCACCACGTTTCGCCGGATGTCCCGCCAAACTCCGTATGAGCTCCATTCCATTATTCGTATTCCGATTTCCTGGACCTTGGTGCACCCTCGGATCTATACATTAGAGACTGAGAACTGGGAATAGAAGCGCCGGACAACTAGAAACAAGATGGGTCCAACTAGAAACAAGAAGCCCACGTGTGTTCCAGCGAGAAGCCCTTTCTCGGGCTGCGAGATGGTGAAGATGACATTAAGGAAGTCACTCGCAAGTCCAGAATATATATTGGCTCTTTGATTATTTATTGGGTCAGTTACTATTTGGACAGGAGCCATATTGTGACAAAATGTAGAGCAATAGGGTATTGTGCCAGCTTCCAACCTTGACCACATACCTACTTCTGATATTTGGCGTGCTAAAATAAATAATAGTTGAAACACCAACCAGTTTAAACTAACACCCATAAGAGAACTCACCTACCCATTGCGGTAGTAGGAAACAAATATTGCACATCGGCTAATTTCGGCTTCATAGAACGTACTGTGCGTCAGAAAGAGATAGCGATCAACGAAAGTAGAATAGACGATGTTCAATATTAATTGCCTACAACCGTAGGTATCTATCTACTAATATTAGGTATACAAGGCAAAGTTTACATGTTTGAAAGTTACTCAAGCACGTCAACCGAGTAAGATGAAGCTTCGAATTATTATGGTGACCTGGCAATCCAGGTTTATAACAATTTATAAACTGCTATTAGCTTGCGAAGCGAGCGTAGCCACGGGAAAGTGCTAGAATTCTGACGAACTTCTAGCTAAATGGGCGATCACGCAAATTTTACTGTTCTGTTTACTGTGTGTTTTTTAGGGTTCCGTAGCCAAATGGCAAAAACGGAACCCTTATAGATTCGTCATGTCTGTCTGTCTGTCCGTCCGTATGTCACAGCCATTTTTCTCCGAAACCGTAAGAGCTAGACTGATGAAACTTGGCGAGTAGATGTATTCTGTGAACCGCATTAAGATTTTTACATAAAAATAAAAAAAAAACTATAAATTTTGGGGGTCCCCATACTTGAAACTGAAACTCAAAAATTTTTTTTTCATCAAACCCATACGTGTGGGGTATCTATGAATAGGTCTTCAAAAATGATGCTGAGGTTTCTAATATAGTTTTTTTCTAAACTGAATAGTTTGCGCGAGAGACACTTCCAAAGTGGAAAAAAGTTGGTCCCCCCCCCCCTCTAACTTCTAAAGTAAGAGAATGATAATACTAAAAAAAATATATGTTGTACATTACTATGTAAACTTCCAACGATATTTGGTTTGAACGAGATTTAGTCAGCAGTTTTTTTTTTATACGTCATAAACCGTAAACCGCAACTTACCTTTCGACGAACTAAAAGAAACTTATTATGTTACATCAAGTAACATAATATAAAGGTTCTTGTAGTTCATCGTGCTACGGAACCCTTCATGGGCGAGTCCGACTCGCACTTGGCTGCTTTTTTTACTGATCTCTTCCTTAGAATATTAAAAAAAGCAGCCAAGTGCGAGTCGGACTCGCCCATGAAGGGTTCCGTAGCATCAAGTAACATAATATAAAGGTTCTTGTAGTTCGTCGAAAGGTAAATTGCGGTTTACGATTTATGACGTATAAAAAAAAACTACTGGCTAGATCTCGTTCAAACCAAATATCGTTGAAAATTTGCATAGTAATGTACAACATATATTTTTTTTAGTTTTATCATTCTCTTATTTTAGAAGTTAGAGGGGGGGGGGACCAACTTTTTTCAACTTTGGAAGTGTCTCTCGCGCAAACTATTCAGTTTAGAAAAAAAACGATATTAGAAACCTCAACATTATTTTTGAAGACCTATTCATAGATACCCCACACGTATGGGTTCAATGAAAAATTTTTTTTTGAGTTTCAGTTTGAAGTATGGGGACCCCCAAAATTTATAGGTTTTTTTCTATTTTTGTGTAAAAATCTTAATGCGGTTTACAGAATACATCTACTCGCCAAGTTTCATCAGTGTAGCTCTTATGGTTTCGGAGAAAAATGGCTGTGACACGGACGGACAGACAGACAGACATGATGAATCTATAGGGGTTCCGTTTTTGCCATTTGGCTACGGAACCCTAAAAACTGCAAAACCTGGCATTTGATCTGCATGACATCATCTTCAAACTATGTATTGTTCCAATTTTATCGACCTTGGAATAGTTGAGTCAATTATTCGAGACCGGACGTTCTTACGGGTCTCTTTATCGAGCTAAGTCAATCGTCGCATGTTATCTTTATTCTGTACTACTTCGAAATAATCACATCACCTACAACTCCTTTTCATCTACTTTGTTCTGGGTAAATATCCCATTGCAGCGATAATATGTGTTGTCCTACGCTTCGTCTTTCAGTTCGTGTTTGCATGTTTTAAGAGGCACAACTTCAATTTATTCTGATGAATGGAATTCTCTTCTGTTTTGTCAGCTCAACCAACTAGTCACCCACCGCTGATCATGACACGACATGACACTGATGTCGTCGTCACTGAACTGTATCGGTGTTAAAATCATTAAATACGTCTGATTGACTGACAATATTTAGGCAGAGACACATCCAAACATAAATTCTGGAACTCTGAAAACTTCGTACCAAAATTACACCACATCACACATTCATTTACGTGTCGTAAAGCTATCAGTTTTCACAAGAATATTAACCGATACTATATCGGTTCAAGTATGGAGAAAATAGCACCACGAGAATGAAGTTGCGGGTAATCCACGCCTATCTGATAATTTTTCATATCCTGTAGGGGGGGGAATGGATGCTGCAATTGAGTGATCGAACCCAGTGCTCTATTGTCAATCGCTCACAGGGAACTAGACTTTTATTAGAACAGGAGTGCTGTTCTAATTTCAACACTCTGTATAGTGGGAACTACCTCTGTGTTGCAATTTGCGTAGATGCAAGAAGAGAACAGTCGCCGCAGGCTCAATATCTGCGGTCTTTCTGCGGTGGAAACTTGATCTGTATATATTTGTTCCGTGTTTGGGTTCTTGGTACTTTGGTAGTTTTGGGAAAGGGTAACCAAGGGCATGTTTTCAGGAATGCATAATTATGACTACGGAACATCCAACGTAGCATGCAACTCAATGTTCGTATTATGAGATAGTGAAAAAAAGGCTTCATGGCTTACTTCTTCTACAACTGTTTCCGAATCATTTAATAATCTGTGTGAGCAATCTTCTCATCATTCCCATTATTCGATAGACGTTCGTGAGCTTTTTAGTCTAGTAATTATTCAAAACCTCATGTATCTAGTTATTATTTGCAAACTTGAATTCAACTATCATCAGTGAGTAGAGTACTATATCATTATAGCAAATGACTAGAATAACATATAATTTATCTGGAAACCCTAAACTTGACCTCTTCACGCTGTAAGAGAGTTTATGTCGACGCCTCTATTCCATCGACAAACGGATCAATATTGCTCGATAATGCACTAGGCTGACCTTTATACCTGTTTATCAGTTTTGTATATTATGTAGCGAAAGATAGAAAGCACATAAACCAGTCAGAAATGATTTGGCTGATATCCAAACTTTTACATTGTTTCTTTTTATATAAAAAGCTATTCACCTGCCTGCTATTTTAGCATCTTAAATATTGGCATTTTAACGTATTGAAATTAGTTATCTTTGTCGCATCTGGACATTTCATTGGACATTCTGATTTTTGGACCAATTCAACCCATAGTTGAAATTTTACTACTTTAGTCGTAGCCTAGGGGATAGTACGAGTATAACGCAGTCAGTGCACTGTAATTGTATAAAAATCGCATAACTGACACTCAAAAGTGCAATTTGTTGCAAGGTTTGTTGTGTCGACTACACAGAAAATGCATGTCGGTATCCGACGAAGTATGTGGTACTATGTACACTGTTATTAATAAGAAGTTTTTCAAAATTGACCATACTTCAAGCGAATAAATACATTTCATTTCTACCAAATTCCATTTTGCATCTAGCTTGAAAACCATCCGAAGAAAAGATAACAAACCCTGGTAAGTCGAGGGTGCTTATTAATATTTTTAGTAGGCCGACACCATGTGCATTGACTGAGGCCATTAGTCCAAGATTGACGCGAACAAAGTACCGGACGTTCATGCCTTTTCTAATCGCGGACAGATGACGTCATTGGTTCAACGATCCTCGATATCAGAGTGTGTCTTGAATCACGTATATGCAATTAATGATGAGATAGATCTGACATTGATCACGTAGTAAATGAATATTCCAGATTTACGCAGAAGTTCTTAACTGTTTCATGTTCTGTGGCTGCACTATATTTATTTAGGAATGTCACAAGATCGAATAGTAACAAATTATACTTCTGGGGTAATTTGGAAACTTCCATATCATACATGTATCAAAATTCTAGCTTTGTTCTCCATATTTATTTGGATGAAGTATGGTTTATTCTACTTTGTTTCTAGATGCAACGCCATCCTTGATTTGCGGTAGGCAGAAGCTACACAGGCCGGCAAAATTAGGGGAACACAGGCAAAATGTAGTTTTTTTTTTAAACCGTTTATTTTATTCAGACTTTTTATATTTATTCTTATGTATTATTGATAACAGATTAAAAATAACAAAGTTTACTGATTTATTTACTTTTATTTATAAAGAAATAAAATAAAAACAAAAATTACGATTTACTTATTAAACTTGAAAAATAATGTTATGCAGTTTTTTTTTTAAAGAATAGGTCAATGAAAAAAATTAATAGCGCGTGTGGCCACCACGGGCTCTAATGAGAGCTTGTATTCTGTTTTTCATGCTCCCAATTAGGTTATCAATAATTTCTTGTGGCAAATTCTCCCACTCTTCAATTAACGCTAATTTAAGCTCTTCAATATTCCTAGGAGCTGGATTTTTTTGGTGAACCCTTCTTCCAATGAGGTCCCAGACATGTTCTATCGGGTTCATATCAGGAGAACGTGCTGGCCAATCCATATGCGTTATGGACACGTCATTCAGGTAGTCGCGCACCACTCGCGCTGTGTGGGGTCGGGCGTTATCTTGCATCAGGACAAATTCATCGCCTATAAATGGGGCAAAAGGCATCACGTGGGGCTCCAGGATATCAGATATGTACCTGAGTGCAGTCAGAGATCCATTTTCGATGATCACTAGCTCTGTGCGAGCTCCCAAACATATGCCACCCCAAACCATAACGGAGCCTCCACCATAAGACACCGTTTCGCTAAAGTTAGCCTGATTATAGCGTTCTCCTCGAAACCTCCACATCCTCTCTCTTCCATCTATGGAATTTATGCAGAAACGGCTTTCATCGGTGAATAAAACTCGTGCCCACTCGTCTGTCCAATCTCGGTGCCGACGAGCAAACGCTAATCGACATACTCGATGGCTCACCTCGAGTTTCGGCGCTTTGGCTGGCACGTATGACTTCAGACCAGCTTCGTTTAGTCGTCGTCTCACTGTGCGTTCACTAACGCGCACGTTGCGAACTTCTTCTAAGGCATTTCGGGTCTGAACAGCAGTTTGACGACGGTTTCTCAAGGTTTGCACCCTTATAAAACGGTCATCTATCGCGCTGGTTGCCCGATTTCTGCCTTGTCCTCGCCTCCGCACGTAAGATCCTGTCTGTCTGTATCGTTGCACATTGCGATAAATCACAGATACCGACACACCCAATGCACTACTCACTGAACGGTAGGTGTGACCTTCCTCAATCATTGTAACAGCTCTAGCAACTTCAGTTGCAGGTAAATCATTCATTTTGTATTCAAAACAAAGCGTCTTTCTCAAAAGTTAACAGTAGAATGGCCAAAACAAACATTAAACCATTTAAACAATATTCCCATTGAAAACACTTATGACGGTAAAAATGACAACGAACACTTCAGAGGGTGTAATTTATGCTCTAAGCATTGGAGAACGGTTTTTTTATCTTGGGTTTGTTTCTGTAGAGGGTGGCAGTCTAAAAAACTTAAACCACTTGTGAAATTACGCGAGGTAATAAAAAAATATCATTTTTCAGGCTTGTTCCTCTAATTTTGCCGGTGTGTGTATTAGCTAAAAAATTGAAACTTCATTCCTCACAGTTTAGATTGGAACAGTGCCAAGTTTTCCTTTATCAGAATGCGCACGTGTCAATTGACTGACGTCACTGGGGAAATAGCACGCATTAACCTCTCTTGACTTTTCAGTTTCCGCGCTACGCTCAGCACCTGTAGCTTCGATAGATCATCGTTGCACCTGTCTAGTTCTAAATGCCTGGGAGGGCTTTTTAATTACTGTAATTCCATGTGGTACGAGTATACAGCCACATTTTGCACAAGCCCATGAAAGTTAGCCCGTCGTTGCTGTTATCATTCTATGGATTTATCCACGAGATTTTCTTTTATCTTATGATGTGTGTCTGTTTACTGTATATCTATATCTCCTTCGTCTTCTTTCTGCCCTTATCCCACTAGATGGGGTCGGCACAACATCTGCCATTCTCCCCTATCACTCGCCATCTCAGTATTATCTGTTATATAGTATATATATATGTATATATATATAACTGACTACTATAACTATACTATACTATATACTATATACTATATATATATATACTATATATATATATATATATATATAGTATATATATATATATTACTGTATATCTATATATTTTCCAATTATTCAAGTTGGCTCAATCAAACCTTCGCCCAACGTCCTGTAGTTGGATGAACGGCCATGAACGCGCCAAGCCGCGGAATGTAAACAGTAAATGGTTCGACGAGGTTAAACTACTATGTTGTTGTGTTTCGATTAGTCTAGTCTAGCTTGTAGAGGTAATCATGTCAGCGTTTCGTAAATAGGGGAATGAAAAGAAGACACTGGTGAATCGTGACCCGATCACTCGAAATAAATATCAGTTCTTTACAAATAATAATGTCTGTCATCTAAAGAGACAGTAATCGTGGCTAAAATCACTCTAAAAGTCAGTGACAAAAACCATTATCTATACAATCATTGTATTGTCTCACCCACTGATTGGCCTACATAACGACAAACAGTGGGTGTCACGTGGGCCGGGTCACGTATGCCTATCGCCTCTAGCAGTGATTATGCTTTCGTGATATCCGTACACTAATTATTCTACCGACCGACCGACTAGCCAATTTATGCAAGGTTTTTTGCGTTTAATAACAAGCAGCGTTTGGATTTGAAAGTCGTACTGTAACAAACCCCGTGGTGATGGTGAACCATGGATTCTTTTAGTGAAAAGTAATGTGACGAACAACCAAGGCAAAAATGGTGCCATAGTCAGCTATGTCTGCATAATTGTGTTGACCATGGCTTTCCTGTAAATAAACACCTAAGCTGCTTAAAAAAATTAGCATCTAAAAAAATTCTCATGCACACTTTTCATCATCTCCGAATAAGTCCCCGAAATATCATCATGACTTTACAGGATATTCATAGAAATGACAAAACATTGTTATATTATACTCCTATATGATTCTTTATGTGGCAGTTACGTTCGCATGAGCGGTGGCCAACAGTGCGACAAGTTCAAGAGCCATGCGAAGGCCTCACAGTCATGACTTGACGACCAATCAATGACATGGAAACGATCCTTTAGCAATATAATAATGATGCCAGTAGAAGGTTTATTCATAGGCATAAGCGTGCAATGCTCCTTGTTCTCCCAGGAGCGTGTTTGAAGTTCATTGTATCCACAAAGCCTTTGTGTGACTTAAAAAAGCTTCAGCACAAAGAAAATGCTTTTTAAATCACACTTAATCCAACATCAAACAAGAAAAAAATCATTGACTTACACGCACAGAGGCTAAGAATTATGATGCAAATTAGCTAAAGTAGGGTAGGCTTAAGAAATAAGACGTATGCTAACAGTTTGAAAGATATTCTGTGCATGCAGCCAGTTTATCAGTCAGCTTACCACAGACTAAATTATAGTGCCAGTGCAGTGCCTATACTAGAAATTAAGAAGAGAGTGTTGATATAACTTAAGACAGAAGAAAACAAACCTGTTGTACCTACCACTTGATGTTGTTCTTCAATAAACACGTTCGGACAGTCACGAGAATTCTCATATATTCTTGGTTTGCTTTATTATGTTAAATGATACCTCCCATAGGTATGTTTACCTCGAGCAAATCAGAGACATTAAGAAATTTTCCCGGCAATCGTTTCTGTTGAAGTAATATCGCAATTACCTATAGCATCTAATCTCTGTACATTCACCTGTTTGTCCACAATACAGTGAATACGAATGTAAACAATAAAACGTGGCGTCGTCGCTTGTCTGCGCCCACGCAATCGCAACCACGCCACCCGGCCGTTTGTTTACTCGTGTTCTAAAATTGAAATCAAAGTCAGTTTCGATCAAACGCTCGGCGCGGAAGGACGCGCCGGCGACCGCTTCTCAATAATCTCGTGTAAAAAATACTTGCGCCAAGTAAAAGTGATTGGAATCTACGCAGTTCGCTTCTGTGACGTGAATCATTTACTTGAAGGATATTTAAGTGATAGTGAATCGACAATGACGGAACCCAAGTGTTTGCCGGTTGAGGATGAACTCGGTTGGTTCTCTTTGTTATTGCAAGCTGGTATTATTGCACTTGCTTTGTTTGTTTACAATATCCTTGTGTACTGAGTTGATTTTGACACACTTACTGCTGTCCGATTCAGTGAAATATTACAAGCGGATAGATCTGTAGCGTAATATTGAAACAAATTTAATTTGGGCTTAGGTCTCAGCTCCGGTAGCTATCTCTATACACTTCATTATCATTAAAATGGCTTATATTTTTATTTTATTAGAGCAATTTTTTCATAAGAGGTAACTATTCAATCGACACGTGTGAATGACGTGGATTCGTTATTGCGTGAATCCTATAAGAAATAGTTCGATAACGTTCTGTTTGTAATACTATAAGAATTGTGCAGCTCGATAGTTTAATAAACAGCCATATTGTCCGGTCTGACGTTATGGTTAGTATGAGTTGAGTTGAGTATCGTTGTGTACCACCAACATTAGTTGAAAAAGAAAAAAACACGACTGAATTCGTATAATAAATTACTATCTGTCTATACGTTTGAAATTATTTAATTCTTGCAACCGGTTTTTGCCATTAAATTCACCTAGCTAGACGCAAGATGATTCTTTGATTCAATACGTAATTTCTAGCAAGAAACTGTAATGTCGTGAGAGAATGCGTCATACAAATGCGTAATGAATTTACCTACGTTGGTTGCAAATGAAATGCGTAAATATTTGGAAAGTAAGTGATAATGAATCAGACTACCAGACCGTATATTAGCGATCTGTTGGTTTACAAATTTAACAACCAACCAAATGCAATCACTGTGGTTTTCTTTGTATTCAATGTCCATATGTATCTCTAAATTCCTTATGTATTTTGTCTATTAACTAGCACAGTCTAGAAGAATAAGAACAAAATAAATATCAAGAGCCTAAATTTCAATGTTTAAAAACATTCACACTTTTTTGTTTGACAAAAAAGGCATAGCTTGACGGATTCATTTGCTTCGCGTTTGGGACCCAAACCACCGAAACTTGGCTGTTGTGTTGTGGCATAGGTTGTATAGGTGGTAAATAAGGTACATTACTATGTATATTTTGCAATGGACGTTTTGGACGGCCCATACTAGGACAACCTGTTTCAGTCAATTCGAACACTGCTGGTTGATTTATAAGCGTTATAACTAGGTTCATGTTTGTTGTTATCTCTAATGTTACACATTACATAAATATTAGTAATTAGTATTTAATTGATTAGTATTGTAATATAGGTATTGTAGTTTTCCTGAAACATGTTATATTGGAAATTGGAAACCAAAATAATAATTATTATTTTTGTCAGGTTTTACAGTTCGTATATTTTATTTATACTTATATAAACAATTTTAATTGCAACTGTAGTATTTTATTAGTTTTGGCTATATGGGTACATAATTTGATTTCTTTTACAAGGACAATAATTAAACTATCAGGATTGGAATCGAATCCTTGAATTGGAAAAGTTGTTATAACGCTAAAACCAAACCTGTCATTTTTAATCTAGGAAGGGAAACGCTCAAAAGGGGTACCTTTTGAGCGAACAAATATAAATAAAAAAATAATCAATAAATTTAATTTGGGTTTAGGTCTCAGCTCCGGTAGCTATCACTATACACTTCATTATCATTAAATGGCTTATATTTTAATTTTGTTAGAGCAATTTTTTCATAAGAGGTAACTATTCAATCGACATGTGTCAAGGATCTTTTAACCTTGACATGTGTGAATGACGTGGATTCGGAGTGATGTGGAGGAAGTCAGCAATGCAAGCTTCGCTGCTTGTGAAGTAGTCACTAGAAAACTCGTTTATTACTACCCTTTCTAGTGACTACTTCACAAGCAGCGAAGCTTGCATTGCTGACTTCCGATTCGAAAGGTAGATACCTAGGTAAAGATACCTGTTCACTCTACTCTTAAAAACATCGAAGTTATAGGTTTTCGGAAAAAATATAAAAAATTGAATTAATTGCAATGAAAGGTGCATGAAACTGTTTTGTTTAACGTTAATATCATAGATTGATGGTCGAAGTGCAATGCCACAGAAGGACACGTCTTCAGTAGATTCGCTTTGAGGCATTGTTGAAGGCAGAGTTGAAAGCTCAAGTTGTGCCGTGCACAGACTCTCATAAAAACTATTCATTATCAGTCGATTCCTGTTTCTTCAAATAACATTTTAAGCCGTAGGGGTCATGGTCATCCGGCTCGTAACATAACAAAATGCACGTGTCGACATACCGGTTTTGAGGGGATCGTGTATATCTTGTGTTATTATGAAGCCGTTAACCAGGTTTAACGGGCTCAAAAGGACGATTATGACGGCGACAAAAGTTAAGTCAAACCGTCTTAACTCGGTATGTGAATTGTAACAAATTAAAGTAAAATTAATATTTTTTGATTTATATTTGTATATTTAAAACCTATTTACAATTTTTTTCATAGCATAACTATTTAAAACATTTTGGTGAATGTGGACAGCCGCATAATGCAAAGAGGAAGTCAAAAGTTAAAGAAGCCCACGGCTTAGTCAGATATCCCAACAAACTGGAAATCCATTTTAGGATCTAAGTTGGTGTGTGGCACATGCACAATTTTTTATGGATACAAGGTTGTTTCTGTAAGCGAGCGTTCTAATTTAAATTTAGCCAGATATCAAACAACACTTTCTGTGATTACAACCCTGAATTTCCAAGGTTTTTTTTTAAAGTAAACAGATAGCAAACTCCAACAGATTTTGTTTGTTTCTTGTGATTCCGTGATAGTGGCGCGTCCTTGCGAAGGAGTTCAATGTCGTCTTGACTTATCGATTGTTGTAGCCTGGACCAATAACTGGAACTCAACACACTGAAGCCATGGTCTGTTAGAATCATTGCCCTTTGACAGATGTCCTCATGTGGGGGCGATCCAATAATAAACTTGTCAGCGAAGCCCCAGCCCTCAATGAAGGCCTAGAACCAAGGCGAAAACTCATCTTAGTACTAGGCAAACATGGCTTACCAAAAGTTAGCTCGCCGGTTTTGTCAAGCTTGCACGCGACTGATGTGACGTAATAAGAACTTACGTAGCAAAATGAGCCTTGTGAGGTAGCTGTATTAGGTGCTACTTTGACTGGAACCAAAGATCCTGTGGAGTAAATTCTGAGAGAGACATTTTCAAGGGCTTGAAACAAAGGAGCTATAGAGTAGTGGATGACGTACGGACAAAGCGACACTTATCGGTCTACTTGGAGTGTGTTCATCTCTTGTTTTGACAAGGGTGATGAGGTGAACCTTGGCTGATAATGGCAATGACTCATTTGTTTTGGCTATTTTGTCTGAAAACATTCTTCTTTCCTAATCCTAACATATTTTTTTACGTTTTTATGTTACCCTCGTTCAATCACGCAGTCGCTAGTCGTTTAAGACAATAAGTTTGCGAAATGGCTTTGTATGGGTAACGTCTTTGTTTTGACTTGCGACACTCGACTCCCCTTGACCGCTGAGAAGTGACACGACACGACAGACGGACGATGATTAATGATCACGTCCACAATGTTTCCATCTAAATATATGGACCTGTACCCGAAGTCGGAGTTTTACTACCACATTTCGTCTACCAAATGTTGTTTTCGTGTGAGCACGTGTCGCCCTCTTTTATATGGAAAAATGATTAGACAAAAACTCGTTTTGATCATTTCTACGTAACGTACTTTTGCTGTCAAATCTTTTATCCATGCAATAGAGAGAGACAATTTGCGAAACGGAAACAACATTTTGGTAGACGAAATGTGGTAGTAAAACTCCAACTTGGGGTACTGTAGAAGGTTGACTGACTCGCAAAGCCAGTCCTGGAAGCGTGCAGTTGAGGATATTGTTGTACATTTTGTTAATTAGGCAAAAGCTAGTTTATACTTCTAAGGAATGCTTCTTACGCTTTTAAGGTGCCGGATTGTCGCTAAGCCTTTTTATTCAAGGTGCCAGAGCACTATACGAACTTTAACACTTGGAACTTGCTAGACTCGTCCCTGATTCCCCTAGATATCTATTTAATAATTATTTAATTTGATCTGGTTTACAATTTTACATAGATTTTCCGTGTTGATATCGCTGAAGGATGTCGGTTAAAATTAACCATCACGCAAACTATTGTTTGGAACTTGACGTGATCGCATGGTCGCGAGCGGATGTTGTTTTTGTGATAAACTGCAGCTAGCGTGTTATGACGTCCAGTGGTTTATATTTCAGTCTTTTGGTCTGGTATATTTAGCTGAAAATAAAGAAAAGAAACGAGTTGCAGACGACGCACAGTAAAGGCTTCTGAAGTTAGTAGGGTTTGGTTATAACTCCTATGAAAGCCCTCATTGAATCCACTATCACTCATAAGATGCTGATTGCTGAACATTATGTCTCTCCCAGATATTTAGGAATCCACCAGTACTCCAGTACACCAGTTTAATCCACCATGTAATCCGGCTTTGTAATTTCAATAATGTAATGGGAGGCCATCCTACACTTCGCTTTGCGGTGCGGTGCGTGGTATACACAGAGAAGCAAAAACGCTTTTGCTTACGCAAAAGTGGTCTACACTCGAGAACCATTCAATTTGCCCTAACGAATGTGCTTTCTCCGAGTATCAAATTAAAGAAGTACATCTATGTAGGCTATAGTTTAAGCCAAGTGAGAATAGATTGACGGTCTCAAACTAGTCGATCAAGAATGCCCATCCTAATAGTGTTTTAATTATTTTCAGAATCGTGGGTGGAACTCAACTCGGGGAGCGGTCTTGCCGCCGTGGAGAATGAGTACATCAGACTACTGAGAGAGGCTCAGAGGGAGAGTCGAGACTCTTCCGTAAGGCACTCCCGCGCGTCCAGCGTCAAGGGCAGGTGAGACAATATTGCTGGTTTATAACCGCCTGGTAGTTGGAATTATTTGATAATCATAAACATGAGAGTAGACGTAGCAATAGTAGTTGAGCTTTTGGTGAAGGGCTCGTCCGGGGAAGTACTATCACCATGCCTGTTTCTGCCTTGAAGCAGCATCGCTGTGTTTCGGTTTGATGGGTGTGGGTGCCGGTGAAACTATTGGCACGTGAGCCTGAACTTCTGTATCCTCAAGTTGATGGACGCAGGGCGGTGCGTCGTAGGGCAGGTTCTTAACGTGCGTTACCTGCGAGGCAGCGCTGTGTTATAGGCGATGGTGACTTAACATCAGATAGGCCATAATGCTTGTTCTATTTAGCTAGTTGTATAAAAAACAAAACTAATGTCTATGGTTGTTCTTGGTTTCTGCCCTGTTTCCATTAGTAGGACATATTTTGATCGTATCGCGGGGTATATTATGTTGCATGTCGACCTCGAGCCCTCGATTAATGTCGATGAGCGAAATTACCGTCTTTACATTGTCCCCGGGCTGTAACTTGATAGGACAAATTAGAAGTGAAAAGTAGAGAAGGTACACTTTAAAACGATCATGAAAAGGTTTATCGATCTCTACATAACTGACAAACCCGCTAAAGATAGAACACAGAAATCTGTTTGTGTGCGCGAAAGATAAATTTCACATCTCGAACTTGGGCGATTCCTTTCTGCTTACGAGTCACCCTTTATTTTTACAAACGCTTGTAGCAGTTCTTTGTGCTCAAGTTGCATTGCAGTGCTCAGTGAGTCACGGTTCAGCGACCTCTTGTCCAGTTCTGCTCTCCTGGTACTTTGGTAGTGAATAATATTTAGGCCTGAAAGGTGTAAACTGGATGACCTCGTCTAAAAAAACTCTTGTTTGCGAGGTTCACCTGCAACTTGGTGCGCGCTGTTTCACATTGCAAGAGTACACTGCTACTAATTAACATGGTATTTTTCCAGTTTCTATTAAAAGTCAGTTCATGCCATCATGGATTATGAATACCCCTGGCATTATCTTCAATTCCAGGTATATCTCTCCATGTCAAGGTTATTTGGGAGAGATCGCTAGATGAGAGATGTGCTATATTTCTGTGTGGTGAACAACAACGATTTATACATCTATCATAGAGATGTATTGTTGTCTTATTAACCCCGACGTTATAAGTTTCAGGCCTTGTGTGTGTATCTGTCTGTAGCCGCGTATAGCTCTGAATCGAAACTTCCTATTTGAATGGGTTTCGTCAGAAAGCTGAGGCCTGAGATTGTTTGGTAGAAATTCATTCAGCGGTTTCCATTTTTTGTGGATATTATCACCTCGGGTGTGTTTTAAATTTTTTGTAAAATTTTAACACTTCTGCAGTCTCACGTAATCACGACCTTCTCTTTAACAGAAGAAGCCAGTGTGCCTCCCATTGGGTCAACAAGGCTAGCTAATTAGAGCACAATGCAAGGAAGCCACATACTAATGAGATCAACGCAAGCGTTATGCATTCCTTGTCCTGCTAATCAACGATTATCAGCGTAGCCGATAATCGATCCGATGGATCAGATCCGTTGTCCGATACATCAAACTGCCAAAGCCGTTTTTAAAAATGGAACAGTATACCTGATCTGGGGTCAGGCTATCGGATACCGCCAATCATCTGACTCTTTTATGTGCAAGTAAATTTTGTTCAAACTTGGAAAAATACCTCTTTGTGATGCAAGTGAATAAACAATTTTTGACTTTGTCAACTTAACCGTCCAACGTTTACTGAAACCATTCGTTTTTGTTTTGGTGAACAACGTCAGAAGGCTTTGAATAATTGAAATACTACGATTGTGTAATACGAGAAAATTACGTAGTACTTACGTCATTTTATCAGCCTCATTCAATACTCTCATTCCACCTGCTAGCGTTTCATAACGCCCTGGTAGTTTCGTGTCATAACGTTTTCACTTTTGGTCGCTTGTTCAAAGTTCCGTTTTATCTTCATGCGCTTCTGAGCTGCTGGTATTTTGTGTTGTTTGCTTGGTTTGTCCACAAGACAGCTGCGTATGTATTTATGTATTTTTTCTGTGGGATATCTCAGATCGATTCCGCTGAGAGGTTCAAGACTCATAGTTTGTTACAAATTAGGTAGGTACATTACACGCTTAGTTTTAGCAAGTCAAGAGAAAAACACCCGCTGTAAAGGCAAAATAAGCAAAACCGCTGACGAAAACTGCAACATCCTGCAGTGAAACCTTGTCAAACGAGACAGACCGGTCAGAAAGCCGACCCAAACATAAATAGACTATGAATTCTGTCTATCGATATTAAAAACTATGAATTCTGTCTATCGATATTAAAAACATTGTAGAGCTGAAAAAACTTATCTGTATCTGTAAACTTAACTGAGCTGTTTGTAGGAATCATCATCATCAGCCCGTTTGACTGCTGAGTATAGGCCTCCTCTTTATTGCGCCACTTTTTCCGGTCCCTCGCGAGTCTCATCCACTCATTCCCAGCACTCGCAACAATGTCGTTCGACCACCGGGCTCGTGATCTGCCTCTAGGTCTTTGAGTATCCCTTGGCCACCATTCTGTAGCCGCCTTCGTCCATCCCGTCCTATGTAGAAATAAATATACAAAAATAAATATTAGTCAGGGGCAGCTGTATGCTAATAATTATTTCTTCCTGACTGGGTTTTGCTATGCCTTCAGCCTTGTCGGCATAAACCGATACATAATCAGTAAAAAAACTATTGATAAAGCATTACGTTTCCTACAAGGATGCCTTTCAAGTGCCGATCACACCGGGGCGACCGACGCAGCGGCGCCACTTCACCACACGTAACACAATACTGTCTGCTGAATACATCGTCTCTGGTTTTTTATTGTTGTTATTCTTCTTCTTAAACTTAAGGGTTAGGTGTACAAGACGATCATAAGACCTGTCGTAATGTATAGATCTGAGTGTTGGCAACAAAAGGGACGAAAAAATGTACATGTGGCAGAGATGCGAATGTTGAGAGGGATGGAAGTCATGTGACTAGGAGAGTGATGAGTATGGATGTGGATGGATATGAGAGCAGAGGCAGACCAAAGAAAACATAGGTGAACTGTGTGAAAGATGACATGGATAAGAGAGAAGTGAATGCAGAGATGACGGCTGACATAGGGGATTGGAGGAGGAAGACATATTGTGCCGACCCCACATAAAGTGGGATAAGGGCAGGAAGAAGAGTTACAGTGTGGCCAAAGCATTCAAAGTGCGCTTCTAATTGGTTAGTTAGTTAGTCTAAAACCTTAACTTTCTATTTTCAGCCCGAAATCTCCACCAAACAGTCCCAATCTGGAACCCTCTACGGAAGACGAACTCAAAGGCGTCTACATCAACTGTTGGCGGGTAAGTTCATAATAAGTTTGATTTAACTAGCGAGCGATCACGGACTCCTGTCCGTGATCGTTCGCTACGTCTTCCAAGACGTAGCGATCCTATCCGAAAGACCATGTTATATTGTGATGCACTTTCGATTTGAAAAATTATTTTTTTATCTGAAAGGTACTGCTTCCAGATTGGTCCCATTTTAATTTTATTAAATTAACGCGATCGTTATGCATAATTATGTGGAACAAACGGGTATTTATCGCGATTACCTTTATTAATTACCAACGTTTCAACCGTGTTACAACAGCCGTGGTCGCGGGCAGGCTGGAGTTCATTGGAATTACCTTGGGAATTAATAAAGGTAATCGCGATAAATACCCGTTTGTTCCATATAATAATGATATTGTGAAGGTTACGGTATATCGATCGCAAAAGCTCAAATCGTTCGCCCTGAAAAACTATAGTAGAGGCAGTGTGTAGTGGCACTCATAGCATAATCTTACCTCATTACGTTTCATATCCATTCATTCATTCATTTATTTATTGCTTGCATATACACAAAATATATAGCATTTGTTCTTAAATTAGCATTGTCAGTACATGCACCCTGTTGGGCACTGCAATGTCATAATTATTATAATACAATTTACATAATTATGGACAGAATCAGATACTTAATCATTATACATTAGTCAAAAGTAGTCAAGAGAGATAAGATTTTCACAAAATTAATAATAAATACCGATCACAAGACATGTCAAAGTCAATTAAAATAATGTAAAATCAATAAAATATTAAATTAAATTTCAACATTAATATCCGCCTGGTACTTGTTTTGAAAAATGTTTTAGTTCGTGGTTTCCTATCTCTCAAGTCAAGAATGTATTCATTTGTTTAGCAAGGATTACTTTGAAACGACGAAAGTTACGTGAGTCTCGGTGCCAGTTCCACGCGACTAAGCCTAGAAGAACATCAAACTATTCTTGTGCTATTTATAATTAACTAGTGCATTAAATTTGAAATTCATTACTAAGCCACGCAGACATCCGGTTAATGTGAAATAAAAGTCAATCAGGACTAGATATTTTTTATAGTTTAGTAAGCGATCTGCCCCCGGCATCGCATAGGTGTAAAAATTTAAAAGCAGTGTATTCACATTTTTTTCACCTCTTTTTTCTAAATTACACCCGAAGCCGGGGCGGGTTGCCAGTAATAAATATCGCCTATGTTACTCAGGGATAATATAGCATTTTAATGGTGAAAGATTTCTTGAAATCTTAATTTGTCCAGTAATTTTGAGTTTAATCGTTAGAAACATACACAAATACAAATCTTTCCTATTTATAATTAATATGATTATATTTTTCAGGATGACAGTAACGACTGGGTGTGGGAATGGAGCAGTCGACCCGACCAGCTGCCACCGAAGTATGTAGCTACCTGCTTTTCAATTGTAAAATAGAATAGAAAATTATTTATTGCACAACTTACAACTAACAATAGAGAAACAAGTTACAATAAAAATATAGGTAATAAATATAGGTAAATATAGGTAATAATAACTAGCGGCCTGTCCCGGCTGGTCATTTATTTTTTAAACACAAATATAACCTATGGTCCTCAGGGTGAGGTAAAAGTAGCTTTCCAATGGTGAAATATTTTTTTAAATCGACATAGTAGTTTTTGAGTTAATTCATTACAAACATACACACAAAAACAAATCTTTCCTCTTTATAATATTAGTATAGATGAACAATGGGCAGTCATAGTAGTATGTAATTGTTTGTATTATGTGTAAGCAGCAGATAAATGCATGCACATAATTATACATGTCTATATGATTATTTTTTAATATTAACTGGTCCAACCTTATGTACAGGGACTGGCGATTCAAACACCCGACGAGCCACGCCCGCGGGCCTCCTTCCGCTACCTCGTCCATCGAGGTGTTGGAGCAACCAGCAGCGCCTGTCATGGTGCAGGTAAATATGTACATAATTATTATTACTAGCGGCTGCCCGCGGCTTTGCTCGCTGTCCGTCGCTACTTCCCCACCAATTTTCAACCATTGTGTAACTAACACGACTTTGTTTCATATTCTTTTAGATATTAGATATGGTGTAGTAGCACTATCATTATGCGATACTTGCTATAATGTATTCGCCAATACCAGTTCCGCAAAAGAAAATGTGCAGAACTGGTCTAAAGGTCCTTTCAGATATAAAGATTTGTTCAAATCGCCTCATAACTTCCTTGAAATGAAGGGACTGTCCAACTATGCTATGGATTTCAGGCTAATGTTGCAATGCTAACTTTGGAAGCCTTTTTTGGTAGAGATAAACCAGTCTTAAAATCGACATGACTTTCGATCGAGTTGATAGACTCTACGATATCTTACGATTTATATCAGTGTAGGCTCGGCTCGGAAGTCAAAATGTTTGAATGTCTTTTTTGTGTTAAATATTATGAAAACTCATTACCCTTACCTATTTATACAAATATTTTGTATAACAAACTCCACAAAAAAGAAGGGATCCAAACCCTTTATTTGTCAAAACCTGTAATTTTGGCATAAATACATTTATTTTTGTTTTTAAAAATGCACATCCCTCCACTACGTTTTCTTACTTAAGTACTTCAAAATGATCCTTGTAGTGGCAAAGAACAATTTACTTTAACTGACTGAAGTAGTGGGGCGTGCAGTTTAAGATTGTATTTCTACATCTATATCTAAACAGTTGTGTATCGATTCCAGAGCCACTGCCTGTCTGTGCGTCGCACTTGCCTGTTCAGCCGCGGTGCCATTGCCGCTGTGCTCGTCACTAACCTCGTCTCGCTGCTGCTGGGTGCTGGCATTGGGTAACACAACCAACTCCTTTATACTTCTGAAGGGCAAGTCCCACTTCAGTTACAACATTTCGTCTATTTGTCTCCCTCTATTGTATGGAGAAAAAAGAGATCAAAAATACGTTACGTAATGTTAACCAGTTTTGGGAATAGGACATCCCTAATCGAATCAAGCAAAGAGTTACAGCTCTAGCGGAGAAAAAGAAGAAGAGGAAGGAGAGATGGCGTCGTTACCGTCGTTACATAGAGTTGTATTATCTGCGGTGTAATATAAAAAAACAGAATGGTAGCGATAATCAATGAAGAGTTTTCGTGCTAACAGTAATTAGGTTGTCTCATCAATTTTCCACATAAAAGAGAGAGACACGTGCTAACACGAAAACAACATTTGGTAGACGAAATGTGGTAGCAAAACTCAGACTTCGGGTACAGATTGCCTGCTACTTTTGACCTGAGTTGAACCCCACTAACTCAAAAAACGCCCAATTAATCATCCACACTTAATGTGCGTACTGGTTTCTGCAAGTAGGCCGCTGGCGGGCCCTTTTTGCGTGACGCTCGAACTTTTTTAGATTCTACGACGCGCCGGTTTCTTCACGATGTTTTCTTCACCGTTTTGAGAGTACTGGCATAGTGCGCATAGTTGTGTGCACTGCACAAAAATTGATCGACAGAAAAACTCATTGTTACATGACTGGATTTGAACCCACGACCTTAGAATAGGAAGGCGGGGCTGCCTCGTAGGTCACGTACGTCAGGAACGTGCCCTACGATAAACTGTCCCGCGTGCATTAACTTGAGGCATACAGATGTCACGTGCTGTTCAGCCCCACGTGCCAGTAATTTCACCAGCATATAATGTTTTTTTTCTATTCCAGCGTGTGGCTGAGCAAGAAAGGCATGCTGCCTCCCCGGCTCATCGTCATCAACTGAGCCTCAAGACTGAATCGACGACTGTCCGTCTGTGTCCATCCATACAATATGTTGTTAGAAAGTTATACTATTTGTTTTATACAACCTGGCGGGATATAGGTACGGCCCGCTTGGTCAGAGGCTTCCGCAAAACTTGCATATCAAAGGAGACTAGACTAAAGCTTAGCTTCCACATGTCCGCATCGTAAGGATAGGTAGCGGCACATAACTTTAGCGCTGACCGTTATTGCGCAGAAGTCAAAAATAAGGGGGGCTCTCGGGATGAAGGGCGGACGTGCGTAGCGCTCATTGGCTGTCCAGTCGCACTCAGCTCTCTGTACCAATAAGACATTCTGCACACATCCACACATGCAGTGTTTGCGACACACTACGACGCATGCGTAGCCATCCCCTCCGCGTATCGCTCAGCGCTAAAGTTATGTGCCGCTAGTTATATCAGATGCATCATATCAAACTTTCGTATAGAAAGACACGCAAGTGCGTCCACTCGTAAATTGCAGATATGTGGACGCTAACCTTAAAATCCAGGTCACAGAAGAAATTTAAGTACACTTATAATTTCAAACGTTGCTTGGTGAAAATGCCGTATGTTTATAGGCAAGTCTTCAAGCTGATTCGTTTCGTAGGGAAGACTATTCAAAGTGATCTAAATTAATTTTGTTGTTTTTGACACAGCATTGTTCTTTTTTTTAGTTGAAAATACCTATATTTTGTGTTACAAAATCATACGAATCACTTTAAATAGTGTTCATAAGACTTGGATCTGAGCTATTTTTTTCCCGCTAGTCTCGCTTAATTGTCCCACTGCTGGGATTTTTTTTTTATTTCATGAATTTTGAAAAACTATCTAATAACAACATGTATTGATGTGACTGTCCGAAAGGAAAGAATAGATTTAAAACAACTTTTTAAACTAGAAAAAAGTAGTGTTAGAATTTACCACTTCTGTATTTTTACTACATTTTTCCAATGTTCTTGGTGTTTTAATTTATAAAACGATTTTGAAATTACTTGGTACATTGTTGTTGTTGAGGGCCGATTGTAATATTTGGATATGACTCTGACAATCTTTTCCAAGGATCAAGTACCAAAGGACACTACACACATCTTTTCACATATGCGAAGCCGGAGGTTAGTTTATATCGAAAATTTAAATGAATACAAGAATATTGGTTACTTTTCTCTAAATTAATACTTACAGTTATTTTATAAAATGACAGTAATTTTGTCAAACGCCATGTTTCTCTAAAATTAAGTTTCGAAATTAAAAGGTCAAGAACACACTAAGCTTGAAAAAAAATATTAAATATTTTTATAATAATATAAATCCTAGTCGTAAGTTTTAATGTAACTTGTGTCTGTTGAATTCAAAGTGAGGAAATACTTTTGTTTGTTTAAACCGCAAACCAAACAGCAGCTGGCTGTGAGCGACCTATGCTCAGCTTTTTGTTCCTACATACTTTTTCAACCTAAAGCACATCACAGATACGCTTATGTTCCAATGGTCGGCTAGACGCGGAATGTGAGCGCTTCTTTAGGGCGGCCGCATACACACGTTTTCCGTATTCGGACATCCGAATGCATGGAATAAACGTAAAATACACTGTCGCACACGTTCGTTTTTTTTCCGAACGAAACGAATTTAATGTTTCCATACGTCCGAATTCGGAAATCGAATACGGAAAACGTGTTTATGCGGCCAGCTTTAGATAACCGCAATCTGTTTGCAGAAAGCATGCAGTAACATACATTGCTATTTGTAATTATAATCAAACCTAAGTTCTAACAGATTATTTTATCCGAATTCATCACTTTGACTCTGACATGACCTACCTATGTGATTTTTAGTTCTTCATGCTTCGTATGAGGTATTATTTTACACAGTTTACGTGTCAGTGAACTGTATACAGAAAAGCAGTTAAAGTATGTATACTGCCTTGAAAGGTTCGCCTTTGCCTCAAACTGCCATTTTAATATGGTAGTCAGCCATATTAAAAAAATTGAATTGCTCAATGTGCAAAAAGCATAATATTAAGATGTAAATTAAATAAAAATGGCGCATATTCATTGTTAATTCGTATATGTAACTATTTAAGCTCTAAATTTTATCTCTAAATATCCATACGAAGTTTTGTCCATTCTGTAGAGAATTTTCAAAAATCTGCACTTAGAGTACAGTTAGATTTATGTCTATTTTATAATGGTAATTAAGATTTGTATGCGTAGGTTAAGTTTTATACTGTTTCATATCTTTCGAATAAACATAAAATGAGCTTTATTCACTAAATTACAATTTTCATTTGAAACACATTTTTAGGTAAATTTGAGTTGAATCAATGCTTACAATCCATAGATTATAATAAAAATCAGCATTTTTTATTTAGTGAATAAAGCCACAAAAAGAACTGCATTGAAATTACTATCACGCGCTTTCTGTGATTTTAAAGTTATTTTCTTTATTTATTTATAAAAAATAATTTTGGTTTGATTTAATATTACGTAAGAATAAATGTTTACCTGTCTTTTCTGTTACTCCAAATTTTTTGGCTGTCTTTTGAAATCTCTTGGCAGTCAAAGGTTTATTTTACATATAAATAACATTCGTTTGTAGTGTGTAGGTTTTTTAAGTTTAAATAAATTTTAAATGCTAGCTTGTACGACTTGTTTTATTTGGAATGAGATAATAATATAACCTTCCGGTTCACCCTGTTAGATTGACCTCTTAACCATGTGGCCAGAAGAGTTGGAGTCTGGCTGCTGCTCTGCTTTCATCATTTTTTGCCTGGTCTGCCAATTAATGATGATAGGCCTGGCCTGCACACATTTAATTAAAAAAAAAACTATAGACGATGGCGATCAGCTGAAACCTTGCTGAAACGCTGGTCAATATTTGACAGCATTTCAGCTGATCGCAATCGCCATCGCCTAGATGTGCGCCGGCCTCAATTGGTGACGCAGATTTTACCTACATATTATCGAATGCTAGGTTGACCATAGCTACAATAGCGCTAATAGCAGTGACTTTCAGTTATTTTGACAGCTTACTTACTTATTTTGGATAATTAACCGTATTGTTCGGTTCCACATAATTTTTGGTAATGATTCTTTTCTCGTGAAAATGTTACTTTTTGGGCTGTATCATGTTGTTATGTTATAATTATTTGACTATCTGCCACTGGCAGCACTGTGCACTGCACATTTCATTTATAGGACTTGGCGGAAGGACTTTGAATCCAAGCCAGCACAAAATTAAAAAAAAAAAAAAAAAAAAAAACACATTTCATTTCTGATTCTGGTATATATTCTGTGGTTGTGGTGGTCTCGGTCAATGGCGGACAGACAACCCTACACATCGTAGCGTAATTATTTTCTACTTTAAAAACAAAAAATAGCTCTTCATACATGCCCGCAATTATTTACCAAAGTTAAAATGTCGAGTGTCGTCTCCGACTGCTTTACTATCGGCAGTATTGTGGCCACGCGAACTTGCTACAATGAAGAAATTGAAGGGGAAGTTCTCGCGTTCGATCCTCAGACAAAAATGCTTATATTGAAATGCCCGTCTTCTAGCGGCAATCCCAAGCGTCACGACGTGAATATCGTGAACTTATCGCTCGTCTCCGACGTGCAGATCAAGAAAGAGGTGACCACGGTCCCTGAACCACCGGCCTCTCTCAACCTTCATCGGCTGAACACTAGGGTCCGAAATTCCATTGAAAACAAACGTAGACTGGTGAGTTATATTTTCTTAAATCACTCTACAATTCTACATGATGGTATAATACATCTTCTTTGTAAACAAAAAATCTAATGCATTTATTTAATTATTGTTTTAGTATATTACCAGTATACCAGTTCTAGTTCCCATAGCAGAAGCATTGGTGTAAGACTAGATGCTTTGTGAAGCTATGTCCACACATATTTATTTTTATACCTGCCTTTTTAAATTGACCATTATTATTAAATGTAAAGAGACTCGCCTGTGTGTTATCAGCTCCACAGTTTGCATAGCTCATACCTAACTGTTTTAGGTATCGGCGCTGGCAGCCTGCCTGGATCCTGAAGGCCAAAGACTGTTCCTGGCCATCGCTCGTGTCATTGATGATGTCTGCTGGGCAGGACAGAACATCCGTGTCTACAATGAAGTCATCATCATGCCACCATATAAGGTACTAAAAAAATAACTATTATTAAAGATTCTGATAATAAAATCGTTGATTGAACTTGGTGTGCAGACTGGTTTCCACACGTAAGCTGCTGGCGTGCCCATTTCGCGTGATGCTTGAGCATGTTTTCAAACATTTAACTTCTACGAAAAGCCGGTTTACATACAATATTTTCCTTCACGGTTTGAGAGTATGTGGCATTGTGAACACCTTTTTTTATTTATCTCATTGGTGCACAACTGGGTCTGAACTAACAACCTTTTAGGATCGGATGATGGGTGCTACCACTAGACCACCAGTGCTCTTTTATTTAATGCAAGTAGACTGGTTTCTGCAAGTAGGCATCTAAAACTACATAATCCCTGTATAACATAGGCAATATTTATTACTAGCGACCCGCACTGGCTGTCATTAAGATGGGTGACATTTAGAAAAAGAAAGGGAAAATTTGAAGTTACAGGGAAAGTTTAAAGAAATGTTTCCCATTCCAGGTGGACAATGTTCTAGGAGAGAAAGACTCTAAGCCCTACAATTACATTCGTAAGTTTGTGGAGAAGCACTGGCGCGACGCTCCCGGACCCGGACCCGGATCCGGACCCGCATCCGCACCCGCACCCGCGCCTGCGCAGTAGATTTATAAAACTTAAAACAAAGACATTTTAATTTCAATAGACCTTTTAGTACATGCACACAACCTGCGGTAGAGGCGCCACCATCGAAAACTGTGAAGGTGTAATTGACAGCGAAAAAAAATGGCTAATTCCTCTTTTGTCAAGGGAGGGGGCTATCGCTAAATATCTTATACAAATTCTAAAAACAGAAAAGGTTACTAAAATCTCCTTAAAAAAACAAACCTTCATATTTATTGGTACTTAACTTTCACCTAAACTGTTTGATGATGTATAAAGTCCCTCTTAATGGCGATAGGCATTGAACAAATACACAAAAAGAAAATAAAAATGTATATGTACTTCCAAACGCTAACATGTAGCTAATGCCCACATTTCGCTGTTATTCATACTTACGTCACAGCTAACTATGCCGAATTGAAAAGTCGTCACCAGCAGCTTGTCAGTAGTGAGTTTGTTATTACCCTTAGTAGCCCTTCAAATAGTCAGACCGTGAGATAGTAAAAGCCAACCCCTAACTATGCTACTCGGTGCGTTTTAGACGAGATTGTTTCACGCCACTCGTTCTCACTGCTCCAAAAGGCTACGTGTATGTAGTTTAGCCGAAGCTTTACATTAAATATTTATTGTTTAGGTATAGGTATGTACTGTTTTTTTTTTTCAATAAGGCTTTTGCACCAAAGGCCTAGGTAGGGCTAGTAACAGTCAACGAATCCTAAGTTTAGTTTGTAAAGTGCTCTAACTGGGTCTGTGAATGACTCAGTTAGTACATTACTGTATTTCTCGAAATCATTTATTTTAATCAGCAAATTAAGTTAAATCTATGGAAGCTAGTTTCATCCCTTAGACATGTAGCCTATTAGTTCCTTTTCGCAACTAATATCTATGCAATGTTATAATAATTTAGCTACTGCGACCGTATGTGACTATTTTCACAGCTTAACTTATTTGCCGAACTCTTAATGAAATTATACTAGCTTTTACCTGGAACCTGTTTTTCTTTTTAAAAATCCTTGCGTGGTTATCATGGTCAATACATACGCCACTCAACTCACGTTAATACATATTATATAATTAGCTAGATGACCACGACGTTCAATCCTTTTTGAGTGCAAGAGAAGAACCGAACCCTCAACGCACGTTCAACACTGGCGACGTTATCATTATTATATTTATAGTTTATTATTATTATAGTTATTATGAAGTCAATATCAAAATGATAACAGGAGTTTCGGGATACTAGGCTTTATGTATTATACATAAAGCCTAGTATCCCGAAACTCCTATAATAGATCTAGGACTATAATAGTCCTAGATCGTACCAATGAGGCAGTAGGTCTGGAGTGAGCCGTTTGGGCAAAAGGTCGATGACGGACGGAGAATATCCGCCACAATCATTAGGGTGTCTTGCAGCTGCAACACCGTCCAGGCAATCGCTGAATCCGCTGAGTTTTCAATTATTGTAAAAAAAATTTAAAATCGAACGTGGATCAACGAACCGTGGGGACGTGTCTCATCACATCAATCACCGTAGACCCACCGCCCAGGGTATGTATTTACTAGCTGCCAACAGTGGCTTAGCTCACCCCGTTCCCATTAAAAAAAAAATTATTCACCTAGGTACTTTAACCTTCTCTGGACTTCTACAAATGAATATGATGACTACAGCAATTATTTTTTTTTATAGAAGACTAGCAGCCCGTCCCGGCTTCGCACGGGGTAGACAATATTGTTGTACATTATTTTGTTCTATCGCTAATAGTTTCGGCAGCGCATTCGACGAAAGACATTTTAAAACTCATTTTTCTACACCTGCGGTTACATTGTTCAAATTTTAGCAAGGATCCCTAATTTTTTTCAAAATGAAAAGCCTATGTCAAATTGGAAGAATGTAGATCTATTGGTGAAAGAATTTTTTAAATCGGCCCAGTACTATTTGAGCCTTTTCATTACAAACATACAAAAATAGGTACAAATCTTTCCTCTTTATAATATTAGTATAGATAGATTACCTTAGCCAGGTTTAGAGAACGTTATAAAAATAAAAACAAACATAAGCAGTAACATTTATTCCTACAATAAACAACATGATTGGTACATAGTACTTAAGCAATAGTTGCGGCTTAAATTATTATTAGCTAAAATTATTAATTATAAATAATATTTGGAATGATTACATACGTCAATGGACTAAATATGTGCGTAAATATCGCGATAAAGTGTACTAGCATGATTAAAATCTCTTCAGAACTACAGTTTCATTTATACAGGGTGTAATAAAAGATAGTTTCCGAAAACTGAGGGTTAATGCACCTCTAATAAAAGTTTTTACCATGATGTTAGTAATGTCTGTTAAGACATTATCAAAAACAAAAAATAAACCAAAGTATAATATATTTTTTTATTAAAGCCAAGATATATTATTTTAAGTAGGTGTACACCCGGTGTAACCAAATACTTGCAGATCTGTCATAAATTAACTACTTTAACCCCCGAATACTGAAACGCAACTCAGATTTAAGCACGTCTCAAGCGACGAATATTTGACAGTTTTCAATGAAAATCTGTCAAATATTCGTCGCTTGAGACGTGCTTAAATCTGAGTTGCGTTTCAGTATTCGGGGGTTAAATATTCAGATAAGTACCTCTTATACCATAACAAACATTGATCTATCTCTCACCAACTACAATATGTAATAATACTTTTTTTAAACCAATAAATAATAGCTTTAAACATGATTTTTTGTTAGTCAACATTTAATAAGGAAATTGAAACAAAATGGCGACCTAGCCAAGTCTCATTTTTTGCACATGGCATGGGCTTTGTAGAGCGCTCTCTTTCTGACGTACACTACGCTCTATACAGCCGAAATTTGCCGATGTGCAATATTTGATGCCTAGTACTATAATACTAGAGCTGCATCAGATGAGGTAATCGAAAATTATGCTTTTAAAAGGTGAAATGACACTTGGCTACTCTACGCTGTTAGAAATAGAATCGAATACGCATCGTCTAGAACTTCAAGACAGCCCACGAGACATCATGCTTCAACCCAATACTTCTTTTATAAGAGCAATGCTGTTGTCGGTGTAATGTATGCATTTTTCACCAGGTTTTTTTTGAGGGCAATCTCCTTGACCTCCTTATACGACATGACGGCGATCTTCTCTTTTATTTGGCTCATGTAGCTTATCCTTGGGCTTTCCTATCCTCTCTTTTCTTCTACCTTTCCTTCGATGATATTTCTGATAAAGCTGTCATGTCGTAAAAGTACAATCCAATACACTTTCCGATATTTCTACATGTTTGTATAAAGAATAATAGAATACGGAACTCTTAGCTAGGCCCTCTGGCAAGACGCTGATACTATGCAGATGACTATTTATTTTTAGTTGAGAAGTTTTGTGACGTAGTTGCTTGGGAAGAGACCAGTCATGCCGCGGAGTTCACCTGCAAACAAACAAGTGTAAAATGAAATTATGTAAAAGTATAGGGTTGTAAAACTAATATTTGGGTTATGGTCATATCTGCTTAAAACTGTTTTTATCCTGATTTATGACACTTAAGGCCTGCGCAAATCTAAGCAATGGCGATCAGCTGAAATGCTGTTAAATATCGCTGCTATTTTTGACTGCGTTTAGATGTGCGCAGGCCTTTAGCGATCCCGATGGCGATAAGTGAAACGAGTGAAACCCTGTCAAATATAACAGCGATATTTGACAGCGTTCCACTGATCGCCATCGCCTACATGTGCGCAGGCGCCTTTATGCGATAACAATAACAAAAAAAAATAATTGAGAACCTCTTGTTTTATTTGAAGTTGGTTAAAAACAATGGAAAATTTCGTACCTTGCCACCAGGCAGGGTCCTGGCTGCGATCGGTGACGGCTATGATGTCATCTTTCTCGAAACTCAGCTCATCGGCATTTTGTGCTGCATATCCGTACAGCGCGATTACCTAAACACAAGAAATGATCATAAATAAATATTGGAGGACATTTCACGCAGAGCATATAAAGCTGCTATAATGTTTACTGCACTTATTGGACATCACAAAGATTTTTATAATGTCCCAAAATTTAAAAGCCAAGCGGGATTAAACCCGCGTCCTTCCCCTTGGTACGGGGATACGCTGACCGCTGCGCCATATTTATTATTTTTCATGAGCACACGATTCAGTATAGATTGACAGTTCTACTTGACAGTTGACACTGACACTTATATCTAAATCATAGACACAATTATCATAGACTACAACAATGACCACCTTATCGAGCACTGGCTCTGCTGGGAGGGGGTCAGCTTTGCAGAACACGGGCGTGGTGCGACCTGACGTACGGCCTGACGACTGCAAAACCTGCGGGACAAACAATATAGACACACTAAATTATGTTGGTTGTATCGGCTTTTCTGCTTTCGTAGAGCGCTATCTCTTTCTGTCGTACACTACGCTTTATGAAACCGAAATTAGTCGATGTGCAATATTTACTATGATACTCAGTTACAAAGTGTTGTGTGGCTTTGGATCCTATTGTATTTAAACTATTACACGGGTATTTATCGCGTATATTAACTTATTTTATTTATTTATCGACGTTTCAGCTATGTTGCAATAGCCGTGGTCGCGGGCAGACTGGAGCATTGACATGAGTGCTACCGTCGTTGAGAAGTGGAGGCAGCATCACTAACTACCCTCACTTCATGTTCTGTGTTCATAATATCCGTGCACGCACTACGACACACAACACTGATAGTATCTACGCACTGTGGTAAGGTATCGCGACGCATGTACCTCCCAATGATGGGATTCCACGATGAAGAAAGTCTAAAGCCGCTTGCGATACCCGTGTAATAGTTTGAATGTTTTATGATCGCGAAAGTTTAAAAAGGATCCTATTGTTTCGAAATAATAGTATTGATTTTTAAATTTGAACATTGTAGACTTTTTACATTAAATATTTTTGATAGAGTACCTTGACATAGGTGGCAGGGAACCAGCCGAGTTGTTTGTTCCTTCCCTTGGCCTGTAACTCGCCTTCCCACCAGCCCGAGTCTGCCTTCTTGCGGACCACCACCAGCTGACCCTTCGTCAGGGAAAGTTGCTCCGCACTGGAAAATAATTCAAAACAAAATTGCTACATCTACTTTGACTTTTCGACCTTGTTTCGTGAGTTATTAATGAAAATAATCAGAGCTTCAACGATTAATGGCGGTTATCCGTTATAGACACAGAAATATAAATATTATACTAGTAGAACGGCGATCATGCGCCGTTTGTATGGGAGCCGCTGTCACCTGTTTTACATTTTCAATATTGTATTGAAAATGTCACTAAATATGAGGATTCTAAGAAAAAAGAGGAAAGGAGGATGTAAAGAAAGTATTTCTTTGTGTCAACTTGTTACTTGACTTGTTGTACGGAAAGTAATTATTGCTCACTAACACATTTTTCATTTACCGACTCCCAAAAAATTTGTTTGGAAAAAGAAGCACATAATAATTATGCTCATGCATTTTGGCCACACTTTTCCAGCCACATGGCTCTTCTTCTATGTTCTATGGCTAAAGAGGATACCTCAGTTTCAGTTACCTGGTGGCGGCAAAGTTGGCAAGTGCTTGAGCCACCTCAGGCTTTCGCCGGCCGGTGACTGAGTCGCGGCCTGAGTCGCTGGCGCGCCGGCCCGCACTCGATGACCGTCCGTTGCTGCCACCGCCGCCGCCGTTACTCGCCGCGCCCTCCGTTATAGACGCTACCTCGGACGTCGTGGGAGTAGACGACTTTTGTTCCTGTGACAAAGTCAATGTAAAGACCATGCTACAATTTAATAATCCAATAAAAAAATATCCAATTTTACTTTTAATTAGTAGGTACACGCACACAAGGATACGCATCAGGCTATACGCTACTATTTATTTAAATTAAATAAATACACTGCTAGCTCGTATGTCCTTACAGTAAGCGTCATTTTTATTTGTTTTTAGGTAACTTAAGCTGTATTCTACTGTACTGGAAGCATATTATATTAGTTAGTTTTTAAAATAATGTTTTCGACGTATCGCTGAAACTGAAATAAAATCAGAATTTCGGAACAAAGCTGTATGAAACACTTTAGTTGTTTTTAGTAAGCGTCATTTTTATTTGTATTTAGGTAACTCGAGCTGTATTCTACTGTACTATGGAAGCAAATGATATTAGTTTTTTAAATAATGTTCTCGATGTATCGCCGAAACTGAAATGAAATCGGAAATCGGAAAAAGCTGTCTAAAACACTTTCAGCCCTACTTATAAACGCAATTTAAATTTAATCATTGCTTAAAGTTAGCCCTGTCACTGTTTGTCATTACCCAGTGGTAAGAGATGGCAATAGTTTAACCACTGTTTATCTTTTGACATATTTTATAAGGCCATAAATGTATGAAAATAATCCCTTGAATTCTTGTCACCTAATTCACCCGGACTTACTTCTATAAGCTCCTTAGGGCTTTGCGGTTCTTGAGGTGGTGACGCATACGCGGGAGTGGGTTCCACGTAAGCGGGAGTGGGTTCCACGTACGCGGGGGTGGGCGCGGGAGCGGGGGTAGGGGCGGGGAGGGGCGCGGGTTCGGGTTCCGGCCCCGGTTCGGGCACCTCCGGGATATCGCACGTCCCCGGGGCAGTAGTAGGATCCTTTGTCACGTAGTTAGATGGGAATATCCCGGTTCTGGAAGAAATAATTGATATTTAAAAATAAACTCATAGTTCATTACTGCAGCGCCATCTATTACTGCGTCGGGCCGAGGCTAATACAAGGCAGTCATAATACGTGTTTCTATTAATGTCTAGTTGCGGCAAAGGCTGTATATAATTAGTACGCAGAACTTTTATTTGAAAATTAATCCTTTGATAAGTAACTTTCTTGGTTGACATGTTTTGGAGTCGGACACACGTGCGTGTATAAAAAGATATTTCTGTATGTATGTGTTCTGACTACCTATTAGTGAGTGTAAGTGAGAGTGTCGTTTCAAAGTGATTCTTACAATCTTACTGAATAAATACACTTTTGATTTGATTTGTCCGAGGTGGCCCAAAAGGTTTTCAGGAGTGAGTTTTGAGTCTGTGTTAGTGCTCACCAGTGCATTATACTGTGTGTGTGACGTTTTGACGTAGGATTTATTTAGTCAACACTCACACTACCAACTTCAAAACCAGAACCAGAGACAGAGCCAGACAGAGCTCATGGTAGGCCTACAGAAGTCATAGAGTGAGAGAGAGAGAGAGACCTGATGCCGATACGTCCGGTCCACCAGTCGCCGTCGCGTCGTGTCACCTCGATACGCTCTCCCGCCTCGAACGCGAGGTCGCCGGGCTCAGCCGACAGGTAAGGGTACGCAGCTATGTAGAAATCACCGCCTTCTGAAAATACATTACGACGTTTTTAAAGAATGTAATTTTAAATCAAAAATTGTCTTGATCAGATCCAGTTAAAACTTCTACAAAGGGGCTATTCAAGTATTACGTAAGCAGATTTTTTAAAATTATTTACCCCCCCCCCCCGTTTCCTATTGTCAACAAAAGTAAGCACACCCCTTTCCCCCCCTCCCATGCTTACGTAATCATTGGTACCTATAAGTATTCTGCTGACGTAATCAAGATATCGACCCCCCACCCACCATGCCATCAAAAATAAGCAAAGCCCCCCCTCGCCCCCCTCAAGCGCTTACGTAATATAGGTAGCGGCACATAACTTTAGCGCTGACCGTTATTGCGCAGAAGTCAAAAATAAGGTACCTGAGGGGGGCTAGCGGAATGAAGGGCGGACGTGCGTAGCGCTGATTGGCTCTCCAGTCGCACTCCGCTCTCTGTACCAATAGGACACTCTGCACACATCCACACATCCAGTGTACGCGATATGCGCTAGTATACTTACCAACGACCGGCATGGCGCCGCCCAAATCATTGGCTATTTCCGCTTCCGGGACTTCCGCGATACCTGAGATTCAAAAATTATATTTAGTTTATAAGTTTTTAATGCATGTATGTAAATGTACTTAATAGGGGAAGAAATCAATAAGAGTAGAGTTTATAATTTTAATAATAGGGTGTTTTTCCGTAACATAATAATATATTATTTATTTGCTAAAATACGTAAATTTGAAGTACACTCACCGACACAAAAATTTATAAACATTTCTGATTTGTTGAATTCAAATATTTTTAAACGACTTTTTCCATGAACCAACGTTCAATCTTCAACCGAATTATTGTCACCAACTGAACCACTTGCAACCCGTAAAAAAACGAATTTCATAATGTTTATTTACCTTCGAGTTGCGTCTTCATCTCCAGCGGTTCAATGACCTCGGCTGCGTAGGCCGCGGCTGCATTGATGTCTTCTACGTAGGATTCCGGGAACCATCCCGTTTGACCTGAATCAATAATCATTTTTAGACCAACTCTGTACGAGATTATAGGCCGGTCAAAGGATATTTAGTTGTTTAACTAGCTGATGGAACAAGCATATGACCCGCCTGATGTTAACTATCGTCTATAACAAAGCATTGCCTCGTAGATCACGCACGTCAGGAACGTGCCCTATGATGCACTGCTATACGTCCAATCTCTTTTCTCAAGTCTCTGAAGTATATACTCTGGTGGAGCCTTCCACTTATTACTACAATATCTCCGTCGCTAAAGTGTATAATATCGTCTGGTGAAACCCTCCACTTCCTGTAGTAAAAGCGACTCTATCCCCATTACAGAAGCAACTTTATCCTCACTAAAGTGTATACTAATCGTCTGGTGGAGCCCTATACTTGCTTTCGTAAAAGCGGCTCTATCCCCGCCCACATTGCATACCAAACGCAGCTCTATTATCAAGCCGCTAGGATGCATATTCACCTCTGGTGGAGCCCCACTGCCAGCCGGGCTCGGGGTTCTTAGGCGCGGGTGCGGAGTACACTAACTCGCCGGGCTGCAAGCCCAGCTCGTCGGCCGAGCGCGCCGTGAACGAGTAGATGCAACGCCACACGGGAGTCGACGACAATGTCGGGGCCACCACTTCCGCCGCTGACGGACATTATAACAGTTTTTTAAAAGGAACTTAAAAAATCGGTAGGAACCAAGCCGTAGTTTGTTGCCTGTTCTTCTAGGCTTGGTCGCGTGGAACTGGCACTAGACTCACATAGCTTTAAGACGTTTCAAAGTAATCCTTGTGCTACTATTGAATAAAACCATAATTATTTGACTCTGATTTCAAGGTAAGTAACTGTTTACAATGTCAGTAAGTACTTACCAGTGGCGGCTGGTGCATCCCCCCAGGTATCTTCTGCAGGGGTTTCCTCTCCCCAAGCATCGTTAGAAGTGCCCCAGTCCGGCTCTGAAATAGAAAAATCAATCAAAATTTATCAACACATGCCTGGCCTCTCAGCTCAGTTGGTAGTAGCTCTGAGTGGATTGTCCACAATATTTATTATTTCCTAGATTCCGATAGTCGATTTGTGAGTTGTGTCTTGGTGAGTTTCCTAAATCTAAGATTATTTCCCACAAAAAGTTTCCTAAATTCCTTGTCTGTTTGTGAGATGTGTCCTAGTGAGTTACCTAAATATAAGTTTTTCCCCACAAAAAGTATTATATCTTACCAATGGGTTGCGCCGCGCTCTCTGCAGCGGCGGCAGTACTACGCTGTGCGTACTCGCTTCTGTAAAAAAAACACAGATGGTTCACAGATAGATGAAGTGAAAAAGATAGATAACTAAGGTTTAGGTAGGTACAACTAGGTTTTTAGAGATCTAGTGACGAGCTCGCGATAGCATCAGCACAAACCTTGTTGGTTTTTTTAATGCTGTTTTTTTTAATAATGTAAAATTTAAGTTTAAATGGTAAATAATTAAAAAACATTAATCCATCCAGTGATATTATTTTTTAATATGTGCGAGAGAAATACCGGCCTTAGCTAGTTGCCAGCGCCAATCGTAGTATCCACATGATTGGCGAATCATTTACGGAGGTTATTATTATGCTACTAAAACAGATATCACTGTTCTGGCGTACAAAAAACGACTTTATTCTCAACGAAATAAGGTACCTGCGTTGCTGGTACAATTGCCAGACAGTCTCGCACTTCTCCCTCAGCTGCGACACTTGAGCTGTCAATTCTGACAGCTGGGTGTCAGTCGCTGCCAGGTCCGTCTTCTTGTGATCCACGATAGCCCTTGCTGCTTCAACCTTAAATATTATAGGGAAAGATGACCTTTTCCATACGTAATTTGTTTTTCATTTACTTTTAACTCTCATCAATATCAATATGACTCGTTGTGTTCAACATATCAGTATCAGTACATTTCAATGCATTTTTGTCAAACATTTAAAAATAGTATTTTTTTTTAGCTTTTTATGGAAATCTATGCTATCATTTCAATTTTACAAAAATGAACTTTTTCATGTTTTTGGGTTCCGAAATCCGACAAGGATCTTAGTCTCGTAGATCTAGGATCGTAGTCACGGCCCAGCCGGTGCCTTTCGCACGATTCGCCGCGTTCAACTTCTAATGGTCCAAAGTCCTAAACGTTACGTCTAGCGAATATCCCACTGTACCTACAAATTATCGAATAATACCTTATCACGTAGTTGTTTGAGGGTTACTTCCATCATGTTCAATTTACCATCTTCGCCACCGCCATCTGTTGCTTTCGCCTGGAACAATAACATCCTATATTACAAAGTAGGGATACAGCTTATATGTCATCATCATTATCAGCCTGAAGAAGTCCAATGCTGGACATAGGCCTCCCCTACACATTTCCAGGAATAACGATTCTGAGCCCTTTCCACCCAGACTTCCCGCGCTCTTAACAATGTCGTCGTTCCATCTGGTGGGTGGACTACGTCCCTACGTTTCGTCTTCCGGCTCGTGGTCGCCATTCGATTGCTTTGCTGCTTATATGTAGCTCAAAGTTATTTTTGCCCTTGTGCTAAAAGTACCAGGCGGCCATACAATACAAGAAGGTTTACCTTGGCATCCAATTCTGCTTTCTCCTTGTTGAGAGATATTTGCTTCGCGTTGAGTTCCTTCACTCTCGCCTTCAGTTGCTGCATCTCAGCCATGCTTGCGTCTCTTTCTGACCTGGAAGATTAGTATAACTCAAAACTACGTAGGAATATTTTTTTGGCTTTGTGATATTAAAGAAGATTCTTAAAGCTGGTATCGCACTAATATTATAAATACGAACCTATTTGTGGCTTAATCACGATCTAACCACTGGACCGGTTTGAATGTTTTTTTTATAAATATAGGTTGCAGCCTGGATTTACTTCGACTGGCCTCTAGCTTAGTTGGTAGTAGCTCTGCCTTCTGCGCCGTAGGTCGTGGGTTCGATCCAAACCGAGAACAAATATTTGTGTGGTGAACATAAATGTTTGTTCTCTGTCTGGGTGTTATATTGTATTCTAAGTATGTATTTACAAAAAAAAATGTATTCAAGTATTATATCAGCTATCTGGTTCCCATATTTTACAAGCTCTGCTTAATTTGGGGCTAGATAGTGTTGTGTGGAGTCTACAATATTTATTTATTTATTTATTTATTTACACAATGGGCTACTTTTTTCCAGAAAAAAAGGAAAGGAAAAAAACACCCGCGGGCAGCCGCTAGTTTATCATGAAAGCTAGTATGAGGCCAAAAGAAGAAAATCTATTAATTCGTATGTTAGGTGCCAGGCCACTAAAACTATCTAGGCTGATCCTCACAATGGCAGCAGGCCACTAAGTCTGTTGCTATCTCTTTCTCCTCGCGGTTCGTCGATCTGCTCCGACGACACACTTTCGCTCTATTGCCGCTATTTAGTTGCGGTGCCGCATTGTCTTCACCCGTGTATTGTAACGGTTCCGTAGCAGAGGTGTGTTAAATTCATCTAGCGGTTTCGCTTTGACGGTTCCGCACCGGAGGTGTGTTACGGGCGTCATACCTCATAGCATCAATGCCGCATTTATGATGCGCCACCGCTGTCCTCGTGTCTCTGATGTCAGCCGCCAATGAGCGGACGCGGGCGGCGCCACTGCCCAGGCTTCCACTGAGGGCTTGCGCGCGCGCCTTCAGACTTAGGACCTTCGACTGTTCCTCCGTGCGTAGGAGCTCTAGCTCGCGAGTCCTGCAAATTACAATTTCTATTTCAAATCTTATTCTTTAATTTTTTTTGTTTTCCCACTTTTGGGCAAAGGTCTCCCCAAAACCATCCACTCGTCCCGATCCTTAGCGGTGTCCCACCAATTTTGTTCAAATAAAATTAAAATCAAATCAATTCGTTTATTTGCAACCTTGTTGACACATATAACTTATATCTAATCATAAAACATATTATTATAGTGATAGGGTAGTTATTATAGTTATTTGAGGAAAATATGTCACCGCAAAAAAGCATATCTTTAAAATCCCTCAGTAAATAATGTCTATTTATGATCTTTCTTACCTCTTCTTTTCCCATTCAAGCTGACACTGTCTTTCCATCTCTTTCCTAGCTGCCTCTCTCTTTTCCTTTAAAAAAAAATACACTTATATTAGTAAAATACCTAAAATACAATTAATACATATTTATTTTATACTATACAAACGTTATTACAAATGTTTAGGACACAAATTGTAGGTACACATAAGAATTCAAATAACAACTACATGAACGACGACATACAATACAAGTAACATAAAAAGAAATACCATACTTCAAAAATTATAGAAAGAGAGTCTAGAGACTTGTCCAAACAACATTATTTTAAAGCAATTTACCTTGGCTTCCTACAGTGTGCAAGAAAAATAGAAAATATTATTTTAATATGTGAATTTATATGCATGTACAGGTTTACATTATAATTTATAACCTAATTATATTTTAAGCAGATGCCGCTTGTACCATGGGCACCAGACAGCTTAGACATAATATACTTTATTTTAGTAAATACATACTTCGAATACAATAAAACACCCAACCAGAGAACAAAAATCCAATAACCTAATCCAAGGTAACATACCTGTTCCTCCTTCTGCTTCCTCATTAGTTCCTCTTGCTCCCTCTTCAAAGCCTCAAGCCGTAACTTCTCTCTCTTTTCCGCTTCTTCTCTCTCTTTTCTCTCCCTTTCCGCCTGTTGATGAAAAATCATGTGACCTACACGGTGCAAAAAATACTGAGCCAGGGACCTAATTGACCGTGCGCAATTTTGTTATGTACCATGCCTATTTTGATCTTTTGTGGTCAGTAAATATATCTTCTTTCAAAAATAATACAAGAAATTAACTACTCACAAAGTTTTCTAAAAATAACCCATACTATTTTACAGACAGCTTAGGACCAGAAAAAGCTAGCTAGAAAGAAATATATATTTAATTTGGAAAACAAACAGTATTACCAACTAGAAATTATTTTGTTTTCCAAATACTAAGAAAGTTTTCTAAAGAGAAAGAGGTTTTTAAGGATTACCGAGAGAGAAAAGAGTGCACTAAAAAAGTTCGAAAACGAACCTCCTAAGGGGGTTATTTATAAGGGAAGATAATTTCCTAAAGAAGAAGTGTCTAAGTACATCAGAAGAGTATACATAATATTCATAAAACATTGTTTACATGTAGCAAGGGGTGCAGTTAGTCTGAATATCATCCCCTAAAGGGTTAGAATCCCTAGATAGTTTTCTAAAGAACACACAGGCAAGTCCTAGGCAATCCACTAGTCTAATACACAATACACACTACCAATGAACTGTATTTTACCTCGACTTCCTAGAAGAGCAATGGAAAAAACGTAATTTAATTTTTATATCCTAATTGGAATATCTTGTCGGGGTCACCAATGTAGGGGGAATGGTGACCCCGACAAGCTGTAAATTTATCAGACTTCTAAAATGTCAACAAGATTTGAAACCATTGGATTGTTATCTTAGGTTCTCTCATTTTTAAGTCAACCATAATGTTTTTTTATACAACTAGCTGATGGAACAAGCATATAGCTCACCTGATGTTAAGTGGTTACCATCGCCTATAACAATGCATTTCCTCGTAGGTCACACACGTCAGGAACGTGCCCTACGATGCACTGCCCTACGTCCATCAATTTGAGGCATACAGATGTTCAGCCCCACGTGCCAGTAATTTCACCGGCACCCACACCCTTCATACCGAAAAAGAGCAATGCTGCTTCACGGCAGAAATAGGCATGGTGGTACTTCCCCGGACGAGGCCTTCACAAATAGCTTTACTACTACTGAAGGTTGGCATATTTCTTGGTTTTTACAAATAGTTGTTAAGTTTTTATGTACCATTGTTTGTTCTTAAGTATTTGTGAGCAATAAAGTATTTTCTTCTATCTATCTCACCTTCTCTTTGATCTGTATATCGTGCAGTTGTTCCCGTCTTCGCTCGAGCTCGGCCTGACCGCGCGCCATGTTCTCGCGACGCCTCTCTTCGTACGACTTGGAACTTGTGTTCGAAGTTACTGAATCGCGCCTGAATCAAATACATACTGTTAGCCGGTTTTGGGGATAGGACATCCCTCCTGAGACCGGGCAAGGAGACACATCACTAATTGGGATAGAAAAAGATGGCGTCGTAATGCGTAGATGATTTTCTTGCCGTGTAATAAAGTTATACAGAGTTAGTAATAGTTTTCGTAATTACATTAATAAGATCGGGCGCCTGGGTATTCACCCGCGTGGGAGTATTTTTTCAACGTTTATGTTGTTTTGTTGGGAAAAAAGTAGTATGTAGCCCTATATCTATTTAATAAAATTATGATTGGTATGGTTATTATTGAGTTTTTAGTTTTAAACTACTTGGTTTCAAAAAACTAAGCGTACGTCCCAAACCAAATCATAAGTGGAACTTTACCTGAAGGTAGGAGGTATCATTTCCACGGGTAGCTTTGCGGGCGGATTTTCACCCTGCGTGGCTCTCTCGCACAGATACATTGCTAGGACAAACTCTTCGCACCCTAGAGGGAAAAAAAGAAGAAAAGTTTAACACACTATTAGATCGCCGTTATATCTCAGAAACGGTGCCTCATAGATAAAAAAATATTGATTCATTTTTGATACATAATTGTATGATCTAAAATTATTGTTTTGTCCGAGGTATTTTTATGTTAAAGCTTACCGTTTTGCTGAAATTCGCGAAAAGCTAATTTTTTTGACCTTTGGACCTCGAGTATTTTTTTCCATACACGGAAATGATGAGAAACTTTCAAATTTTAGGAACCAATTTACTGATTTTGCATGTTGCGAGTTGATATTTTATTTTATTTTATTTTATTTATTAACAAAATCCACAGCTCTTAAGGTTTAAATAACATATCTTACAATATAACTTACAGCCAATAATGGATTTACATTTTTCGTGCAAAACAGATATGAGAAAACGACTATCACTAAACAGAAATACATAGGTAAATTGCTTACTAAAAAAGAACAAAGTAGGTAGGTAAGTGTTGGTTGGTTGTAACTAAATTTAAATGTATGAGTGTAGTGTGGGCGATAGTGCATGTGTGTATGTTTGGCTTCTCCTGATTACACAAGCCTCTTAAGAGTCCAGGTTTCACAGGAGAAACCAGTGTGTGTATACCTAAATATGTGTGGTTGGGTGTGTGTATGGGTGTGTTTGTGTGAGTGTGGGTGTGCTTGAAAGAGTGAAAGAAATGAAATATTTTACTGATAATATATAGTTTTATATTACGACTATATTATATAAAGACTACAATATTATATATATTATTATATATATACACATATATATTTATACATACATAAATATACATATACATATACATACATGCATCATACACATATATCCAGACTATATATTATATCCGTGGTGTGAGAATTCTCAGAATCCCCCTTCGAGAATTCTAAGAATCTCTTTTTTAAAACTTTGCTTACTACTAAAGAAAATATCAGCCTGCTTGAATCTTTTATTGTAGCTTCTGTGTAACCGACAGACAAGTGAGTTTTGGGCATAGTTAGTGCGTGTACTCTTAACGGCAAACAAGCTAGTGTGTCTAGTTCGGGTGGTTGGGACACAGAAGCGTAACACTTTCATCAGGAGTTGTGAGCTGTCGATATAATTATTACATAGACCGTGCAATAACGACATATCAGCAAGGGTTCTACGGTGCTCAAGAGTCGTAAGATGGTGATGAAGGCACGCTGACTGATAATCTTCAAAATTACAGAAACGCCGATAATTGAGATGCTTTACAAACTTGCTCTACCTTCGAATGTCTAGATTGAGAAGAAGAATAAGTATTATATCAGCTATCTGGTTCCCATAGTGCAAGCTCTGCTTAACGTAGACTGAAAAACCAAAATCACTTCCCGGCGCGTTCTCGCTCCGGCAATGTTGTATGAAACGGGCGGCGTGCTGTTTGAATTTAGAACTCTTTCACCTATCGTACACATTGCGTTCTCGTGGCTGTATAGCCACAGAAACGTTTACCTTTCGGCACAAACTGTAAAAAAAAAAAAAAAATGGCGGTAAAGCGGAGTTCGTTGTTATTTGGTTACTAAAAAATAAATTTGTTATGTAAAAGACCCTTTATATTTCCTTGCATTTTTTTAAGAAAAGCACTATATATGCCTCGGCCGAAATGGCAATAATGTACTATTATTTTAAGAAGACCAACAGCTTTATAAAACTTAATAACTAATTAATCTGGCCTAGGTTATCAGAGAAACCAATTAGCAGTCCTCACGAATGGCTACAGAGTGGTAGATAGAATACGCGCAAACAAACATTTACGGCCATACTTCTATATCTCAACAAGATAATGATCCATGGTTGCAACACAGATGATTATTATTTACCAAGCTTGCCGTCGGAGTCCAAATCAGCGAGCGCCCAGATCTGCGCGAGCGTTTGTTGCGACAGGCGCGACTGAAGCATGATGGCTCTGGCCTGCGCGCCTGACACGGCGCCCGCCTTCTGGCGGTCGGTCGCGTTGAACAGCTGGGTGTACCTGGCGATACAACTCTCGAGTTAACTTGGATGGTTTCAACATAAAAGAGTTCACTAGAAATTTATTTATCTTTATTTATATTTTAAGTTTTGGGAAAACTAACAGCTAGATATAATATATAGATTACAAAATTAAACATGTAGCAATGCTACATGTTTAGTCTCCACAAATAAGCAAAGACGAGTAGGTATGAAAAAGTAACAGTAGACGACAGAATACAATACAAAAGAAAATTGGTGCTGGTATTATCCTGCAAATCATCATCAAAAAGCATTTCCAGACTTAGCGAGTTTATGAAATTTAACAAAAAAAAATTATACCGCAAATAATTTTTCAAATTTTTGTTCTTGCTTAGCAGATAAATGTAACTTACTTGAGTTTCTGCGGCTGGGGAATACCCCATTCGACAGGCGGCGGGCTCATTACACCCATAGGCGTCTCTGTCGGACTTGTCACTGCCGACCCTACCACTGAACCTACAAACACATAACAAAGTATAGATAATTATATAACGATTTTTTTAATAAGCTTCACTTTGGAAAGTCTGGCTAACGAGTTGAAGGCACCACACATCCAGGGCTAGAAGACGAGAAGATAATTTAAAACCAAAACTATTCTTCTGCTCTGTATTATTCCCATAGTACAAGCTCTGCATAGTTTGGGTCTAGATACTGTTGTGTGGATTGTCCACAATATTTATTGATCCTAATTTTAATTCCATAACACTTTACGAGAAAACTTACCCGGTTTAGAAAGAGGATCCTTTAGTGCTGTAATCGGCGTAGAGGTCACCGGCATTGGTTTAGGCGGGCTGCTTATTAGCGACGGTACCGCACTCGCATGTGGTGGCGACTGCGGGATCAACGAACCTAGCGCAGCGCCCATCATGGGCTGGGTTGGAGGTATAATGGGCTGGGTAGGAGGCATCATGGGCTGGGTAAGGGGCATAATAGGCTGGGTAGGAGGCATCATTGGCTGAGAGCCCATAATCGACGTAGACATAACCGGCGGGGTAGCGCCCATAAGAGGCTGTGCTGTCATCGGCTGAGAGATAGCCGATTGTGAAGACGACATCACAGAGTTCATTGACATAGTAGAACCACCGATCAACGGCTGGTTGAAACTTTGGTTCATTTGAGACCCTAACGGCTGCACGTCGATAATTGATTGCGGTTTTACTCCAGAAATCAGATCCGGTACCGGAGGTTTCATTGGCGGCATCATTTGGGTAGTGCCCATAATCGGCTGGGTAGTACCCATTATTGGCTGGGTTGTGCCCATTATCGGCTGGGTTGTGCCCATTATCGGCTGGGTTGTGCCCATAACTGGCTGGTTAGGCATCATATTCGTCGCCGGGGTAGTGTTTATAAGTGGTGAGTTATTGAAATCACCGAGCAGAGAGTTACTGGACATGGATTGTGGGGGCATGTTAGATATGAGCGGTTGGGAGGGCATTGCTGGTAGAGGGGGGATGGTAGGCATAGGGGGGATAGGAGGCTTGGCGGGAGCAGTTAACTGTTGAGGAGGCTTTTGAGCACCTGAAATGATAATTGACTTTTTTAAATCAAATAATTTAATAATCGCGATAGCAATAAAGGGTACTTCAATGCATGTAACTCAATTGCATTTTTAAAAGGTTTTATTTAGCGTGATCTGTTTGTTGTTGTAGTTGTAGTGTTGTTTTTGTTGGTATACATAATTATATGAAAAATTTCATGCACCCACAATTTTATTTTTGATTCCATTGAATATTGATCCTCAAATATCATAGAATCAAATTAAATTAAATTCTGTTTTCATTCTACTCTGGCCTATTCTAGATTAAGAATGACCCTTTAATTTTCTTAGGGAAGCAAATCCTCAGCATATTTAACTAACCTGTGGGACTAAGAGAAGCCAGCAATGATGGTGGAAGAACTTTAGGCACTTCAATGTTATGGAGTTTCAGGTTTATTATCTGCAAATATACACAATAATTACACTAAAACTAAATTAATTCTAACTGACTGATAGGATCTGCAGTCTACGCCGCCGGCCGTATCTTAGGTTTTTTTAATCAAAACTAAAATATGGCCAATCCGGTCGGTCGGGTCAATTCTTGTCTGGCTTTCATTGTTTCTGACAACTAGAATATTTAATATGTTAGTGTGTATGAAGGGTATGCCTACCTTGCAAGCAATGGAGAACTCTTTCAGATCCAGTTTACCATCAGCATTGGTGTCGGCTAGCGACCAGATCTGTCCGAGGATTGGAGGCGGCAGTTGACTCTGAAATACACAAGTGTTTGTCTATTTATTGAATCTTAAGGTGTGTCCAAACACGGCGTGCAAGGTGCGCGGCAGCTACGCGCGGCATTCGCGGAACACAAATTTGCCGCGCGACTAGTTTAGACCTTCTCCGCGGCAGTGCTGCGCGGCATGTCCGAGACACGCCGCGCTCTTTATTTCGTATTCAAACCACAACGAAAGTGGCCGCGTGTGTTGTTACTGTTTCGTTATCCATTTTATTTACCTGATAAAATACATCCGTCCACACACAACCACTGGCGAACCAACATTAACACCGTTCGCGGCGATCGCCGCACGCGGCAGGTTGCTCGCGGCTGCCGCGCGCGGCCGTCGTCCAATCATAGCGCGGCTAGCCGCGCGCGGCAGCCGCGCTCGAATGCCGCGCTCGAATGCCGCTTTATGTTTGGACACACCTTTAGACTAACAGTTACAATATTGTTTATCTTAAGCTATTCGATGTATTTTATACATTAATCAATTCGAATCTACATATCCTGTGAATAGGTCAACTTAGCTGAGACAGGTCCTAGGGAAGTTTACTTGATCTATAATCATAAAATTGGGCAAGAATAAGAATCTCACTTCACTTGTCTGTACGGGCTGTTTAAACCAGCATTAGTCTTACAACTGGGCCATTGCGTCTGTTTGCCACTTGTCTGTACGGGCTGTTTAAAACCAGCTTAGTCTTACAACTGGGCTATAAGAAGTCTTCGCGGCGTGGGGTGCACACACAAGTCTACATTAAATTAGCTTACTTAGATTAGATTAGCGGATTAGTACTATATATTTATTGTTCTACCTAATTTATGTTTAACAATGGAATTCCGCAAAGTCACGCCTGAATCTATTAATTATTAAGAATAAGAATAAAAACTCCAATAAGTCTATAGAAGAAAATTTAAGAATGTTTTAAAAAAAATTAGAAGTTTTGCTACTTTGTAATATTTTAATGAATACTATCTAGTGTAGAATTATTGTTTTGGTTTTTCTAAGACTTAAACATAGTTAATGAAAGAAGTAAGTAACTTAATAGTGTACCTGCAGCATAAACCTCTTGGCCTGTTCCCCAGAGAGGTTCCCACCGATGGGGCCGAGGTTACGGAAGTGCTCCGCAAACTTGGCATGTTCGTGAGCCTGCACCACCCATGGATCCCCTCCCATTGTGCTGCCCTACACGGAAAATATCATTTATGAATCATATTGTTGATACACAGCACAGTAGGTATCGGACAAAGATGGGAACTACACTTTTAGGGAGTCCTAAATTAAACACACATACTACATATTAATCTTCCTTCTTCTTTGCTATCGCTAGAATTTTACTAGATGGATAGATATAATACACCTGCATGAGTAAGATTTATGTTCTGTGGATATATTAGATAAAATAGTAGGGCCTGTGCTTGGAAGACCTAGGCTAGACCATAGTACATATTGATATTTTTTTCGAGGTCTTGGCCTCATGGAGAAAGTACGAAGTAAGCTCTATTAATTTAAGCTGCAGATATTACGTAAATTCTACATAGGCAGGTAGTTTTAGGTAAACTTTCTTTTGGGGTTTGTACCTAGAAACACTACGAAAGATACAGAGTCCAATGCGTTAATAAATTTAGACTAGAGAATGGACGAAATAGTAAAACATATTGGTAAATGTAGATACTTACGTTTTTTAAGTTTCGGAAGGCTTAGCGAGTAGACTAACTAAGGATTGGAGTTTTTTTGAGAAACGCCCTTTTTCTTCTGGGTTGGACCAAACTGGTTTAATTTCTCAGTGGATGTTCGCCAATAATGGAATACGGGTCTAATGTACTATTTTGTACGTGTCGTGTATTGGAACAATTTTTGATGTTATTGATCGAGGTGAGCTGAGGGCGGCGACGGCGACGGGGCGGGCGCAGTGTCTCCATATAAAAATAAAGGATTACCGTGTTGCCAGGGTGAAAATACGGTGTTTTACGGTGTGTCAGTTAAAAATTTACCGTAATTACCGTGTAATGTTTAAATGTATGGTAAAATTGGTAAATAAGTAAATAAAAAACAAATTTAAAGGGAATTTAAAAGCAATAATTAAATTACAATCAAAATTTTATTTTGAATACCTGCTTATTATTAATTGTTAGGTACATATTTCTAATTTTTTGTAATGAATTTAAACATACTTACTTGGAAAAAACAAGTTCCCTAATCCGAATATAAGACGACAATTTCTTTTTCGTAAATAGAAGCATTCATTTTGCTGATCATTTCTTTAGTGGGCATGTAATCAACACAGGTTTTTCACACGTAATCAAAAAAATATCAAAAATGCGAAAAGTTATTCATCTCCATAATACGGTAGAATTACGACACGGTAATGCACGTTTACCGTTGACCGTAGATTATGTCAGATTACGGTGCATCTACGGTAATTACCGTGTATATGGAGACACTGGGCGGGCGGTAGGGTAACGAGCGAACGGGGAGGATGTCCTCAACTCCTCAGTCGTGACGCGGGCGGGTGGGTATTTATTTTTTCTTTCACTCATTCGAACGTTTGAACTCGCGTGAGAGAGCAAGACATAAGGTAATGTCAAAATATTAAACCATCAAAAGTGACAGCGTGAGTAAAGTGACTGACAGCCAACAAGGTGCTAAAGTTTGACTAAGATAACTCTGCGCGTGAAATGAATGTTTATATAAACATTTCAAATTCAAATTCAGTTTATTAAAATCACTAGCATAACATTACAGAATACTATCGAATGCGCTATACTTTTCACTATAAAATAATATGAAGGTAGCATGGAGATCAAAGAGAACTAAAATAAAAAAAAAGTTGGAAGCATTTGTACAAACAATAAAACAAAACAAAATAAATATCTAACAAGATATTTTAGAAAAAATGCAAGTTTGATTTTCATCATGTTGGTGATCGGAATCTGTATTTCCGGTCTACTTTTTTTGGCATCACACGCACACGCGCAGAGTTATCCTGTGCAGACTTCAGAAATGTTGGCAGTTGTTGTAGCACGAAAGCGATGGGGGATACGATAATTTATCCCTAAGAACGATACTTGTACGACACCACATTATTAAGGCGTAAATTACCAAATTAAACAGATACAAAACAAACTATAATATTTAGTTTAATTTATCTCGTAAGCGTGAGACTTGCTTGAGGTCAACTCTAATAAAGGACGATAATTTTTAATATGATCTTCGATAGTTTGTACGGTTTGTACTTTTAGAGATGGCAACACTTAGCCAGCTGTTGTTTGATTGAAGGTTGTTTGCTTTAGGAGATTTTTTGGAGTGTTGTTGTTTTAATTTCAATTTGAGTATTTTGTGTCTTGTGGACCGATATTTATTTTTATTTCGGGTGTTGGTTTCTTTGTGGCAGGCATTTGCATGGAGTAATTTTAGTACATAAATAGCTATATTGTAGTTTATCTCATTGCATCGAGATGACGAAAACAGCGGACAACGTGAACCCGGACGTGTACGAGAAAGATTCCGAACGCGAAACCACCTCCGCAGACCACGACGAAGATGTCGTAGACGATTTCGACGAACGGGAAATTTTCGATCTGATCCGGAACATAACAGATCCGGAGCACCCGCTCTCACTCGAGGAGCTGAGAGTAGTGGAACAAAGGAACGTCATTTTGGACAACGAGGGAAATGAGGTGGTAGTCCACTTCACGCCGACTATACCACACTGCAGCATGGCTACATTAATAGGTAGGTAACACACTGGGTACTAAATTGATTATATGCCCAAACTATCAACTTTGTCGGACTTACACCTACTAGCCTTCCCACTCATCATCATCACCATCTGCAGCCTGACATAGCCTACTGCTGGACATAATTAGCTTCTCTTTGCTCTTGCCATTTTACATGATCTTGTGCCACCCACTTTTGAATAAATATTTGAAGTTTATTCACTTTCCGATGACGAGATCATAATCAAATGCAATACCTACGCTATGGTCTACTTATAAAAGTTTAAAAAAATAGCTATGTCTGTAGTTAAACTTAACTTTACAATGTATTCCAGGTCTCTCCATCAGAGTGCAACTGCTCCGAGCGCTTCCATCTCGCTTCAAGGTGACCGTGCAAGTAAGAGACATATCTGTTTCATAAACTCAATAATTGAGTATGATTTCATTTATTTGTTGTATTTATTTTACTTGATTTGTTTCTAACCATTGGTATTTTAGACAACACATTTTTTTATTTTATTATAAGCGAACCAAAAGTTTTTTTTTACTGGGCTACAGTAAAGCATCTATTGTGGATGATTTATTTGTTTAGCATCACTGGCAACTGGTGATTACACAAGCCCTAATTGCAGTACGCTATAGTGCCTGGGACAGGATTTTTGATGGAATACACTGGCCCAGCCCCTATTCCATACACAGAAAAAAAAATCGGCAAATTTTTATCATCCACACTTGCGGGCTGGTGTTTCCGCAAGTAGGCAAAAACGGCCATCCAGTGGGCCCTTTTTGCGTGACCCTTGACACTGTTGCTTGAACTTTTTTAGGTTCTACGACGCGCCGGTTTCCTCACGATGTTTTCCTCCAGCGTTTTGAGAGTACTGGCATAGTGCAAATACATTTTTCGACAGAAAAACTCATTGGTACACGACTGGATTTGAACCCACGACCTTCGGATCGGAAGGCGAGGCCGCTACCACTAGACCGCCAGTGCTCACCATCCACAGGAAATACATGGTCAATAAGGGCGGAGCTGACTAAGCAGCGGGTTTCCTTACGATATTTTCCTTTACCGTTTGAGAAAAACAAAAAATACTTTCAGACAAATATTATAACCTCTTATTTTTCTGTGCAGGTGTCGGAAGGTACACATGTGTCAGAGCATGCTGTGAACAAGCAGCTTGCTGACAAGGAGCGGGTAGCAGCCGCTTTGGAGAATAACAACCTCGTGCAGATCATTAACCAATGCATCGCTGTGTAGGTAACACTGGTGCAGCAAGTTCCTAGCTGTGGGGTGATTGGGTATCTTTTGTTGCATTTGCAATCAAAACTTATTTGCATCTGTCATTTTTGACGTTATTTTGAAAAAAGAATAGAAACAAAAGTTATCTTTGTTATGGAACAACTGCAACAAGCAAGGCTGAAGTTGATAATAAACATGAGATAGCAAATAAGAACTTCGCTTTGTTAAACTAGTATGGCAACAGATAGACAGTGTTCGAAAAACGGATGTTACTTGTTAGAATCAAATATTTGATTGTTGCAACACAATCACCCAGCTGAAGTGACATGTGACATGCATATAAAGTATGTTAAATTGCAAACTGCTGAATGTTATCTACAATGTTGTAAGTACATACCATCTAAAATTTAATTCATAATTAGGTTAATCTATTAGAAACATTGTTTCAGGCTCGCTTAGAAGTGTTTAAATCAATTTTATTTGTAACATCATCCTGTAATTGGGGCCTAAAAAAGTTGCCTCTGATGCTTTTTATTTGAAATCTCATAAAAATATGTAACTATTTTATTAAATTTATTTATATATTGCTAGTGACTAGCTTATTTGTAACAGCAGCCTCTAAGGACATTAGTTAAAAGTTATACCTGATTTAAAAACTAAGTATGTCTTAGTAATATAGGATTATAGAAATGAATCATGGGTATAATTATTCATTTAAAGTTGTATATAATATTGTAAGTAGCTTTTATAATAATATTTTATGCATTGTTATAATAAAATTCACTTAGAATTTGCAGCTTTTGCCTCATTTTTGATGTCTTCATAGGATGCTTGGTTCTGGAAAAGAAAAAGAATCAACTCTGAAATTATAGTACTTTTTAAACTTCGCGATCATAACACATTGAAACTATTACGGTTGTAGGCAATAAATATTCTGCTTTCATAAAGCGCTATCTCTTGACGCACACTACGCTCTATGAAGCCGAAATTAGCCGATATGCAATATTTGTTGCCTATTATGTACTATACACGGATATTTATTGCGTACATCGCGTGAAATTATTTCAACAAGAAAGCATTGTTAAAAGCTACGCGGTAAGTTGCTTGTTGCTCTAAGTTTTGAGGATACATATCATTAGCTCTCTAATACTTCTTTTCAGGTAGATAAGTTTGTATACTCTGCTTGCTTTCTGCTACAACCACGAGTTTTTTTTTTATACAACTAGCATATGGCCCACCTTATGTTAAGTGGTAACCATCGCCTATAACAAAGCGCAATGCTTTGTTTGTAGGTCACGCACCACGTCAGGGACGTCGAGATTCGATTCTATCCCCAAGAACGTAGTTAGGAGGTACGTTCAAAAGAATATACCACACTATGACTAAGATTCCGAATTACGACGTATTTGACGGATTCATGGCAGAGCCCTTATCGCCAAGTTTGGTAAAATTCACCGAGCTGATTCCAACCAATCTGCTTCAAATCTTTTTTCAAGCCGAGCTTGCCGGTGAAGCATTAACCTCCTAACCATGTGGCATGACGAATTGGAGCCTAGCTGGTATGCCAATATTTAGTGACACATATTGGTATAGGTTTCAGAATTTGACGATCTGGTTCTTTAGTTTTAGGGCTTAAACATCTGGGCCACCGTTAAGTAATCAGGACTGTGTAGGTCATTATTTTCTGGGATACCTGTGTTAGAGGTTAAAGCATAACTTACGTCCCACATATCGTCCTCCCACTGCGAGAATAGTTTCTTGAAGACGGATGGCTCTGCGCCTTGCTTCAGTGTAACGACCAATGCGGAGTCCACTGTCCGGTCTAATCCGTCATCTTCTATATACTCCTGGAGAAACAATAATATTATGAATAAGTAGTAATATTATGTAAAAGTATGAATACAATTATTATTGGGGTTGCGCCAAAAATATTTCGCTTTGGTTCCAGCGTTTATTTCCCGTAATTGCGAAGTGTAACTAATTTTTAGTAGTTCCATCAATTGTACAGGAAAAAAAAATAGTATTTCTGAAAAAGTATTTGTTTCACTCTTTTCTGTGTGGTGAGCAATCAAGGTTACCATCGCATATACAAAGCATTGTCTCAAAGGCCTCAAGCTTGCACGCGTTAAGAACGTACCCTCCGATTAATCGTCTGATATCGAGAGGTAGTTATGTGATAAACTGATAATGCAAAAAATTGTTCCAATTTATGTTGAAGGTACGCTTTGAATAAGTAGGTAATCTTACCTTCACAATGTCTGCTCTTGCCGTCTTAACACGCTCGGGGATATTCTTGCCCTGCCATAAATATAACTCTTCGCCTGTGTCTAGGATGTATACACCATCATCAGATAGGTCCTGAGAACAAGATCAACATGCAGCACTGTAACTTCGTACAAGTAGGGTTTTCATTGTTTTCTTTATTTTTCATGATAGTGTTGCAGCGTTGCACTATCATCCGTCACCAGTCTGAAGAAGTCCAATGCTAAACGAAGGGTTAGGTTCAATCATAAATATTTAGGAAGAACCTAAAGAATTTAAGAAGATTTTGAGCCTTTTCATCCACCGTTGTCCCGTGATCTTTACTATGAGTCTTCGATCCACCAGGAGGGGTCAAATCCGTACTTGGTACGCTGACTGGTTTCCGCAAGTAGGCCGTTGGTTTCACGATAATATGCTGGTTTCCTCTCGATGTTTCCTTCACCAGTTGAAAGTATAGGGCATGTACATTTTTTGGCAGACAAACTCATTGGTGCACGACTGGATTTGAACCCATGACCTTTGGGACTGGAAAGTGGGGCCACTACCATCAGACCACTAGTGCTCTTCAAGAGGTGTGCGCATGTGTATCGTTAGAAAACCTGCGAACCTGCTGGGTGTAGTTCTCATCCAGGTCTTCGAACGTGATCTTGCCTGTCACCTTGACAGTGACAGCTGTCAGGGTATGCGGCGTCGTAACGCGTCGGTTCACAGCCAGCTTCCACCCAGAGGGATCCTCCTTCTCCTCGGAAATTCCACCTGCATAAAAATACTCTATAAATCTTCGGGAATCTGGTACTTTCTAAAAAAATACTTTCTCAAATGGCGTTTCACCATCATCACCATTAGAAGACCACCACTGGACTTGGGCCTTCCCTTTACATTTCTAGGAAAAACGATACTGAGGCCTCTTCATCAAAATTCTCAGGATTTTTATGACATGGATGCCTTTTAGCTTGGGTAGATTTTATAGGTTGAGACAAGGCAGATCAGAACTATAAAACTTTTGTTATTTGTTCTGATATTCTTTCTATGACTCACCCAGAGCTGCCCAGAACTCATCAGGCTCGTCTCCTTGCTCCACGGCGGTCACTTCCTTGTCTCCACCCACCACTTGCTTCACGAAGCTGACTGCCGCCTCCAACTCGTCAGGATGAGCCTCCTGGCAACCACAAAAACAATAAGCACAACTATAACTTAGCTCCTCTAGGCTGGATTGCGTTGCGAAGTTGCGATATTAACAGGGTAGACATAGGTTCCTTCAAAATGTCTCACCACCATCTAAACCTACTTTTAAAAGTGACAGTTTTAATTATTTATCAAGTAAACCTTATTTAAGCCCTCACTACTCACCTTCCCGTTCCTGACGTAGACAACGCCCGGTGTTTCGAGAACAAACACGTCGTCATCCTCCAGCGAGCTCGCGGTCTCCGGGACCTGCACCCCGCGCATGTCTACTCCAAGCTCTGTACCTTCCACCTGGAGACCATAAAGGTATAAATAAAATGGTAGTTCCTGTATCTACCGTCACAGTGCGCAGAACTCAGAAAACAGAACATGTTCTGATGATTAGGTTAGAATTTTGACAGAAATCTTATGGATTTTCTGACTAAATTCCGGCTAAACTTAAATTGGTACTATTGGATTGTATCTCTTTGGTAGCCTGGCATTGGCAGCCTGGCACAAAAAACCAAATATCTTCAGATTTGATTTGTTGTGCGCATAATATTATGCTCACTATTTGAACTCAGCGCATTTGTATCACTGTGTGTACCTACGATTTTTTTTAGTAGCGCCACTTGGCACAGTTTATACGTCGCAATTTTATTACCACTTACGGACGCTGCCACAACAGTCCTTGATTACAGAACGGTGGTTAATATGTTTTAGCCAAAACCTCTAGAACCAGATCATCACAAATTCTGAAACCTATACCAATCTGCGTCACTAATACATCACTAAATATTGGCATACCAGCCAGGCTCCAACTCGTCTGGCCACATGGTTAAGAGGGCAATCGTGTTTTATGGAAACCGGGTAACTCACCCTGAACAGACGAATGCCGTCGTCGTCATAGGTTCCATTCACATTTTCAGGCTTGTAGTCGTTATCCTTGCTTCCATACACAATCGCCAGGGTCCCTGAAATATTTGATATGTACCTAACTGAATGAGCTTTCTAATAACTATTAGGTATTTTTGAATGGATTATTATTATACTGACATACCGATCTTTTTTACTTTTGTGTGATTTTCGGTCGGTTAAGTCGGTCTCCGACGAAGTATGTGAGTGAGCCAGTTTTTTTACATACCTACTCAATGACCTAATTGTACTATAACGATAAACATTCTCAGATCACTTGGCACTGACAGATTCTTGAGGCTCATAAACTCTTCTATAATCTTCTTGTCATGCCACTAATTTTTCCAACCACTGACTGTCGTGTGCGTCTCAAAGAGGCTCCTTTCTTGCAGTCGTCTCTAAAGTAGCACACAAACATACGACAGCTATACCTACATCCGAAACATATCCTCTTTCTATTGGGTAAAAGTGTGGTCCACATAAAAATTAGCAATGCATGACTCTACATATTGTTAAGGGGGATAATACCTTTGAAGACGCTCAGGAAGTGTTTAGTTTCTTTCCCCTGAGGGATCTTCACGAAGGTCACGTTCTCCAGCTCGCCCTCAATCTCGGAGACCAGCTCTAAGGCGGCTGCCTTGTCATCGTTGGACGCGTCGGTACCCTGAGAACAGTAATTAATCATAAACGTTTGGGAATACATTTCTCAACTGGAAGACGAAACGTAAGCCGCCCGATGGATCGATGATATTATTAAGATCGCAGGAATTCAATGGATGGAGAGGACTCAGAATCTTCGTTCCTGGAAATGTATAGGAGAGGCCTATGCCCCGCAGAAAACTTCTTAGACCACCTGAGCAGACCACCACCACCCCCTCGGCGGATTATACGGAGGTAAAGTTATACTTATTACTCCTGCAGTGCACCCAGTAGGGACTTACAAACGGCGAAGGAAAACATCGTAAGGAAACCGGAATGCCGTATATAGAACGAGCATGTGACAAGTTTGGTACAGTACCTACACGAAAGGAGCTTCTTTATGGTGCACTTATAATCGTTTCACCACTATAAGGTAAGGTAGGTATAAAGTTGCCTGGAAGAAGTCGCTTTCAGCGATAAGGCCGCCCATTGTACTTTATTTAATTACGCTGTTACTGTGATGTATCCTTGTGTACAATAAAGTTCTATCCATCTATCTATAAGACACGACAAGAAGAAGACTATACAGGGTTATTCATTATTAGCTGCAAATACTCAGGAATTAGGTTCAAAAAATAAAATAAATAATATTTATGAAATTATTTTTTTAAGTTTTGATTTAAGTATTTGTATCAACATTTTATTTTTATTAATTTCTTTACGGCTATTGCATAATAATTGCCATGAAGAACAGGACGATGACCCACCCAGGCGGTGACTGAACGCAGAGTGTCGCTCACGGCGCGCGGGCGCGGATCAAAGGTCAAAAAAGGGCAGGCGCCAATGATTCCAAAGGATATTCTTTATCGATTTTCTCGGGATTTTCATAACAAAACTTAAAAAAAATCATTTCATAAATATTTTTTATTTTATTTGTTGAACCTAATTCCTGAGTATTTGCAGCTAATTATGAATAACCCTGTATAGGTACTGCAGTCCCGTTTCCTTCATACTCACCACCCACATGTAGACGACATGGTAGTCGTCTCCGTATTGGTACTTAGCCACATACACCTCGCTCTGGTACATCGGGCAGATTCCCGATTGCATACTTTCTGTTATATCCTCTTGGTCTCCTGCCACCCTGGTAACAGTCACAAAGTTTTAATTAAGAATTCAAAATGCAATTCACTTACAGTAGGTACCTAGTAGGCAACAACAACAAATATTGCACATCGGCTAATTACGGCTTCATAGAGCGTAGTGTGCGTCAGAAAGAGATAGTAGAAATAGAAAAGCCGATGTGCAATATTTATTGCCTACAACCGTACTTAGTTTAACTATCCATCACCCTGCTAACATAACACTTGTGCACTCAATTTTCACCTGCAAGCTCTGGCTCATAAGTATATAGTCTAAGATTCCGCTATAGAAGGACCTTCACCGAGCTGGTTAATGAAACGTATTTTATATATAATTAAACATGCCAATAAATATATTCTATATGGGTTGCCTATCGAATTTCAGTCCAGGATAATTATGATTAATTAATAATTAAAAAAAAAAAAAAACTTTCCACTGGTTTGCGTCTGGTAGCGGGATCCTATTACTAATAGTTTATCAACAGTCATCAATCTTCGATTATTATCATATCAATCCAAGATTATAATTTTAGACTTTTTTGTGTTCTTTAATTATGTTCTTTATGTACTAACTGTCATGTCGTAAAAGATGTCCAAAACATTTATCCCCTTCGATTTTGTATCGTCTTTTGTATAACTCCTTTCTCCTTTACTCGATTCGTAACTTTTTTCACATCCAAATTATTTTCTCCATCTTCCGCCAGCACCACATTTTGATAGCTTCCAGTATGTTCTTTAAATTGCACGCGTAAAGCAAGATACTAATCGAGGCACAGATTAGATATTTGGCTGATATTCGCATTGTAAAGATGACTAGCCCATTGTAGCGCATCGAAAAGTAGAAAGGAAGCTCTTTTCGTGTGTATTGTAACGAACCAAATAGACTTTTTCACGACATTTATGTATATTCCGGGAAGTGTCAAACCTAGTAGAAATTGTATAGTTTCTAAGACTACTACCACATATACACACTCACACTAAGGCACCAAATACTACCTTTCTACCTACTACTACAGGTTCACCTGATAACGACGAGACTGCCGTCTCCAGCGTCCGGCATGTACCCTCGCGCGGCCGCACTTTTGCCGATTAGCTTAGCGATCGCAGCAGACTCCTCCGCATCACCGGAGTAGTACCCAGCGTCTGGGAAACACATTGATAGGTGTTTGCACATGCGAAAACCGCACCTCATACCTCACCAAATAGGTGTGGGTTTTGCATGCATCCTCTCCACGTTCTTCCAGAGTTATTTTTACTTGACGATACCTATAGTTACTGATGGTGATGACACAATAATTTCTCTTATGTTCTTTGAAAACAGGAAATGGTTGGTTTACTTACCACTTTCAGTGACGAGCGACCTGCCAGTCGAAGTTACAGTCTCCCAATCGTGGAAGTATTGCTTGAAGGTCGCACTCTCCGCACTTTCTGTTACCCTGGTCACATTCACCTAGAAACATTCGTTAAAAACTTTGAGCGTCAAATAGTTTTTTAGTGACTGGTTGGTGTTTATTCGATTATTTCCTGCTAGTAATGCTTGTGTGGTGATCACATAACTTAGCATCTAGCAAAATTTTAACATCTGTAATAATACCAAGCCATGTCTACCATGAGAGGAGGTCGGCCCCTCTTCACTGGGTTCTCACAATCCTTGAGAATGTCTAAGGGAAGAAGTCAGAGGTACTTCCAAATATTCTTCATGGTCGTAACACTCTTGATACAGTCGTCATAGAATAGCAGGGTACAAGTTCCTCTATAAAATTACTCCAGCACTACTCTTATTAGGTAAATAGTTCAGAATTCATATTTACCCAAGTGGGGTATCCTTTAAGCGTCAGGTATTGATTGGCAACATCATAATAGTTCTTCTTGACGTCAACGTCTACTTCCGAACCGAGCCACACATAGACTCCTGAGTCTGGTGTGTCCAGAATGTACACGTCCTGCATATTAAAATAAAATTGACAATGATACCTTGCGGATTGATGTTGCTTAGTGGGGATTAATGAAGGATAACTTTTTGTAATTGGTAGGATGTGTGTTTTTGTCATCCGGCAATATCAAAGCTTGGTAAATCAGTATTCATGATTGGATATTATTGAAGGAATTCTTAGTTATTAGTGAAAAAGATGAATGTTTAGTAGTTAAAAAAAAAACTCAGTCTAAATTCAGAAACGAGGCTGGGCCTACCTATGTTCTATGCGAGGGATCGTAATAGAAATTATGACGTTAATTTATCAGTGTGCCTTACGTTTGACGACAATTGCTTCTGTTTGTACGGCTTGCTTAGCGCTATCAAGTCAAGAGAGTCTCCGAGCACCGCGCGGTATAGATACACAGCTGAAATATCATCACGCGTGTATGTCTGAAAAACAAAATGTTTTTTAATTAGAAGTAGGTACTTAGACGTACCTAGAATGTAAGTATATGTTTTTCATCCCATCTATTCAAAAAGAGGCGATTGGTTCCCTAAATAGTGCGCCTAAAGTAACTACTTTAGGCGCACTATTGGTACAGTGACACAATGACTTTTAAATTTGGAATACTATTAAATTGAAAAGTTTGAACGCGATTCGCTACTATAAAATACTGGCTGGTAGTGGTAGTATAAATAATTATAAGTTTAAAAAACTTGAGAAACCGACTTCATTGCCAAACGGCTAAACCGATTTTAATAAAATTTGTTTGGGACAGTCTGGACGTAAAAATAACCTTCCAAATAAAAAAATAATTTTCTAAATCGGTTCATAAATGACGGAGTCATGCAGTTACAAACATTAAAAAAATTATTTAAAAAAAAATGGCAACACCGATTTTAATAAAATTAAAATGGGACCAATCTGGAAGCAGTACCTTTCAGATAAAAAAATAATTTTTCAAATCGGCTCACAAATGACGAAGTTATGCGGTAACAAACATTAAAAAAAAAAATAAAAAAAAAAATAAAAAAAAAAAAAAAAACATACAACCGAATTGAGAACCTCCTCCTTTTTGATTGGAAGTCGGTTAAAAATAGAGCCACGGTATTGGTTAATCAAATAAAAAAAAATACTTCCCGAATCCCGCGTATTGCATTGACCCTTCATCTTCTATGTATATGTTTATTATTGTCTAATATTGTCTAATAAATTCTATTATTGTCTACTTGTGTCTATTATTGTCTTTTATTGTCTATTTGTGTCTTTTATTGTCTATTTGTGTCTTTTATTGTATATTCTTGTATATTCGTGTATATTCGTGTATATTCTTGTATAATCTTGTATATTCTTGTATAATCCTGTATATTCTTGTATAATCTTGTATATTCGTGAATATTCGTGTATATTCTTTTATATTCTTGTATAACCTTGTATATTCGTGTATATTCTTGTATTATATTGTCTATTATTGTCTATTCTTGTCTATTCTTATCTATTATTGTATATTCTGGTCTATTCTTGTATATTCTTGTATATTATTGTCTATTATTGTCTATGTTGTCTGTGTCTTATTTAATTTTCTCATAGAGGGGGATGAAAAGCAGAGTGTGCCACACGGTACCAAAGTTATTTAACCTCGAGCGACGTACTTTGAATCCCTCGCTACGTTCAGGATTCTACTCTAGGACCCCTCGCTACGCTCGGGATCCTACTCTAGAATCCTTTTCTTCGCTCTGGATTCAAAAAACCGCTCTCGCCCTAAATATATTACTTTGGTCCCTTATGACACAATCTACTATTAAGCATGTACAGTTGGAAAAACAACTCTGCATTTTATGTCGATTGGACCACAATCTTCAGTTTCACAAACACCGTTTTGAAAATAACGATGTTTTTGTGATAGGTACATTCATTTAGCTTAATTTATAATTTAGCATTATTTTAAAAATATTTTTCTTTTACTTACTTCAGAACTGTCATCACTGCCGAGGTCATCCTTGGAACCAGATCCCAGTGCTTCGAAGAACAGCGCGTAATCTTCATCAGACGAGAAATCATCTGTAACATATTAATTTAGATATTTTTTTCTGATTCTTCTCAAGGGATTTTGTTAGCCTTTACACAATTTATTTTTAGGTGTAACTAACCGATTATTTCAATAGTAGCCCTGCCATTATGATAGTCATCACGCAGACTATTTGCGACGCTGATGATCTTGCGACGCTGTGTTGCCTTCGCGCCTTCTGGCATTAGAACAAAGATGTCATGGTCCACCTCAAGGATGAAGCAGTGGTCTGAGGTCAGGGACGAGGCTTCAGCTGCCACCTGTGAGGTAAGGATTCAAATTCAAATTACGATCTTGATTGGCAACTTCTGTGTGGAGTAGGTGAGACATTCTGCATGAAACCAATAAAGAATATGTAAGACCTGGACCTCGCCTCACGGAATGCCAGTTTTGAGGTGAATTTGAAGATTTAGGGATCTTCAAAACCCACATAACTTACTATAGATATTATACTGCATACTACGATACTAACCTATCAATAAAGACGATTAATAATGCGATTATTATAAATTCAATTGATTTCGTTGATAAGGAGCGTGATTCAAGGAATTAGATCATATTGCAATGCTTATAAAATTTAGGTACCTATCGAAGATTGTGGAGGGTATGATTTGTAACGGGTGGGGCCAAAGTAATAACTCGATGTTCTTTTGCTGTTATTTTTATGTGTGTTTGTTTACCATTAGAATTTATTCCATCAAGTTGAGAAAATGATATCGGTCAAGTGGCCACCGCGGCGATGTTCGGTAGGTACCCCAGAAATAGAGATTATTTTTGCCCCATCTTGTATAGGGTGATCCTTAAAATGATGTAAAGATGTACAAAGTATGTTCGTGGTATGCGTTGAGTTTATTATGATGCTCACCTCTTCGATCCTCATGTTGTCACATCCTGATAACTTCAGCAGTCGCTTCTCGGCACCAGCGTTGGTCTCCACCTCCGTGAAGCCGGACTCGTTGCCTCCTTCCATGTATCTGATGGCTAGAACCAGTAGGTATTTGGATTCAATGACCTCTGCAATGCTGCAGATTTTTCTCCCCGGTGCATTTTCTTGTCCTTGTCCTACTTCATGTGGGGTCGGCACAACAGATTTTCGTTCTCCACTTTCCTCTATTAGCCATCACGAGCTGGTATGCCCGAGCTTTGCTCGGATTTTTAATAATATTTATTGATCTTACTAACAGCGCCATTAAGTTGATTAATAGATTAAGTTGATTATTAAAAACAATAAAAAAAGATTTTCTAAAAAATTATCCCAGCTATATTAATCGATTAATCGCCCCAGAAACCTTCTGTATACTAATTTTCATGAAAATCTCCGGAACTTTTGTGTCGAGTGTTTACGTAGAAGTTCAATAGATGGCGTTCTCCGTGACACTAATTCGTGATTTCGACTACTCGGCAAGAGATGGCGCTAAATTTTTTTATTATTAAAATAACTTTTAACCCGAGTCTTTTCTGAAAATGAAACCCAGCTAGATCGATTTATCTCCCCCGAAACCCTCTGTATACTTAATTTCATGAAAATCGTTGGCGCATTTTCCGAGATCCTAAATATATATATATATATACAAGATTTTCTCGTTTAAAGGTATAAGATTTTAGCAGTCACTTCTTTCTTACCCATGTCATCCTTCACACAATCCATCCATTTTTTCTTTCGCCTACCTCTACTTCTATATTCATATCTAGCACTCTTCTCGTTACATGACATTCTTCCCTTCGCATGACATGCCCGTACTATGCTAACCTATTGCTCCTCATCTTTTCAGTCACTGGCGCCACTTTCAAACTGCCCATAATAAATATCTCCGGTGCATTATAATATAACTTATTACTGCTATTACAAGGTTACACAGACGTTAGCGGGACGAGCAGGACGCTTTTGAGGAACTGCGTGGCACAGGATTGTGGTGAGTGGCGGGATTGAGGTGAGACTTTTGCCCAATAATGGGATCACGCGGACTGATAGTGCTAGAAATAGTAAGAAGGCCAATTCTATTGCCATTACAAGGCCAATTTTAAGCAATTTATATTTCTGAAACGTATAGAAGTGTTGGTAGAGTAATGGTTCAGGACTTATGTATTTTTTTATACAACTAGCTGATGGAAAAGCATTATGGCCCACCTGATGTTAAGTGGTAACCATACCCGATAACAAAGCATTGCCTCGTAGGTCACGCACGTCAGGAACGTGCCCTACGATGCAATTCCCTGCGTCCATCAACTTGAGGCATACAGATTTTCAGCCTCACGTGCCAGTAATTTCACAGGCATTCACCACACCCTTCAAACTGAAACAGCAATGCTGCTTCACGGCAGAAATAGGCGTGATGGTAGTATTTCCCTGGACGAGCCCTTCACAAAGAGCTTACTACTACTACTATGGTGGTATGGTGACTCTTTGATGATTAAAGCACTACCACCCACTCCACATAACACAATGGTTAACTGGAAGAAAATGCTAATTAGCATTAAGTTCGCCTTTGTACTATTTTTTGTGCAATAAAGTATTTTCTAATCTAATTAAACAGATGAAAGAACTTACCAGGCTTGAAGTATCCGAGGAACAGAGCACTCTCGTGAGCCTGCACCTCTCTGTGATGCACGGCCCGTCCACCGAGAGCATCGTCCAAATTAACGGTCCAGATCGCAGCAGCACCCACCTTGTCCTGCGTGGCTTTGCTACCGAGCCAGAAATGGGCGTCATAGTGAAGGGTGGAGTTCGTTTCTCCTGTTGTCTAAAAAACAAATTTTTCGCTTTTTTAATTTTTTGCATGGTGCTGGTATTCATTTCAAACCCATGAAATTGCTTATAAAGTCAAAGAAAGTCGACATGTGTGTCAACCCTGGGTTATATTAGTATTAGATATGTCCCACTGCCTGGCCAAATGTCTTCTCTATCTTTTTCTACTGCCGTTTCATAATCTCGTTTACTTTTGAAAGTCACTTCACAAGTGATGGCTATACTTACACATATTTATACGACTTACCTGCAATATGATGTAGGAGTCTCCATTGTAAAATTTCCCATAACTTTTTATGTCAATTGGAACCGGCTCAAAATTCTGAAAACAATGTTAGAAAATAAAGTATACTTAAAGTTGTTCTATTGCAAAATAGATTGAAAGTTATACATAGGTACTTCTCACCGTCTTTGAAAAGAAGCTAGATTATTTATTTTTATATTATGATGGATCATGAAAAGATAGCCACCATGGATCGAGTGTGTATTATGTAAATCGCCGGTGCGCTAAACTGGCTCATAAAAACTCATTGCAACGGGCACATAAGTACCTTTATTAACATCGTAACAATCGTAGTTTGTCGTGAATACAATAATTTTGATATCGGCAGCAGTTCTTACCTCAATAGTCCATATTTCAGTCCCCGGACCGGCACCTGCACTCTCGAAGGTCGGATGAGACATACCTACTTCACTCGCTACTCGCAATAAACTGACTTGAATCACAAACATGATTGTACCAACGTGACTCATAGTTATCATATCAGCTGGTGAATCTTATCATACGTTCTGATAAGTGACCTTAGTATATAATAATTAGCATTTTTTGAGCTGCATTTGTTAGCGGATCAGCAGTAGGTATTGTTAGCCGGTTTTTGGAATAGGACATCATCCCTAGTGAGACCGGAGACACATCACTATTAATTAGCCGGGTAAGAAGATGGGATCGTAATGCGTAGACGTAGAGGATTGTTTGCCGTTTTATAAAGTTAAATAGAGCTTTTATAGGTTATCAATAGGTAGGTAGCTTTCGCCGTAACACTATCAGTAGTGCTAGCGAAAAAAAAAACTTCTCACAGGCTAAGGAACAAAAGCTAATGATGAGCCGCCGTTTTCTAGTGGCAAACATACTACTACTAATACCAAAGACTATGGAAAACAAGTAGACTGCTAATAGAGAACAAAATTTTGTGACTCAAAAAATGGTAAAATTCCGGGCTATTTCTAGATGGCGCTGGCAAATAGCCTGGAAAGAGCAATATTTTCAATGTTCATATACCTATTGATAGATGGCGTGGCGTAGTGGTATTTTGTAAGGTACATACTAAGTGATGCTTTTTTAAAATAGATGGCGCTAATGAAAAATTATTTTTTTATTGCAAGTAGACTAACTGCCGCCCTCGACTTTGGTTAGTTTCTTTATTCTAGTAGGATTAAACCTTAAAGCACTTTAGAAGACCTCTATAACTATATTTTTCTTAAACATGCGCGGAAATATTGTCCTTACTTTTGAATATAGAATACGCGAAGGATCATATTTACGCAGACTGAAAAACCAAAATCACTTCAAAAAAGATACAACAAAAATTACTTTCAATTTGAAAAGTTTTTACTCGGGCAAAAGTTAGCCGCGGACATACCTAGCAGCCTTAGAAAAAAGCGCACGCAAAAGACATAGACCAACGCAGTTATTTATACCAGCCTACAATAACGAGATCAATCGTAAAAATGTAACGAAGAATCGACAAAAATCTGTAGCTGATAAAAAGTGCAAAGTTACAAACATAAACAATAATTCTGCGAGAACTAAGTGCGAGAAAAAGTGATGAACTAAATTTACATATGAACTGTCTCATTTCGTGTAGTGATAATGTAAAAACAAAGTTATTAATTGGTGAGGACAATTACCATTGCATCGCGCCAATACAGACAATAATGCTCTGCAAAAATGAACCTTGTGCCACCGTAACACCGCTAGGTTCGTGTGTTCACGGATTCTGTCAAGTAACATAATATAAAGGTTTTTGTAGTTCGTCGAAAGGTAAATTGCGGTTTACGATTTATGACGTATAAAAAAAAACTACTGACTAGATCTCGTTCAAACCAAATATCGTTGAAAGTTTGCATAGTAATGTATACCATATATTTTTTTAGTTTTATCATTTTCTTATTTTAGAAGTTAAGAGGGGGGGACCAACTTTTTTCCACATTGGAAGTGTCTCTCGCGCAAACTATTCAGTTTAGAAAAAAACTATATTATAAACCTCAACATCATTTTTGAAGACCTATTCATAAATACCCCCCATACGTGTGGGGTATTTATGAATAGGTCTTCACCGATGAAAAACATTTTTATAGTTTCAGTTTCAAGTATGAGGACCCCCAAAATTTATAGTTTTTTTTTCTATTTTTGTGTCAAAATCTTAATGCGGTTAACAAAATACATCTACTCGCCAAGTTTCATCACTTACGGTTTTGGAGAAAAATGGCTGTGACATACGGACGGACAGACAGACAGACAGACAAACATGACGAATCTATAAGGGTTCTGCTTTTGCCATTTGGCTACGGAACCCTAAAAATGGGTGTGTAAATCATTCAGTTTGTATTGTGTACATACCTACAATCTACACTGTATGTAGACGGTAGGTTGTTACTAAATGTCATAGTCATCACTCAACTAAAACTCCATGCTAAATCTTTAAACTTATTTGCATACACAACAAAATAAATACCTAACACGTTATTGTGGTGTGCCTTTTTACTTTGCCTAACAACTTACGCATAAGATTTTACAAATAGGTAACAAGTTATTACATAACCCAATGTTTTTAAAAATCCAGGTTGGTCCTGCCTGTCCTGCCTGAGTGTCACTTTGACGCTTCAGCGCAACTTGTTAGCAATTAAGCAATGACCTTAATCCTTGGAACAAACTAAAAACATCAAAATAAAATCTCCGTACACTAGCTGACAACGTCGCGTCACACTCTACCCTGTTTTAGCTCCATCGAAAGCTGGCAACGCCGCAAGTTTAAGTAACGCCACTCAGATTAACGCCATCTCTCTATTTTTTGTCGTACTACAATATCAATTAGTTAGCTAACCTATTGTTGCGAATACTGTTAGAACCATTTCACTCGTTTTTATCAGATTCAAAACCATCAGCGACATCTAGCGTCATTGTAGGCAATCATTTATCGATGCACGTTTTCTTGGATGAGATTGTCAGTCTACTTGTTTTCCATAGTCTTTGCTAATACTACATTAGTTTTGCTGTTTTTTTTTTAAATACCTATTTAAAAAAACAGCAAAACTAATTGCATTGCCAAAGCCGCTAAAGGGCTAATTTTGGCAAATCATTCTGTGATATCGTTATCTTGGTATCATAGATACCTACCTATAGGTATCATATACAACCAGCTTGTTATCAGTAATCATATTATTTCGGGATCGAGATATAACATTATTATCGATCGATAGATATTGTTTTAGCAATTTCAGTAGTACCTAATAGGTATCTACTTTTTCCCCACCTGATATATTTCGGAGAAGTTTCAGGAATCAAATTTTTGCTTGCCTATGCTTTAAGATGGCGGTCTGAGAAACGCTGTCAAATATACAGCGATATTTAACAGCGTTTCACTAATTGCCATCGCCATCGCCTAGATGTGCGCAGGCCTATATCTTATACCTTTAAACGAGAAAATCTTGTATATACATATATATATATTTAGGATCTCGGAAATTGAGCCAACGATTTTCATGAAATTAAGTATACCTACAGAGGGTTTCGGGGGCGATAAATCGATCTAGCTAGGTTTCATTTTCAGAAAAGACTCAGGTTAAAAGTTATTTTAATAATAAAAAAATTTAGCGCCATCTCTTGTCGAGTAGTCGAAACCACGAATTGGTGTCACGGAGAACGCCATCTATTGAACTTCTACGTAAACACTCGAGGCAAAAGACCGACTGAGATGTTAGTAAGATCGGAAAATATTATTAAAAAACCGAGCAAGGCTCGGGCATACCAGCTCGTCTTATCTTATCTTATACCTTTATCTTATTTAAACGAGAAAATCTTGTATATATATATGTATATATATATATATTTGGGATCTCGGAAAATGCACCAACGATTTTCATGAAATTTAGTATACAGGGGTTTTCGGGGACGATAAATCGATCTAGCTAGGTTTCATTTTCAGGAAAGACTCGGGTTAAAAGTTATTTAATTTAATAATAAAAAAATTAGCGCCATCTCTTGCCGAGTAGTCGAAATCACGAATTAGTGTCACGGAGAACGCCATCTATTCAGCTTATACGTAAACACTCGAGACAAAGGTTCCGGAGATTGTCATGAAAATTAGTAAATAAAAATACCGAGCAAAGCTCGGTCATACCGGCTCGTACCTTTAAACGAGAAAATCTTGTATATATATATATATTTAGGATCTCGGAAACTGCACCAACAATTTTCACGAAATTTAGTATACAGGGGTTTTCGGGGGCGATAAATCGATCTAGCTAGGATTCATTTTTAGAAAATGACGAGAAGTTGGTGTTTTACAATAATCAAACATAAACTCAATATACGACTGTTCCTGCCATCTATTGGCGATTGTGAGCAACTAACTGCAAGCTAGCTAGAAGGCGTTGTTAATTAAAAATAAGCCAATAAAGATACGACTCTTCCTGACATCTATTGGCAAATAATAATACATTTTTTTTTTAACCCGAGCGAAGCTCGGTAATACCGGCTCGTAATAATTATGTCGAAACATTTATAATACCTACAATGCGAATTGCTGTAAATTATCATCTTAAAAAAACAATTTAGTATGTTTAAAAATAATTTAATCAACACAGGAAAATTTGAAATGAATTCTGTTTTGTAATCTTAGTAGCACACAATGAGAGGTAGAACGATTAGGCCCATTTGGATGAAACTCATTATTGACGCGCCCGTGCTCGAATTTGATACCTGAAATAAAATACAAATTACCTACTTAAGTATTATGTAAGTAAGTAACTAAGTACCTACTTATACTTATTTTTATTTTCTTTAAACTTATCATAGGTTTGGGACCCTTTTTACCCTCTTTAATATGGAAATACCTGTCTTAGATGGAAACAAATAAAATTATGTAAAATGCAAATAAATACGAAGTAAGATGAGGTGAAGATTTCATATTGAATAACGAAAACCATATAAGTAGCTTCATTAAATACGCAGCGCAGATTAGTAGTTTTTTTGCATTAAAGCGAAAGATGTCAGGAATCAGGATCGTAGCAATTGGATGTCCGTGATCTCTGCCTACCCCCATGGGTAAGAGGCGTGATTTTATGATAATGATTACGCAATGGGGGTCCATTAGGCTTACCGCAAGCTCTATCTGGCTCTGTCTCTGGCTCTGGTTTTGAGTCAGTGTATTATACTGTGTGTGTGACGTTTTGACGTAGGATTTATTTATTCAACACTCACACAGACTCAAAACCAGAGCCAGAGACAGAGCCAGACAGAGCTTGTGGTAGGCCTACAGGTATTGATAATGATTACCTCGGCTTTCAGTCGCTGCGTGACGCGCTTCTCACAGCTTATCTCATCGACGGACGTCCGAAAGCGCTCGATATCTTCCCGATTGTTTACATTCGGTTGGAATTGGAAGCTGTAAATCATTAAAAATAAATAAAGAGGAGCACTGTTGGCCTAGTGGTAGCGGCCCCGCCTTACGATCCGAAGGTCGTGTGTTCAAATCCAGTCGTGTACCAATGAGTTTTAATGCCGTAAAATGTATGTTAAGTGGTAACCATCGCCTATATCAAAGCATTGCCTCACGCACGTCAGGAACGTGCCCCACGACGGACTTCCCTGCATCCATCAAATTGAGGCATACAGATGTTCAGGCCAGTAATTTCACCGGCTACCCTTCAAACCGAAACACAGCAATGAGGCTTCACGGCAGAAATAGGCATGGTGGTAGTAGTACCTACTTCCCCAGACGAGCCCTTCACAAAGAGCTCTAATACTACTAGACTATTACTACTGACTCTAGACTAGAGTGTTAAAAACTACGTAACGTATAACTGCGCGATCTGAAGACACGCATGCCTCCTTGGATTTATCTCAGCCTGTTCTATTGCTTACTCACTTGACTCGTGCACGGCCGACGGGTTTGCTTTCAGTTACATTGGTCTCTATCTTCGAAGTTTTTTTAATGTCTGAGCTATCTGACTTGTAATCTGTGGACAGTGTAGTATAAATACCGTTAACCAGGCTGGTAGGTAGGTATAGCAGGTTTAGGTAGGGTACCTATTTATTTCTATCGGAATATCACGGCTTGGCCTTCACTACTATGGAATCTCTCACTCTCACTCTCACATAAGGATTTTTAGGATGATTCCCGTTCCAAGTCCGTATGCCTCGATCTAAGTAGAGCTACGATTAGTATCGACCAATTGTCTAAGCCTTGGTTAAATAATAATAATAAAAGTTGGTGTTTTACCGGTATCCTTGTATATTTCCGCTAGCTCTTTCTCGATCCGCACCTCCTCATCTTCTTGGCTGATGGAGTCTCCCTTCTCTACTTCCTTCGGCTTAGTTGCCGTCGTTGTCTAAAACCAAATAAACCGTTTTATATTTTTATATTTATATTTATTTATTATACAGAAAGTTAGGTACAATTAACAGTGAACAGTGGTTTAAAGCCTAAGTAAGGTTTGTCTTACCACTGGGTTCTCTATATCAATACACTTATATAACTAATAACTATGGTATGGTGCGAATCTTTGCGCTCTCAAAAAGAAAGATGGCGGTATAAGACCCATAGCCGTGGGCACCACTTACCGCCGCCTCGCGGCCAAAGTCTGCTGTCGGAAAGAAGCCGACTACCTAGGCGACTATTTCCGACCAATTCAGCTGGGCTTTGGTTCGCGAGGTGGCTGTGAGGCCGCAGTACATTCTCTTCGCACATTTTTAGACCAAAATTATGGGGAGGTAATTTTGAAAGTATAGATATCAAAAACGCCTTCAATTCAGTAGACAGGGGCGCCTTGCTAAAACAAATTAAAGAAAAAATTCCCGAAATTTACCCGTTTCTTTGGCAGTGCTATGGCACACCTTCTAAATTAATTTACCAGAACCATGTTATTTCGTCTGCTGTTGGCTGTCAGCAAGGTGACCCTCTTGGTCCGGCCATATTTAGCCTTGCTATCCATCCAATAATTCAACGTCTCCAATCCAAGCTCAATGTTTGGTATTTGGATGACGGAACACTAGGTGGTGATGTGGACACAGTTTTTGACGATCTAAAACTCATCACAGATGAATTTCGACATATAGGTTTAGAATTAAATTTTTCAAAGTGCGAACTATTTATTTCCGACACTTTTGTGGACAAAAATTATGTCATTAATAAATTTAATAGTTTGGCTCCAAACATTACAATTGTAGATAAGTGTTCACTTCGACTCCTTGGTTCACCAATTCTTGATGAGTCCTTTCCGGCATTTGTAGATGAGAAAATTCAAAATTTTAACAGAACTTCGGACAGATTACTCAAAATTAATAGCCATATGGCTTTTACAATTATTCGGTTTTGTCTGTTTGTGCCTAAATTTACCTATTCTTTAAGATGTTGTCAACTGTGGAAACACAGTGAGCTGGTGGAAGGCTTAGACAACATTCTAAAGACTACTTTATCATCGGTTTTGAATATTTCCTTGGATGACAGGGCATGGTCGCAGGCCTTCCAAATTGGAGTCAGGTTATTGGTTACAAGCTCTTCCTTCATGTAACACTGGTACTTTAATGGATCCCGTCACGTTCCGTATTGCAACCTGCTTACGGTTGGGTGCGCCGTGCTGCGCACCTCATCGGTGCCAGTGCGGTACTGCAGTCGATCAGCTTGGGCACCACGGATTATCGTGTTCTAGGGCCGCCGGTCGGATATCTCGTCACGCCAGCCTTAACGACGTCATTCGACGGGCCTTTACAACCGTCAACGTACCAGCCATTCTCGAACCGAATGGTCTGTTGCGTGACGATGGTAAGCGGCCTGACGGTATGACGCTTGTTCCTTGGGAGTTGGGGAGGCCACTTGTGTGGGATGCTACGTGTGTCGACACACTTGCGCCTTCTCATCTGCCAAGGACATCCGTTGTGGCGGGCGCGGCGGCAGATCTGGCCGAGGATCTCAAGAGGCGCAAATATGCAGGTCTCGACAGAGCCTACTTATTTGCTCCTCTTGGGGTTGAGACTCTGGGTCCGTGGGGAACCGAGGCCTCGCGGGTCTTCAAAATTTTGTCTAGGCGACTGATCGAGGCGACGCGTGACCCAAGAGCTGGTGGGTATCTGGCGCAGCGTATAAGCATTGCTATTCAGCGTGGCAATGCCGCCAGCGTCTTGGGGACGCTTCCGTCTGGCACTGATTTGGATCAGTTGAGCTATCTCTAGATCGTTTGTAACGATCTGCAGATAGCTCAACTGTTTCTTGTGTATTTTGTACATTTTGTAAATATTTGTTTAATTGTAAGTTTCTTTGTGTAAATAAATAAGTACTATTGACTAATAACTTCTAACTTACACAATTAGAAAAAAACGCAACGAACCAATACAACCTTATTAACCTACTGTCATCGATGTCGTTGATGCTGCCAGTACCCACTACTGACCTAGACCTAGCAGGAGTTACCGTATGTTTTTACTCGTTTTTTGAGAGTGTGGTGTGGTGAACCTACACCTAATTTTCATACGGAAGTATTAAGAAGTTCTTAGGCGATTTACGTTTTTCCATACAAAGAGGCGTCAAATAAAACTGCTGCTAGACCCACTCATAGTTTTTATCGAATGGGTTGGTGATGAAGATAGATGTCAGCTCACCAGGGCTCGCTTCGTCTCCCGCCGCGTGACTGGCTGTGGTGCTTTACTTGTAGTCTCCTCATCGATCTCCGCGGACGGTTCCTCTTCCAGTCCAGGCGGCAGTTCTTGCAATTCTGTTTCACCATTATATTCATATTTATGAGTCAAAATTATAAAGCAAACAACTTCTCGAAAGAGTCTTCGCATCTTTGCGAGAAGCTAACTTCCACCCGTACTCGCATGATACCCGACCAGTTGCCTAGGTAGGTACATAATCGAGAGCTGTGGCGAGGCCTTTGGGTTAAGAAGGTCTCTTACTTTTTTTCAGATAAGACCAAGGGTAGTGCTGTCCATGAATAGGTTGGAAGTAGGTATTTTACCTTTGATCGGAGTTCTAATTTCAATGATTTCCTGGCCCATTGAGTCGGTTAGTGCCTTCACATTGTTCTTGCAATCTACCAAGTAAACTATCACCAAGAATAACCAAAGACGCACCAGTTGCATGATTGTAAAATTGAGAATTTTCAAGCGAATAGTTTTGTTTTGTGGCCCACTAGATTTTGGAATCGGGTTGGTTTCATAATATTTAAAACAAGGTGCAATTCAAGACGTTTCGACTTTATTATGATGAATCTGGAGTACACGAATGAGAAGAGAAGAAATCTAGAGTACCTACGTTGAATATGTGGGTACGTCGAATTCGGAACACGACGAATACAGTTAAGGCCGTCCGATTCCCATACAAATCGATCTAAACAACTATGGGCGATGAGAGTACAGTTGTAGACTGAAAGGACAGTGGTTGGCTTTTAAACGATTTTAACTACCTATCTAGTTTAGTTGATGCCCTCGTTTATTTTTTGCTCCAGGGCTTTTAGATAGGTACATAGCTACGTCAATGCCCTCAGCCTAGGCTACAAGACATTGCTATGAAGATGATTTCGATGTACCTATACCTACTTATTACCTAGCTATACTTACACATTTATTTAGTTGATACCTACCTGGAAATAAGCTGTGTACCAAACTAAAGAGTACATGAAAGGAGCTTTGACTTAAAATCCTTTCACCACACTGGTTTGAAAGACCCAGTGATATGGTAGGAAGAGAGTTGGTACCTACATACTATTACGTAGGAAGGAATTTCTAGTAGAGTGAGAGTCAAGGCTAAATATATAATACAAAACAGTGATCCACATACTTATCATTTCTAAAAAAATAGATTAATAGACGTAACAAACAAACATTACAATCCAAGCATCCAAGGCAATCCAAGCTAACGTAGAGAGGGAGTAGGACCCTTGAAGAAAGTATGTGGACCGAAACACAACGACCGGCTGACCGAACAGTATTATTATATATTCTGTAGCTAAACATTAAAAAAAAAGTGGTTTGTTATTATTTTTCTTGTTTACACCCTCTACGACTAATCAGATTGTTTCTCTATTTCTCATATTACTGCAATTAATTTGTATATTCACAAAAATGTCTAACTTAGCTCTGTGCAGAGTGTGTTTGGCCAGTAATACCAAAATGCAGAACATCGCAAATACACTGTACCAAAAAATATTTGAGAAACTTTCAACAAAGGTAAGTACTTAGCCTAAAGCTAGTGAAATGGCACAAAGTCGAGCTATAGTCTCTGTTACTCTTATTCTCTTCTGTGTTATACATACTTCATACTGTATTGTAAATATTCCTACATAAAAGTTCAAAACAGTGCTTGAGTCTGAGTCAAGCCTGAAGCATCGATTTTTGATACTTTTCAATGGAGAACTACCAAGAAACCTCTACTTGAGGCCTCGACTCAGAGTCGTATTGTTTCTGTTCAGCTTATGGCCCTAAAACAGTTGAACCAATCATTGATGAGGTTTGAGGAAGCTTGAGCCAACCATTTGTTACTGTTATCGATACCTACATTTGGATGAATTTATTTTGTGATTTTAGCTCCAGACCAAAGATAAGAGGCCTGAGACAATATGCTATATCTGCTTTGCACAACTGCGAAGATGTGCCAAATTTATCAAGATGTCTTTAAAAGCTGAGGACATTCTAACACAGTTTGCTGAAAGTGGGATAGAGGTTATTTTATTTCTCTTTTACCTACATTATTTATGTAATCTAGCGAGGAGTTGGGCTGGCTGAGGTGAGGTTAGCAGGGGTACAATACACCACATTGCAGGACGTCAGTGCAGATCTTATTCCCCCAATATAAATATTGAATTAGCATATTTTCCATAACATCAATTTTTTGTCACCTCAAAGACAACCTTATCATGATTGTATACCTTTTTGCCTTTTTTGTGCACCTTTTTACCTTGTACCTTTTTATGAGAGAAAATAAATGATTATATTATTAATATAATCATTAGGTTAGGAGTACCCTAAACCGACGAGCATGTATGAAGAATGTTATGAGAGTGAATGAAGCGAAAGAAGTGAAGAAATCCGTGATCTCTGCCTACCCCCATGGGAATAAGGCGTGATTTTATGTATGTATGTATTAATATTTTTGTTTTCAGCTTACTGAAGAAACAGTAAATATTCTTGACAGAAAATTGGTTCACAAGCTCTCGTGCACACAATTACAATCCTTATCCCTATATGAAGCAGTTGACCCAAAAGTAAAGGCAGAAGTAACAGAGGAGCACTGTGATAGTGCAATAGATGAAAACCTTATATACACAGAACCAATCAATGTTAAGAATGAAGTTCAAAATGAAGAACTCGTCAATGAAACAGAAGAGGAGGCTAGGGGTATTGTAATAGTTAAAGAAGAAATTGACATTGCAAGTGTAGAACAAATAATAAAGACAGAAGAATTCACTGTTATAGAAAAAGTATCTGTAAAAGTTGAACAAGTTGGGCAAGAAGCATCTGTGAAAGGTGACTCGGATGCAGAGTGTGAACTACAAGGTGGGGTGTATTATAGCATAAATATAAATGAAAATATAATTAACTAGTGGCCGCCCGCGGCTTCGCTCGCCCCGTTACCGTTTCCGTTGAAAAAAAAAACATATTTATTCACCTTTTAAACCTTCTGTGGACCTCCACAAATCATTCAAGACCAAAATCAGCCAAATCGGTCCAGCGGTTCTTGAGTTTTAGCGAGACTAACGAACAGCAATTCATTTTTATATTTAAGATAAAGGAAACAAATCTAGTATCTTTCTGCAAATGCTAGATGCATCCTTTCTATAACATAGGTAATGTAAAACGAATTTTCTTACAGGTGTGCGGCAAGAAAAACGCTCCGGAATCAGTATTGCAAATCCAGACCTAATGGAGCGCAGGAGATTCACCTGTAAACATTGTGACAAGTCTTACATACAGAAATGCCACCTATACCGGCATTTTCAAACTACCCATTGTGGTCCCACAAAACCAGTCCGTCGGAACTTCTGTGAGGTCTGCGGCAAATCTTTCAACCAAAAAAGTTCGTTAAAAAAGCATCTCCTCAACCACGATGGTGTGAAACAATTCACTTGTGACTTTTGCCCTGCTCAGTGCTCCCAGAAAATAGACTTGGTCAGGCATATGAGAATACACAGTGGGGAAAAGCCATTTACTTGTGACATTTGCAAGGAATCTTTCAGTCGTAAAAATAACTTGAAACTTCATATACTCACTCATGCTGACAAAAAACCATTCATATGTCTGATTTGCAAGAGCAGCTTCAGCCGGAAAAGTGATGTAACCCGGCACCATAAAAGAAAGCATACTGGAGAAAAGCCATACAGTTGTGATTTATGTGACTTTAGAAGTGTAAATGCAAGCTATATGAAGACACATGTAGAAAATAAGCATACAAAGCAGCTGGGGAAACCTCTTAGTTAGATAGATAAAGTTTTAGGTATTTGTCTCAAAGCCATAAAAAATTTATAACATTTTATAATCAATGTTACCAATTTTTATAATGCAATGCGAAATTGTTAGAAATCTCAGAAAAAAAAAATATTCTTTGTTGTCTTATGTTAAGTTTAAAAATATTTTTATAGTACCTATAATTTTATTTCTGGTCATGTTTAGCAGTAATCAATTATATAATTTGACGAGTATAATATTGAATCATATGGTTCAAGTGTATTTTTGTCTAAAAAACATGTGTTTCATTTAGAGTTCCAAAAAAAACTATTTTTTTAAATATTGTGGACAATTTACACAGCACTATCTAGCCCCAAATTAAGCAGAGCTTGTACTATGGGAACCAGATAGCTGAAATAATACTTAGGTATATTTTTTTTGTAAACACATAGGTACTTGAATACAATAAACTTATAACACCCAGACAGAGAATAAACATTTGTGTTCACCACACAAATATTTGTACGCGGTTGGGATCGAACCCACGTCCTAAAGCGCAGAAGGCAGAGCTACTACTGAGCTGAGAGGCCAGTCAAAAAACACACTACACCACACACTAGAAGACGGAAACTTCGTCATGCTTTAGAAAACCTACAATAAGGTTCCCACCTCACCTCCCTTTTGGTAAAAACAAATCTTGTTATGTAAGATACTGTACTGGTGCTCTAGTGGTGTAGCGTGGCCGCGCCTTCCGATCCAATGAGTATAAAACGCTGCGCTTTCCGCTCCTATGGATGTGGGTTGTAATACAGTCGTTCCAACCAGTCGAGAGTTCTGCCCAAAAATATACATAACGTGCAATAGGCCAGTAGTCTCAAAACGAAGAAAAACTTCGCGACGAAACAGGCATGTTGTAGCGTAGATCCTACAGAGTTCTTGAATACATTGTCAAGCGTCACGCGAAAAGCCTACTTACGGAAACCGAACTTACTTACGAACAGTCCTGTCCTGAGTAAACCGCGTAGTAGGTACTCGCCAAGAGTATGGACCAAAGAATTTACCGGTTTTTAGGTATAGATAAAAACGAGAGTAATATGAAAAGTTTATTACATAATGTACAGTTTTATTTGTAAAAATAACATAATTTTAATTCATAGGTATACAACTAAAAAAATAATAGGTATAATTTTTTATTTTATTTTATGACCTGTGGTAAGGTTATCTAACGTATCCTCGATCTAAGATTAAACTTAGTACTAATTTATACAGCTTTTTAAGATTTTGATTTATAAATCTCAGAAACTGATGCCAATAATTTTTTTTCACTATTTAAAAATATTTCTAAAATAGGTAATTCTTATAACATTACTTCAGCAAACTATTATTCTGAGGACTTTATACTTCACCTTTCCCACTGACCTTAAAAAGGCCAAAAGGAACATTAAAATGACTAGTGTAATTCTACCGCCGCGTCGTCGTCGGGTGGCTAAACAGTGTTTACAGTCACTGCAGTGGAAACGAAACCTAAATTCCAGGATTTACTCCTACAACGTTTTTGTTTTGATTCTACAAGTTACACTAAGCGTGGCACGCACGTATTGCACGAGTGTTAAAACAAACGCGCAGAAAATCAAATGTATATACCGCATCGCACCAGCGACGATAGAATACTCCCAATCTTTTATTAACTTACCCCCTTACTTATAAGCGCCCCCTTAAAATCAGTTTATAAGCAACTGTCATCTAGACTGACCTTTCTGCTCAGTTGGTAGTAGCTCTGCCTTCTGCGCCGTAGGTCGTGGGTTCGATTCCCATCGAGAACAAATATTTGTGTGGTGAAAGCAGATTTTTGTTCTCTGTCTGGGTGTTATAACTATTGTATTCTATGTATTTACAAAACAAATGAATTTAAGTTATACATCAGATATCTGGCTCCCATAGTACAAGCTATGCTTAATTTGGGGCTAGATAATGTTGTGTGGATTGTGTACAACACTTATTTTCTCCACATCTAGGTAATGACAAACAGTGGCAGGGCTAACTTTAAGCAATATCTCAGACTAATGTAACGCTTATAAGAAAGGCCAGATTAAGCCAAGCGAAATCTAGATTGTGTAACGTGACCGACGAATCTCAAAAACACGACGCCCGCTCCGCTTGTCGCTGCGCTCATGAGGTATATCGGTCACATCCATTGAATATACACCCTTATTTTGCAACTACCAGAAAAAAATAAGGATAATAGCACTGTTATAACTTTTAAATATATCTACCACAAAGTTATCGAGATTTGCTTCCAGCCAAAAATAGGACAAATTTTATAAAAATTGGTCCCAAAATACTACACAAGTAATCGTACGCGCTGCGTAGAAGATTGACTTGTTTAAAGTGTTTTCTAGTACTGTTCATAAAATTGGTCCAGTTTGAGGCAAAAAAAAAAAAAATTAACAGAAAATATTACATTAAAAATTCTAAACATTGATATCATTAGCTGAAACACTCCTTTTTTCTGATAGTTGCAAAATAGAGGAGTCACAGTTGTTTTTCTTTCATTCTAAATATAAGTAGATAAGATGCTCAGAATAAAATCGAAAGTATAGTGAGGTGAGATTACAGAATGTGTTCAATGGCATGTTCCTTCAAACGGCTCCGCTGACTAAACACTTTATCACACATGATGCAGGCATGTCCCGCCGTCCCAGTGTGCGTCTTCATATGCTTTCTGCAATTGCTCTTATCGTTGAATGTTTTCTCACAATATTTGCATCCAAACGGCTTCTCCCCTGTATGTGTTCTGGTGTGGACGAGAAACGTGCTTTTGTGGTGGAACTGCCTATCGCACATTTCACATGAGTACTTGGTTGTATGGAGTCTCTTATGCCTTAGCAAGAAGTTAGGTTTTAAAAATATCTTGCCGCATGTATCACATTCTCCGCGTTTCAATACCCCGGTTCGTTCACGACTCCTCAGGATGCCAACCGTTCGGGTCCGGTTTTTTCTACTTGACTTGTGTATCTTGATGTGCTTTTCCATAATACTTTTGAACTGGCATTTGTAGTCACACTCTTGACAGTAATGCAATTCATTTCCTTCCGGTGTCTTGGGTTTTGGCTGTGTTGGTTTTTTAGTCTCTTCCGGTGTCTTGGGTTTTAGCAGTGTTGTTTTTTTAGTTTCTTCCGATGTCTTGGGTTTTAGCAGTGTTGTTTTTTTAGTTTCTTCCGATGTCTTGGGTTTTAGCTGTCTTGTTTTTTTAGTTTCTTCCGATGTCTTGGGTTTTGGCTTTGTTGTTTCTTTAATCACTTCCGATGTCTTGGGGTTTGTTTTTGATGTTTTACTAAGGCTTCGGAGTTGGTGTCTGGAAATAGGTAATCGTTCAAGCTGAACTGTAACATTGGGAAGGTTATATTCTACATTAGCACATTCTTCTTCGCTATCTTGCCATGTATTTTTGTCCCCGATGGGTGGTTCATTTTCAATTTCAAGAGCATGCTTGGAATAATTATGATCTTTTAAGATGTATGTTGTTTGCATGGATGAATTTACATTTTGTATCTTGAACGCATAATTGTCCACACTAGGAATATCAGACTCTGCAAAAAAAAGAATTCAGTTACAAAACTCAGTTAAATTGTTATTAAATACTTGTTACAGTACTAAATTGTTTCGAACTAGAGAGAGAGCCTGATGGGAACCATCCGATTATTAAGAAGGTTACCACCTGACTTAGACCATCACTCTTCCGTAGTTATTATCCGAACTACGATACTGCTGTGTTTAAACTGTTTTTGTCGGATGTTTTTCATGCAACAGGCCAAACAAAACAACTTTTGAAATGTCAGATTGTCACATGATTAGAAATCTAGTTTAAAAAAGACAAAGAAAAATGATGTTTACTACAAAGACATAACAACGAGGTGAATATACCCAGATGTGTAGCCATGTATAAAAAGCTAGCATATAATATTTTAAAATATTAAACCATCACCTTCGTCATCAGTGTCTTCAGCCAGATCTATCTCCTCCTCGTAGTCTACAGATTCTATTTTGATGGCAACATCGTGAGTTACATTACGCTGCTCTGTGGTATGGTTCACAACTTCATAGACTTCTTGAGTTTCAATGTTCAGTACTGTGATGACTTCCATATCAACATCTTGAGTTTCATTACTCGGTGCTGTGGTAACATCTACATCAATATCTTGAGTTTCATTGCTCGGTGCTGTGGTATCATCCACATCAATATCTTGAGTGTCATTGGCCAGTGCTGTGGTATCTTCCACAGACGCATCACATGTGGCTGTATCAGAAGTTGTCTCTGGTATGCTTTCCAGATCTCTGGCTAATTCAGCCAATTTTTCTTGTAACAACTAAAAAAGTTAGGTAGATTGATTTATTACAAAAAAAAATAGGTATAAGTACACACACACACAGAATGACATCGAGCTACAGAAAGCCAAAGAAAAATAACTCTTACTGCTAGGACATAAAAGCAAGCTTTGTATAGTCTGATTTGTATCCATGTGAATTCAGAGTTTAGAATATGAAAATATTAAACTATGAAATTATATTTCCATGTTATGTTAAAACATACCTACAAAGAATATATAAAAAGTAGGTATATGCCTAGGTAATGGGTATCATGACTGGTCTTTATCACCACAGTTGGAAGATAGTAGTTCCAACTTATTAGGCAGGTTCTACTTAACTAAATTTAGAGGTTCTAACACAAATATCTAAATCAAAACAATTTGTCTCATTCCAGTAAAATGTAGATGCTTAGTTCTGATTAGTTGGAGTCTACATTATTGTTTTTTTAATGATTGTGTCTACTCTTTACCTCTGAAGAGAAACAAGATAGGTATGTCACCATACAACATGTAACCTGTTACTTCTGTTATATTATTTGGTTAGATGGCAATTGTTTAGAAGTAATGTTTGTATATTGTGACATTTATTGTTAAGTAAACTCATCTTTATTCTCTAGACTGCAGTTAGGACCCTAGATTCTCATTTGTTTATTGATCATTGGTCAAATTAGAAAATAAACAACTTACCTCAACTTCACTTTTGTATGTATCGGAGAGATATTTCTCAGTTTTCTTTGCCATTTGGAGAAATTTATGGAAACTTTGCAACTGCAGGTTACAATTGTTGCACACCTTGTCAGGTCTGCCATGGCCTGTGATAAGCTGAAACAAAAATTAGTCTGAATTTTTGACAGACTTGGTTAGCCAAGACAAGCTTTCTAACCGCAACAGTTTCAAAACCTAGTCCACTGTTTACCAACCCACATACTAGGTAGTCAGAAGGTACTATTACTGGTAAAGGACTATGTTTTTGAAGCTTGTGTACATGATTAGTTACATTAAATTCATGTATTTGATTGACTACCAAGTTTAGGTTCTAAAATAAATGAAGGTTTACATAGCCCAGAATTAACTTCCACTAGCATTTGTTTTTCTGTAAGCAAGGTAGATAGGTACCAACTTAGGTACAAACAGGTAAACTAGCTAACTTACGTGCTTAGGTACACGTCTTGGTAGGTACTTACTTTGGCGCCCGTGTGTTTCTCGTAAATCTCTTTGTAGCGAGTACTGGTTATTGCACTCATTTGATTGTCGTTTCTAAGGCATGCTCTGCATACATCTAGTTTAGACATTTTTACTAAATTTTTGAAGCCACTCTGCCTAGGTTTACATAAAGGTAAAAGCGTACTCTTCAAAGATTGTGCTTGAACCTCTTTATAAAATCCTGGTAGTTTCTCAGGCACAAATCAATGTTACTTTTGTAGTTACACCACGGTGTTGCTTATATCTTGTTTGGGTTCGCTCGCAAACCAAAAAATTAAATTAAAATTACATTAAATTAAAATCAAATACAAATTGCACGCAAGAACATAGGTACATTGCATACATAGAAACACGCATTTTTTCTATAGCCTGTGCTATTCTTAAGGGCGGGTTAGCGTAGCGTACGTACAAATAGCGCTGTAAGTAAAAAAAAAAATACTTTATGCTTTTTTACTCTATGCTAAAACCCACAGAATCAAGAAATAGGGGAGGCGATAATGTACATCATGTTAATGTATGCCAGTTGCGCTTTATGTACACTGGAGCAATTATAACATGGCTATTTGCTATTTTTGTTCGGATAGCTACAGTCTTGTCCTCGATACTTTGTAGGGCAATTCCGACAGAATATAAAAATTACGCACAGGGCGATCGAGTAGAGCGAGCGTGCCAACATTTTCTGGCACTGCAATGTTTTTTGTTAATAAAACATGCTATGGACAATTCCTCCAAGATGGACAATTATCCATGGCTAGATAAAAAAAAGCAGCCAAGTGCCAGTCGGACTCGCCCATGAAGGTTTCCGTAGCAACAAGTAACATAGTCTAAGTTCTTGTAGTTCGTCGAAAGGTAACTTGCGATTTACGATGTATGAGTCATACATCGTAAATCGCAAGTTACCTTTCGACGCAGTATGGTCAAATAAGGTCGCTTATAACTAAAAACATAAAAGTTTTAGGAAAAAAACAAAAAAGGTTTTTATTTACTTATATATAATATTGACATGTGATAACTTTATATATTGGTACACATAGAATATGAGAATATGGATTTCGTCGCACCGATTTTGCGTGTACCCTCATAAAAACATTGTACCTACTTTGTCACTTTTTAAACCTTGCACCTACCATCTAAACTAATAAGATTGTGTCCACTAGACAGAGGTAGAGGCGCTATTCCCGAAGACGAGATGCGTAGTCTACACGATCTGAAGTGTTTTGATTAGAGTATTCTTTCTTGTTAATTCGATTATTAATGAATAAGGCGTTGATAACTATTTTAAAGAGACTACCCAGATAAAAATAACGTTTATTTGATTGTAAAAAGTAACATTCAGACGCGCACAATTAACTTTTGACTTGGTTTCGAATTAGCTAGCGCGCGCCTGTTTCGCATAAAAACGGTGGCGGACCCGGCATACTGCATTATTGTCCGGTAGCGCTGTGAGAATCGACAGACGATCACTGCATTATCTGTACTGCACCAGTATTAAAGGCACAGCAGTCAAACATGCTGACATTACGTTTTTAACCAACAACTCTGGGGACCTGAATCCCCGTTATTTATTATGTACTTGTCTACCTACTGATTTCACATTAGTAAGAGATTTTGATATTAAGTTAAAGTAACCAGCAGTAACCTGTACCGGTTATAATTGATGGTGAGCTAGTATGTGACGTTTAAGAGTGCCTGCTTCTTTATACTTCTTGTCACATCTGTCACATGAGAATGGTTTCTCTAAAGTGTGTGTCAGTACATGACGTTTCAAGTGATCCATTCTTGAATAGGCCTTATTGCAAATATCACAGGTGTGATCTAGTTTATTATTGTGGCTGCGCAAGTGACGTCTCAGTGAGCCTGCTTCAGTGAATGTTGTGAGACATTGTTGACACGTAAAGGGTTTTATCTTAGTATGAACAACCATGTGTCGCCTTAGAGTGCCAGCTTCAACAAACCTCTTCTTACATAGGTTGCAAGAGTATTGCCTCACCCCTGCATGGTACCTCAAGTGTGGTATTAAACTGGTTTTGAAAGCGAATGCCTTCCCACATAGATCACAGTTGTATGGTTTTTCCCCAGTATGTACTCTCATATGGATCAATAAGCTTCCTTTACAATTATTTGGTTTACCGCACACTTTGCAACTATATGCTTGATTTGAATGGATTTTCATATGCTGTCTTAGATAGCGTCGCTTGGAGTATGAGGTGCTGCAAATGTGACAGTTGAGTTTTCTGTGTGTTCGTAGATGTGTTACTAGAAGACTTTTCCTTGCAAATTGTTGGTTGCATATGTCGCAAGACCAATCAATGTAATTGTGAAACTCATTTTCATCTTTCATGATGTGTTGGAAGCTGTTTGCTTCAAGCAAACTCTCCTCATATCGTAATTCTTCAGCCTCTAGTGCTTCTATCTTTATGTCCACTTGTTCTACCTTAACATCATGTACAGACATGGGTTGTGCAGCTACTAAGTTATGTAGAACTCGCGTCATATCTAGATTCTCTTCAGTATCATTTTCATCTGCGTATTCTATTGTTTCTTCTTTGACTGTAACTTCTTCTTTAATAGGTATGTCAGTGTGGCTATCATTAATAGACATGAATCGAGTCTCACTCACTGACAAGTTTGATTTAGGTTGCAGAGCGGCAACAGATTGCTTTGAGATCTGGAATATGTCAAAAGTATATTCAGTAAAATCACAAGAGTTGTTGAAATGTCTTATAGCTAGGTGAGTCTAGGTACCAGTTCCTCGAGACATGGCTATGAGGATAGGACCCAGTGGATGGACTATGTATATTTATAACACTAGCAAAAACACCTTTAACCTAATTTAAATATTAACTTAAATCATCAGCATCTCAGTACTGACCAAGTCTAACTAAAAGTAAAAATTGGCTAAGCATTGTGTCAGGGGTGTACAGAGATAGCTTCAGCAGCAGGGTGTCAGGTTTAAAGTTGTTTTTAGTTCAACTACTCAAAATTAAGTGTATCAATAATGTATGTGTATGTAGGCAATTATGAATCAATCTCAAAAGCAAATAGATGGCTAAAAATATTTGCCATGTACGTATGTACCATGGACATAGTTATCTGTAAGGAAAGGGTATCTAAAAACCCCTACAAAAGTTGGTACTTAGTAACATACCTCAATGCCATCAATAATCATATGACGAAGGATTTTTTCAGACGTACGCACTTTGGCTAAGAATAAAGCGCATTTTCGTAGTTGCAAGTAACAGATGTAGCATAATTCATGAGGCATTCCAGCTTCAGTGATAGGCTAAAACAAACAAGCCTTGCGTTAGTCCGACCTTCAAGTAGTAGGCACATGCGCTGCCTGCCATGCTTGGTAAGGCATTTTTTGCTTCTGGTGGCTCTCTGACCTGTGCGCTTGATAGTTTTGAGTACATTTCAAGGAGTTTAATGTTTTCAATGCCGTGCATCGGGAGATCGCTGGCAAGACACACTCGGCACACTGTACTCATTATTAACTTAGATTTTCAAAGGATGAAGATGAAGATTTTGTTGAGCTTATGACTATTATTTGTTTTCTTTTCACTTCAGACTCAGGCAGAGTGAGATTTTCAATATTAGTTCTTGTTTAATAATAATTATGGCCGATCTTATTTTCACGAAAAAAGAAGAAGCAGATTTCTATGGTTTATGTGTGCGTATACGTATGTATATCTACATTTGTGTGCGTAAATCTTATATTTCAACTGTCAAATCTGACATCTCAACTGTCAAATGTCAAGAGGTCAATGTCATGCTTGCTTCTGCTTGCTACTGTTCTATAATTCTTGCTAGGCTATTTCGAGATGCGAGCTACTATTTACGAAATAAAATCCACCGGAATAATAAATAGGACAGAAATGCGATGGCTGCAACAGCATCGGTAATTAATGATCTGTCTTATTATTATCATCTGAAGAGTATTTACCATTTCCTACAGCACAGACGACTCCAATGCCTCCAGCAGCGTTGGGAACCAACCGCTCCTAAGCAACTCCTACGCAATAGAACTGGGCAGTCATCACTAATGAGAAGAACTTTTAATTCTTCAGGGCTGGACACTTCTGCCACATGCCAGACACCTCGTGGGCTTTAATCTTCAGTGGGCTGAAGATGTGTGTCAAACTTAGCGCTAGAAAGTGGTAGACCAGACTTGAGTGGGTTTGTGATGTGTGTTTAAAACCCTGCCAAAAGTGTGTGAAGTCAGATTGTGAATGAAGTATAATTAGGTAGATGTGCGTGATGAAGTAACTACCTACTAAAGATATCTTCAATGTTGTATCAATGTTTTCATAGCGTTAAAGATTTCATATAAATTATTTTCTATTTTCTTTATGAATTATTATTCTGAATTGATTATTGTTATTATTCTGACACACTGATTCATTTTAATTAAACTTATATTTTCTACTTTTTGTTTGAATTTTGTATATTGTTCTCCGACAAAGTATATGTATACGCTTTTTTACATACCCTATAATCTAATAGTTGTACCATACTTCTTGCAAATAAATATATTTCATTTCCTTTGTCTTGTACCACCCACCAGTCGAACTACTCAGTAGTTACTGAACTGCAAATGCAGAGTTATTGGTGAAAGAGACTCATTTCCTGTAGGTTTCATTTGCTCGAACTAGGTATAATGTAACTATGTTATTCGGGGATAATTCAGCATTATAGTGGCAAAAGAAGTTTATCAGTCCAGTAGTTTTTGAGTTTATTCGTTACAAAAATACAAATCTGTACAATTTATAATAATGATGATGATCCACAGTAGCCCAAACAAGAGATGAATGGAGAGAAGGGAGGGAGGCCTTTGCTCTGCAGTGGGACACAACAGGCTTTTAATAATAATAATAATGATGATGATAAGTTACCTACCTAAGTACCTATAAGTAACCCACCTATTTGCTGAGAAGTCCCATTTTCCCACAGAACGCCTACCTACATATATGATTATAATGATTACCAGCTCCTCTGAATCCACCATCAGGTAAGCTCGTTGGCAGAGAGCACTGGTGGTCTAGACGTAGCGGACCCGCCGTCCGATCCGCATAAGGTCATGGGTTCAAATCCAGTCGTGTACCAAGTAGTTTTTCTGTAGAAAAATGTGTGTGCACTATGCCAGTAAAACATCGTGAGGAAACCGGCGTGACAGTTCGAGCAACACGTTGGTGTCAAGCGCCACGCAAAAAGGGCCAACTAGAAACCTTGCGGAAACCAGCCCTCAGTGCCTTGCCTACCTTATTCATAATACCTAACTAAATGCAGTAGATCTACAAAATCATGCAGGTAAATAAAACAAACATTCCACAGGATGGATGTTAGCAATGACCACTACTAAGCGGGCAAAGCCTGCCGCGGGCGGCCGCTAGTTCATAAAATCTATAATAGGTACATATGTATAGTACAGTCACGAAAAACGCCGGCCGTAAGATGCTTGATACTAACTATTATCTATTCTGTGACGTTACCGTGCCATCATAGTAACTACTAGCGTATCTGTAATTCGAAAATATCTTAGAGTCACGAAATCTAACATCATCATCACCCTATCCCTGTCGGAACCACCCATTTTTTATTTTTTTACATAATTGAAGCCAAGGTAGGAGAAGATTTGAGTTCCGTAAAAAAAATGTTTGCTAAATGTTTGCTAGTGTGTATCATCAACTTATTATTATAAAATGATGAAAGCTTTAATTAAAATTCGATGATAGATAAATGCAGTGAGATTAAACGTAATTAAGCTTACAAAGAAAGAATAAAGAAAGATAGTGGAATATTACAGAAAACTTTAACCCAGAAAGTACAATCAAAAATTAAAAAAAAGTTTTGATAAACATGCCGTGGTGAATATTGCGTAAATATAAGAGCGCCGAATAATTATTGTGTTTGTGCTATTAGCACAGAACACATATGCTTGCTGTGAGTGGAAGAAATTCTATTTTTTTTTGTTTACTGACGAATTCGGTGTTGCCGTTTTCTATTTTGAGAAAATGCTAGAACTTGCTCCAAATAATGCTAAAAAATGCTATTTTTGTATTTAAAAATGCTAAAAAACTTGCTAATATCCTAATTTTGTTATTAACCTTTCTGTGTACAATTTTTTGGTAGAACAGTAGCCTAACATGTTATTCTAGGCTCTACTAAAGTATCGTTACGCACCAAATGTTAGCAAAATCCATCAAAAGCAAGTTAAGGATTGCCTTAAACTCGCTTTATCTTCTCCCATTCTTCGCGATAATGTTGCTCATATTTATGAGGCATACTTTCACTTCACATTCACAAATCACATTGATTGAATGAATTTATTCAAGAGTCAAGTGGGTTCGTTACCTAAAAACAATCAGAAGCTAATTTCAGGGAAGTCCCTGATCCAGAGTGTTGCCATACCTCAATGAAAACCATAGATAAAAAATAATGTCTCTGGTCGGTCTCTATTAATTTAGTTTAGTTTAGTTTATTGCAAAAAATCTTATGTAACATTACAGACATATCCAATACGTTACTTATAGCTATGTACACATAAAAATATATAAAATTTACTTATGTATGTAGGAGACCTACATAAAACAAAATAATAAAATCTAGAAAAATAATAACAAAAGAGATCAAAATTAAATGTCCTATGATAAATAGAAAAATAGTTAGATACTAATACTAACTCACCTAATTCTAAAGAGATCACTGTCTATTATAATAGAAATTTGAATTAAATAATCTTTTGACATTGACTTTTAATTTGAAATGCCAAAATATGCAATATGCTAACGTACATTAACTGGCCTGATGCCTGCCTCCATGGACTGCAACCCTAAAACGACGCGTTGCCAATGAAAAAATATTTTGGTAATGTCAAACAGTGACATTACCCAAAATAACATTAAAGAGTCATGAAAAATGCTAAATTTAGCACTAAAAATGCTAAAACGGCAACAGTGGACGAATTCACCTCTTATTCGTTCACTCACGACTACAGAATAATAATCAAGAGCAGTCAAGTCAATAGCCACAGATGATGATGATTGCGCACGACCAGTGGAAGTGGCAGTCACAGACTACTACAGTCCGGCAAGTATAACTTGGCGGGTCTGAAGCTAGCCGTTTGGCCAATCTTCCATCAGTCATTGGCCATTAACGATCGAACAGCTCACTTCAGACCCGCCAAGTTATACTTGCCGGACTGTAAGATGCTAGGCAGGTAGGCAGCGCACTTTTATCTGTGGTCATGGTCTGTTGCGTAAAAATAGTGTGTTCGTTTTTTCTAAATTATGTACAAACACAGGTAAAATAGCAGTTTATTTCTCTAAGTCTACATTCGAGTTAAAAGTAAAATTGAATTTATTTTTATTCGATGCTCATGGGCATTTCTGTAATACAACAGCAGAATGTCCAAGGTGATAATTTGTCGTATTTGCCTCCGCACCAATGTTCAAGCCCGAGACATCCCGGAGATTCTTGTCGAATTGCACGATGAAATTTGCGACTACGATGTAAGTTTTTATTTATAAGCTTTGATTAATTTAAGAAAGAAATGAAGTGTTTTTTATTGCTCGTGAAACTAGGTGGTATAGGTACATGGGTTTCAATCAAATTTTGTTAGTTTCTCTGGTCCCTGCTGGCGTACAATTTTTTTTATTTACAATAGGTGTAAAATATCTTAATTAATTTTATATCAAAAATTTATAATGATATGATTTATATGATATTACATCATCATCATCATCTTTCTGCCCTAGCCCATGCAAAGTGGGGTTGGCACAACAGGTTTTCTTTCTCTCTATCATTCGTCAGAACTCATCATACATTTCTACTATTTTCTATTCTATTTATATTAATGTAGAGGAGAGTTTCATGTTCAACATTTTCAAACACTTTTGTCTTACCATGAAAAGAGCTACGTCTGACATACTTGATTCATTTTTTTTGAATAATTATTTTCCAACAGATTCTGTAGATAATTCATGAAGCTTATTTTATAATTAATATGCAGAATTTCTCTCAATGCTTATATAAAATTGAGTTTACATTACTGCAAAGCTAAACTAATCACCTATTCGAATTAATATAGGTACATTAATAGATAGATAGATAGATAGATAGAAAATACTTTATTGTACACCACATAAAATTAACAAAGAAATACAGAAAAACATCAGAGTGGATTAATCTGTACTAGAAGTAAAAAAACGCTCACTATTAATTGATTCAAAAGATATTAATAATCCATCACATAATTTGGCCTTCCTATCCCTTATTTTACAATATGATGTGCTTATATATAATTTTTTTTGTTCAACCTATTGTGTCCCACTGCTGGGCAAAGGTCTCCCCTAAAACCTTCCATTCATTCATTTTATAATATAGTTGACATAAAAGATATTTATATTTTTTCAGATATACCAGAATAAAGCTCTAAAATACTGCTTAATATGTGAGCATCAACTGAGAAAGTTTCATAACTTCAGGTTCAGATGTAAACAAGCTAATAAAGTGCTGAAGACATGGCAACAGAAGAAACTTACAGTGAGTTGTTTATACCTGTAACATTAGTCGCCTCTTACCGGTCAATTATAATTGGATGATTTTGATTGAATCACATCTAATTACTGCACCAATTGGGATGGAACATGGAATATTCTGGTCTCTCAGCTCAGTTGGTAGTAGTAGCTCTGGCGTCTGCGCCGAAGGCCGTGGGTTTGATCCTGACAGAGAGCAAATATTTGTTTGGTGAATGCAGATGTTTGTTCTCTGTCTGGGTGTTATATTGAGTTCTAAATATGAATTTACAAAAAAAAACTGCCTAAGTATTATATCAGCTGTTTGGGTACAAGCTCTGCTTAATTTGGGGCTTTAGTGTTTTGTGGATAACCTCCGTTTTTTTTTTTTTTTTTTTTTTGTTCTATTTTTATCTGCGATCAGTCTTCCGACTATGAGCAGGTTTGTTGTAGGTAGGTTGTAGACTTTCAAGATCCGCACTCCAGTGAGCGCTTCTCTTTATTCTTCGGCATTATATCTGCCCATCCAGATCGATGATATGCTGTCTGCGCAGCCTCCTAGGGTAGCTGATGGTGGTAAGCTTTGCAGCCAGCTGGTTTGGATGTGAGTTTAGGCGTTTCTTGTATTTGGATGAGTTTAATTTTATTTCGTCGTTGACTGTGTTGACTTTAAGTTCGCTGTGCAGCTCGGTGTTCATAAGGAACCATGGGGCATTCGAGAGATTTCTTAGGATGCTGTTCTGTGCTCTTTGTAGTATGTTTTTGTTTGAGTTGCAGGCTGATCCCCATAGCTGTATGCCGTACGACCAGATGGGTTTCAGGATGACCTTGTATATTAAAAGTTTGTTCTCGGTGCTCAGGGCTGAGTTCTTACCCAGAAGCCAATGTAGGTTACGGTATCTTAGGTTGAGTTGATCTCTCTTTTTCGTTATGTGTGTTTTCCAGGTTAGTCTACGATCAAGGTGCATACCCAAGTATTTTATAGAGTCTTTGTGTGGCAGTATGTTTGATTCTAGGGTAACTGGGGGACAGTCTCCCTTGCGGAGCGTAAATGTTGCATGGGTGGATTTTGACACGCTGGCTTTAATCCTCCACTTGGTTAACCACTGTCCTATTTTATCGAGCTCGTTTTGGAGGTGTTTGGATGCTTCTGTAGGGTCCTTGCTACTAGCTAAGATGGCGGTATCATCAGCAAAAGTAGCAGTTACAACACCGGGTGTTACTGGAAGGTCTGATGTGAAGATAGTATATAGAACAGGGCCCAGTACTGAACCTTGAGGTACTCCTGCTTGGATGTCGTAAAATTTTGAGGTGTATTCGCCGTCCTTTACTTGGAATATTCTCTTCGAGAGGTAAGAGTTTAATATTCCATAGAACGCGTGTGGCAGCAAGTTTTTGATTTTAGAGAGGAGTCCCCTGTGCCAAACTTTGTCGAAGGCCTGTTGTATGTCCAGGAAAGCCGCGGAGCAGTACTCTTTTTGCTCTAGGGATTTTCTTATTTGGTCAACGACCCTGTGGACCTGTTCAACTGTGCCATGTTCTTGCCTAAATCCGAATTGGTGATCTGGGATTATTGATTTTTCGGCAAGGGTTTGTAGTATACGTGACAGCAGAACTTTTTCAAATACTTTGGAGATTACTGGTAACAGGCTAATTGGTCTATGCGAAGCAACTTCGTTAGGTGGTTTTCCTTCCTTGTGAATCATTATTATTTGAGAGATCTTCCAGACACTTGGGTAGTGACCACCTCTTAAGATTGCATTGAAGAGTGTTGTGAGAAATACAATTCCTTTCCTTGGTAGTTCGATTAAGATTTCTTTTGTTATTTGGTCGGAGCCTGGTGCTTTTTTGTCGTCTAATTTTGTTAGGTGTCTTATTATTTCTCTTGGGTTGGTTGGTTTTAGCGGTTTGTCTAGTTGAAAGTCTTGGTCGAGGATTGCGTCAATGTCGTTGTCATCGTTGTTGGTGTGGTCGTTGGGTTTGAATACGTCAGCTAGGTGGCTTGCAAAAGCGTCTACTCTTTGTTGAGCTGTTCTGGCCCATTTAGAGTCAGCAAGTTTAAGAGGTGGTCGAGTATTCTTGGGTTGGTTGAGGTTGGACGTGGCTTTCCATAGCGAGTAGTTAGTTGCCTTTGTCGCTGTTAGTGAATCCAGGTACTGTGTCAGCGTGGCATTCTTAGCGTTGCTTATGAGGTCTTTGAGCTCTGCCATTGCTTTGTTAAGGGCTGTCTTATCCTCGATATGTCGACTGCAGTGCCACACCCTGCGAAGTCTTCTTTTTTCTCGGATTTTAGCTCTTATTTCCGAGGGTACACAATTGTGTCTTAAAGGTTTGGCTGGGGTGTCCGGAGTGGTAGACCAGCATGCTACTTGGATGAGGTTGGTGAAATTGGTGGCAGCTACCTCTATTTCGTCGGGGGTTTTCAGGGCAATCTGGAGCTCGAGTCTTCTTTCAATTATTTCTCTAAACGAGTCCCAGTCTGTGTGCTTATTGTAAAGTTTAGGTGGGGTCTCGTACTCCAGAAGCGTTGTGCCGATGGTTAGTAGCACAGGGGTGTGAGCTGAAGAGCCATCTAAGCATGAATGTATCATAGCAGAGTAATGTGACATTCCTTTACTAATGTAAAAGTCAATGATGTCTGGCAGTCTATATTTATCTGTGGGCCAGTGTGTTGGCTCCTGAGTTGATAGAGTTGACAGGTTGTTTCTATCGACTGAGAGCTTGAGCTGTCTTCCTCTTGTAGTTGCCAGCCTTGAACCCCAGTGTTGATGTTTTGAGTTCCAGTCTCCTCCGGCGAGGAATCTTGGGCCTAGTGTGTTAAAGTAGTGCGTCCATTGCTCTTCCTTGATAGCATACTTTGGTGGGCAGTATACTGCAGAAACGTTGAAGTCGCCTGTTCTCCCCTCAACTGCTATAGTGGTCGCCTGTAAGTGATCAGTCTTGTACGAAGGCAATTCATGGTGTTTTATTGAGGACCTGATTATTAAATGTGTGAGTGGATAACCTCCTAAGACCCGGAACTATATTTTTTAAGTACTCATTTGTACATTCTGTACAGAAAAATGTACAAATTAAAAATTCGTTGTCAGACCCAAGGTTTAAACCCAGAAATCCATAAATAGTACCGTAGTAGTATCTCACAGGAATAGGTAAAATAATTCATTCAAAAATATGATGTTAATATTAAATTATGTTAAAGATAAGAGAGAGAGAAGAAAACACAAGTCAATGATAAGACACAAAACAGAGGAGACTGGACTGGACTGGACCTGACGGTTAATGATAATTTATATAATTCTTGTTTTTTTACAGATTTTTCCAGAAAATCTACATGAGCAGCTTCCACTGCCTCCCATAGACATCTGTAACAGCAAAGCACGTCACAAAGTCTATGAATACCACGACCTCAGACCTGATCCCGACCTTGACCTTTCTGACCTTACACTCATAAAAACAGAAATATTTGAGAATGAAAAAAACACCCACACTTTTATTACAAAAGACTTGAAGCAAGACCTCCAGGATAGCATGCTAGAACGATTAGACTATGAAGAAGTCTTACAGAAAAATGAGTTTTTTGAAGACATCGAGGAGGTTCTTGAAAAGAATGAGTTTAAGGAAGACCTATCTTGCTTGCAAGAGGATGACTTGCCTCTAAGTGACTTTAAAGAAGAGAGTTGCTTTAACTTTTTAGACACCGATTTAGAGAATGATAATGATGTAAGTTACACTGAAAGTACTAAAAAGATCCATAAAACAAAGAGAAAAATAACAAATACTCATAAAGTTAAGCCGAAGGCAAAAAGCAGAGTCAAAGTGAAACTAGCAGAAGTCAAATATGAGGAAGTTGATGATCTATCATTAGCAGAACTTATAGAAAAGTGTGGTGCCGATGATAAAGTGGTGAAAGCTCGACAAAAGTTCCTTAAAAACAAAGCTAAGTTAAAAGACAGGATTTTGGAAATACTTGATGGTGGTCAGTTTGATGATCTCGGTGATAACATTAAGATGTCGAAAGAGATCTTTGTCAAAATATTTAATAGATATGACAAATGTGATATACGTATGCTGACTATTAAACCAGGTAAATTATATTAGATTTTTGGGTCCATTAGACACTGTCAAAATATCTCTACTTGAGTCGACATTCGAATTTAAGCATTAATTCAGAATACGGGAACCATTATGCCCAGCCGCAGCCACCCTTGAATGCGATTCCGATCCTTATCTTAAGTTTTGACAGAAAACCCATCGGTTTTCTGTCAAAATTCTGTGAAAACTTAAAATTGAGATCGGAATCGCGTTCAAGGGTAGACCGGCAAGAACGTGCTTGAGCAATCGTCCTACGATTATATCAGCATTCTAGAAAGACAACCAAACTATACGATTATCAAATAAAATTGCCTTACAGATTCTCCCGAGCTGGCTCAAAAGCTGAAGAAGTTCCTCCTGTACCTACTTCGCAAATACAACCCGGAGTATGAAACAGTGTTCCATGTTGAATATCTTGATACAGATGAGAAGAAACTACAGGTATTGTTAATAAAATAATTAACAAATTTGAACACACAAAAACACACATAAATAACATGGCAAATAAGTCATCCTTATCTTTACCACCTGTGCTGTTCCTAAAATCAATTCAAATCATTCAATCAATTAAAAATATCCATGTTTTTGTGATGTTGATGGCATGGCATGTTGACTGGCCTCTAAGCTCAGTTGGTAGTAGCTCTGCCTTCTGCGCTACTACCAACTTCTGGTCGTGGGTTCGATCCCCACCTAGTACAAAAATTTGTATGGTGAACACAAATGTTCGTATTTTTGTTTAATTCATTTGATACGGGAGATTTGAAGAGATATCTACCGTTTCTGGAAATTACATTCGTGGGTTTTTTTTGTTTGTAGGAATTTAGTCGTCGCAAAGACGGGCGCGCATACATAGAGGCGCCTTTTAAATGCGAACTATGCTACAAGGGTTTCGACGCACAGAGTCATCTTGACTACCATAACAAATGGCATAAGGTACGAGTATACTATATAGGTACAGAATTGGAAAAAAAAACTAGCGGCCTGCCCGGCTTCGCACGGGTGGACATTTTTTTAAACACGTAAATATAGCCTATGTTACTCAGGGTGAATGTAGCTTTCCAATGGTGAAAGAATTTTTTAAATCTCCACAGTTGTTTTTGAGTTTATTCATTACAAACATACAAATCTTTCCTCTATAATATTAGTTTATATTTATGTTTAAGCCTGCATAACAGCACAAGTAGAAACGGAGCTACTAACTACGCGGAAGAACTATTTTACAAAGATTTCTACAAGTACTGGTTGTTGTAGTAACTTAACTGTTCGTTTTTCAGCCAACTCCGAACGATATCGTTTGTAATATCTGCCCAATGAGGTTTGTCTCCAAATCTACATATAAAGCACACCGCAAGAATAATCATACTGTCGTTTATACGTGCAAGCAATGCCCTGTGGTCACATACCATTTGTAAGTATACCATTTTATTATGTCATTTAATAATATAACCAAACATAATAACGGCGAATGAAGGAAAACATCGTGAGAAAACCGCGGTTTAGTCAGTTCTGCAAGCTATGAGCTAACCTATACTTACTATTACCACTATGCAGGTTAAGACATACAGCTGTGATCCCAAGTCCAAACAATACTATCAAATGTTTTGTTCAGACGCGCCTTTCTTAACAGTGTTTTCAAACCCTTTACAACCCTTTTTATCTCATTAAAAAATAGCCTATCTCCTTTCTCAGACTTTAAACTATCTGTGTACCAAATTTCAGTTAAATCGGTTTAGTAGTTTTGGCATGAAAGCGCGACAGACAGACAGAAAGACAGAATTACTTTCGCAATTTATAACATTAGCAAGGATATTATAATTTATAAAGTAAAATAATAAGTGGGTGATCCATTGGCGAGCCAAAACGGACGAGACTGCGAGCTAAAGGTATAAACCGCCAATAGAGCAGCTACAAGACCGCGGTTTCGGCTCGCCAAGGGATCGCCAACTTTAGGTTGGTATCCATTCATCCTTAGGAATCAAATGATCCCTGAGGGAGTTGCTCGTATGTTGGTCTACTCTTTGTGTTGCGAACCCGTTTTCAGAGTGCGTTTTATCATGAGAGTAATTTTTGCAGCTCCGTCATGATAAATCATTACAACCAGCACAAAGGCGTGGAGTACCATTGTCCGACCTGCCTCAGCGTTTACACGTGAGTAAATATTTTGACACCTTTTAAATACTATCTAACTGCAAGCCTTCTCAAAGATTTTTATAATGTCCCAAAAGTTAAGAGCCGAGCGGGACTTGAACCCGCGACTTTCCCCTTGGTTACGGAGCTGCGCTGACCGCTGCGCCATCGGATCCTAATCACACTTGACGAATAACTCTTAGGGACTGTTTGGCAATAACGTAACCGTGGCTCCATCTCCAGGTTTCTTACTGCTCGATAACCGAATTTAACTTTTGGGACATTATAAAAATCTTTGTTTTTTCAATAAAAATGCAAGCCTTCTGTTTGTTCGTTTTTGCTTTCCCTATCAATCAATGTTGCAAACATACTACAAACTATACTTACGTCTGCGTATGTAATGTAAAAAAAATATATATACAGGGTGTAATCGTTAAGTGTGCACAGGCGATTATTCCGTAATTATTGCAGATATCAAAAAACTTTAAACTGATATCGAAAGTACTTTACCTAATGAGTAAAATGACATTAATAACTTTTTAAAAATAAAACGAGAAATATCCAAAAAAATTACATTAATCACTCCCATACATTTTATTTCTTAGTAAGTACAAAATTTTGTGTTCAAAGCATATGTTCGAATTTAGAACGAACACCAAAGAGTATCTTTCTTTTTGTTTTTATTTAGTATGTTGCTTTTCAGCTAGTTCAAATCAATACAATATTGAAACAAGGTTTATTATAAATTTGAAGTGGTAAGATAATTAATCTACACGTGTATCTACTTGAAATTCATTAATACCTTCATATCGTACATAATTATCAAATGACAAGGGTAAAATGAGTAGGTACTATTCCACTTAAAATAAGGAAACTAAAACCTTTCTACTATCTCATACTAAATGTATGGGAGTGATTAATGTAATTTTTTTGGATATTTCTCGTTTTATTTTTAAAAAGTTATTAATGTCATTTTACTCATTAGGTAAAGTACTTTCGATATCAGTTTAAAGTTTTTTGATATCTGCAATAGTTACGGAATAATCGCCTGTGCACACTTAACGATTACACCCTGTATAAGAGTTGTTTCAGTTATCTGGTTTCCATAGTTCAAGTACTTAGTTTGGGGCTAGATAGTTTCGGTGTGAAACAAATCGTTTTTGTTTTTTTAATAGAGACTTTGTTTCAGCAATAAAACGACTTTGAACAACCATCGTCGTGAGGCGCACGCCACCTCTCATATATGTACGGCTTGCGCAAGGAGCTTCGTCTCTGAGAAGGGACTCTTCTTTCATAAGAAGTACAAGCATAAGGTCAGGCTCAGGTATACTATAACATACCTTCACAGCTCAGTTGGTCGTAGCTCTGCCTTGTGCTGGAGGGCGTGGGTTCGATCACCACCGAGGACAAATATTTGTGTGGTGAACATTGATTTTTGTTTTCTGTCTGAATGTTATATTGTTTTCTAAGTATGATAATCTTTATTTATCGCGTTCGTTCGAACCAAGTGTGGTGAAAGGATTTTATGTTTTGAATACATATTTCTGTGGTAAATATAGTAGTAGGGGGGCCCAATAGGGGGGGGGGGGGGATGGGGTGGATTTCGGCAGTCAGTCAAGCGTGTTAGATAACAACAGGGGGTGTACCATGGACCATATTATGTACCTCAACCATATAAAGGGCTTTCATTTAAGCCCGAGCGCTTAGGGCAGCTGATCAAAAATGTAAATAAAAAAAGCTTGTTATTTTTTCTTGCTTGTTACATTCGGGTAAAAGTGCTATTTACATTATTTACATTTACTTCTCTGGTGCGCACTTTAAATCCTTTTACCACACTGGTTTTAGTCAAAAATAGTTGAATGTTTTCAGGACGAAGCAGAAGCGAAGCCGGAGGAAGCGGCGACTTGTCTGCTTTGTAACATTACGTTCGACACGCGCGCCGTCTACACCAAACACGAGCGGACCATGCACACGCGCCGTCCGGAGACCGTGTGAGTCTTACACACACTCACATAGTGTGACGCTTGCACACTCACATGCGTCTTACGCACTTATACAGGGTTATTGGTAATTATATAAGAAACCAGTTAAGAGCTCCTTCTGTACATCTTAACAAACAACTTTTGTTCTACGACATCATAATTCATTTTTTTTCATACAAAACTGAAAATAACAAACTCGTCACTCTGAATAATTATAACTCTATGCCCCGTACAGAGCTAAAAAGTGTTAGAGAGTACTACAAAACCATAAAATATGTATCATGAAGGCCTACTCACGACACGCTCCCACATATAGTGTGAGGCTTACACTACACACATAATATATTTGTGTAAGGCTTTATAATAATAATAATAAGGCACACTCACCTAGTGGTTAATGTACACGTTTTTATTTAGTTTAGTTTAATAAATGAGAACTTGTTTCATACAAAAATAAATCGTTACTCACCTTTAAATTAAAAAACCTTATACGATTTTATACACAGGCACGGTAGATATCCTCTAATAATAAATAATTGAATTTCAGATACAAATGCTACTTCTGCAAAGATGGCTTTGACAGCATAGAAGCGCTGCGACAACACAAGCTAGAATTCAACCATCAACGGGCGCCGAAGCAAGTTATACATAGGACTTCTATAGGCGCAATGCCGCGCGGAGCAAAACGCACTCGTCGCACGCGGGTCAGTGACCCCGACAAGCCATACAGGAAATGTCCAGTGGTAAGAAAACATTTTGATTTCCTCTGCGTGTGTTGTTTTTAATACAAATGCATTTCACGATTTGCGGTCGAATATTTAAAAATCCTTATCGGTCCGCGCGTAACGGTCCGCACCTACAAACCTAAAACGGCGCCGGCCTAATATACAATAAATCAACTCATAGACGCCACTCATCACACTCGCCACTCAGCCATATTTCTTTTCCAGTGTCTAGTGGAGGTCCCGAATGCATTCCCGACTAGTCTGTACATGCACTACTTGGAGGCCCACCCAGACGTGCCCTACAACTCTGTGTACACTGATTCGAAGGACTATCTGTGCGAGCAGTGCGGCAAGACGTTTAGGGTGAGTCTTACTGTATGATATACCGTCGGTCTACCCTCAAAGACAAACTGAAGGAATTATTTAACTATTTAAACTAAATGAAAAAATTGAATTTTAACTCGCAAGTATCTATAATTATTATAGATACTTGCGTCGGGTGTACAGGGTTAAAGATTGTAAAAAGAAAATAAAAAATGTTGGTCTGCCAACCACTTAATATTTTAGTGCCCTAAATGCCTAAAGGGGCTAACATGTACCTACTAATTACCAGTCTGTGAATTGAAGACCTGGTTACATGTGTTAAGTTGTTAACAATAAATCTAGGGATATTGAATAAGTACTAGGAATTCACGGGCATGCGTAGAACTTAATAAATTCTCCAAGTCAATAAGACGTTAGAAATATGCTTTGTTTTATTGAAAAATTGGCTTCATCTTTAGACCTTCATAAATTATTAAGTTATGGTTGGTGCAAAGATAGTCTAGTCTAGAGCCTGAGGACATAGGCTACTCTAAAAAAATTGTAAATATAAGTTGTAAATATTTTTAGAGCTAAAAGATTGAAACTATTTTTCGATATAAATAAATATGACATTCAAAGTTCGTAAAAGTTATTATAATGTCATTTCTTTCTACAATTTCCAGGTATACTGCCATTACTTAGATCACAAAAACCAGCACACTGGGATGAAGCCTTACGCCTGTAAAGAATGCCCAGCGCATTTCGCCACCAGGAAGCACCTGGTATACCACTCAGAGAGACACAGGCCTCCGCGGTACCAGTGCAAACAGTGTGGCAAGCTGTTCCTAAGTGCTGCTAATCTATTTGCTCATAGAAGAGTAAGTACAATAAACTGGCGCCCCATCTAGTTTTTAAATCACAACCGTTTTTTGTAACTTTGCATGATTACTTGAACTCATTGCCGTCGGCTTTTTTTCCTGACCACTACAATTTGGGCCTCTTCAAGGCAAGAGTGAATAGGTGTCTTCTAGACCATCCTGCTCCATCGTCGCTTACCATCAGGTGAGATTGTATCCAAAGGATAGTCTATAATGTAAAAAAAAATACGAAACACTGTTGACGGGATTTTTGCAATCTTTCATAGCCGTGATTATAAGCGAGTACACATTAGGCGTTTTGAAGCGCGCGTTTTGAGAACCTAGCCCGCATGTGAGACGTAGTAGCGCCATCTAGTTTTGTTTAACACAAGTTTTGTTTTCTTCCAGGGCCACATAGGTGACCGCCGCTTCAAATGCGAGATCTGTTTCAAAGGGTTCCTTCACTCGTACACGTTGAAGGAACACATCAAGGGCGTCCACAACCAAATCAGAAGAGTTCGGAAAGTTCCCAGTAGAGAAAAAAGTATAATGTAGCGTTGGTTTACATCATGAATGGTTGTAAAAAGTAGATATATTTGAATCTTTGAATACTGGCCGGCTCTAGAAGCAAAGAACAAAAGTCTACTGTAAAATTTAGGTATTTTAAAGAGTGTTAAATAGAGTGAATGTGACCGGAATAAAGTGCATTTAAAATTGAAGGTGTTTTTCTTATGCTTTTGCACAGTAAAATAGAGATTTTTCAGTCCTAAACTGAACGCCCATTTCTTCAGTCAGTCAAAGCAAATTATTCTTTAATACTTACATCACAAGGATCATTTTGAAGTAGGTACTTTGTTGCGAGTCAACGTCAAGAAAACGTGGAGGAGCGTGCATTTTTAGATTGAGACATCTCTACCTACAAATAAAACCATGTTCGTAATATTTATAATCCAATTTAATCATAGCTTATTAAAATTTACAATTCAATTCACTATCCAATTCATTTAAAACTATTAAATACTGTACATTGTAGTAAATAATCACATAAAAGACAATAGTGCGAATACTGCACTCTAAATTAAATAATGTACCATATCTTATCATTTTAGACAAAACCACTAGTGGGAGGCACCTCTTCTTTCGATTCTAGTTTATTTATTTGAAAATGTAAGTATTGTTTGAAAGTACCCAGCGAGGATCATTTTAATTGCTTCACTATTGCAGTCTTTGGAGTAGTCATTCAGACAAAAGTCATCTTATTTAGTACTAGCTGCTGATCTCGGTTTCGCACGGGTGGCCATTTATTTTTTATACACAAATACAGCCTAAGTTACTCAGGGTGAATGTAGCAGTCATTTTTTTATGTAGCTGAATGTAGCTTTCCAATGGTGAAATAATTTTTGAAATCGGCACAGTAGTTTTTGTGTTTATTCATTACAAATATAAACACAAAAATACAAATCTTTCCTCTTTATAATATTAGTAAGTATAGATTCAAAATGGGAAAGAGATATATATCTATCGCGCTCTAACAGCTGGAGATTTTTGACAACAGAAATGCTGGTGACCTGGAATAACATATACCTAGGCTATAACGAATCAGCAAAAAACGCAGCCAGCAGCTATAAAATAAAAAATGGGTATAAATACGGCTGTATAGGGGCTCTGCTAAGTTAGTAAAAAATTGTAAAAAAATTGCTTACGTAATATTTGAACTTAAAATTCAAAAATAGTTTTGAACGTAATAATTATGCTTATAAATCTTATTATCCTAAATAAATAACCTATTATAAAAAATATCATAAAAAAACGTGAATGTAAAAATACATAATTCTAACTTGACGGCTGTACAAAAAAAACATGCCTCGTAAGTTTGTGAGATTTCGTGTTGCATTACGTTTGTGATTATGATTACTATTGATTGTTTGTGATGTCTTATGCCCGTGATTACTACTAATATCTACATTTGTGACATTTGTATTGTATATAGCATTGCGCACCTATAGGCGGTGGCGATCAGTGAAACGCTGTCATATTTGAAGTTTCACTGATCGCCATCGCAGATTGCTTAGTTTGAATAATAATAAATATAGGTAATAATAATAATAAATATTTTGGACAATCCACACAACACTATCTAGCCCCAAATTAAGCAGAGCTTGTGTTATGGGGGCCAGATAGCTGATATACTACTTAGGTACATTTTTTTTTTTTTTTTTTTGTAAATACATACATAGAATACAATATACAAACTGTCGGTGCGTCATCGCCCGTTTCTTTTCTGAAATTGGCTGAAACTAATCTCTCTTCTTCTCTCTGTCTGTGTCTTATTGCTGATGATAATGCTTATCTTAGTAGACATTACTTCTTTCAGTACATATTGCTTCTTAGTACATTTTACCTATCTCAATACATTTTGCTTCTCAGTACATATTGTTTTCGTCAAAACATTTAGCTTCTATCAGCATAGAACGTCATGTAACGTACGTATACTATAGCACGAACTTATAAGCTTGTTGCGCCCACATGGACATCGTAGACCCCATGGCTTGTCTACGCGTCCTAAGCGCAAACCATCCAGCAACCATCTTCGCAAGATCCGCAATACATCTTGAGTTTTGAAATTGAAGGAGTACAATACAGAGTTATTCATAATTAGCTGCAAATACTCAGGAATTAGGTTCAACAAATAAAATAAAAAATATTTATGAAATGCATTTTTTTAAATTTTGATTTAAGTTTTTGAATCAAAATTTTATTTTTATTAATTTTTTTACGGCTATTGCATAATGATTGCCACGGAGAACAGGACGATGACCCACCCAGGCGGTGACTGAACGCAGAGTGTCGCTCACGGCGCGCGGGCGCGGATCAAAGGTCAAAATAGGTCAGGCGCCAATGATTCCAAAGGATATTCTTTATCGATTTTCTCGGGATTTTCATAACAAAACTTTAAAAAAATCATTTCATAAATATTTTTTATTTTATTTGTTGAACCTAATTCCTGAGTATTTGCAGCTAATTATGAATAACCCTGTATATTGACTGGCCTCTCAGCTCAGTTGGCAGTAGCTCTGCATTCTGCGCCGTAGGTCGTGGGTTCGATCCCCACCGAGAACAAATATTTGTGTGGTTAACACAGATGTTTGTTCTCTGTCTGGATGTTATATTGTATTTTATGTATGTATTTACAAAAAAAGTATTCAAGTATTATATCAGCTATCTGGTTCACATAGTGCGAGCTCTGCTTAGTTTAGGGCTAGATAGTGTTGTGTGGATTGTCTGCAATATAATATATTGCAGTCAGTAAATCTTATTTTTCTCAGAACATCTTGTTCTGTTAGTAAATTTTGCTTCTTCAGCTTTCTTCGTTCAGTAGCTAATCTTGCGGTCTCTGGGTGGTTTCTGCTTGCGAATGTGATGGTGAACGCCTCTAACGTGCTCATTGAGAGTAGCGGCGTGAAGGAACCCTTTGAAGCAGATCTCGCATTTGAACCGACGATCGCCGATGTGTGTCTGTGAGATAACAGAAAAATATTATAAGCAAGTTATATTTTTCAATCCTACTAATATTATAAACGCGAAATTTTGTAGGGAAAGATGGATGTTTGTTACTCTTTCACGTAACGATTTGGCAGTTTGGCTATGAAATCGGTTTCTCAAGTTTTTAACTGACTTCAAATAAAAAAGGAAGACATTCTCAATACGGATGTTTTTGTTTAATGTTTATTTGGCATAATTTCGTAATCTATGAGCCGATTTAAACGAAGTCGATTTGTCAAGTTTTTAAAACTTATTATTTAATCTCATTTTGTAGTAGATAGATAGAAAATACATTATTGCTCAAAAAACTTAGAAACAAATACATAAAAAACTTAAAAACTATTTATCGAAACAATAGGCTGTCTTATCGCTAAGCAGCGATCTCTACCAGGCAACCGTTAGATGGATCGGACTGACTGACTTAAGAGGGATGTTTACCTTACGATGGTTGAACAGATTAGCTGCGCTATGGAACCGCTTCCCGCAATGGTTGCACACATGCCTCGCGGGCCCGTGGCGTTGCGCGTGCAAGCCAAGATGGCGGCGCGTCGCGAACCGAGCGGGACATTGCGTGCATAGGTATGGCTTCAGTCCGGAATGCATGTTAGCGTGGTCCGCGAAGAACGCTGGGTCCTGGAAGGAATGTCATTTTGAAAGAATAGTCGATTTTTTAGTTTCAGAATCCATTGGTTCAATAATACAGGTTAATTTTTTTATTAAAAATCATTAGGGTCCATTTCCGTTGAAAGAAAAAAAAAAGAAAAAAAAAATGCAGTTAATGTTTTCTTATAAAATCAAAGTGACACACTAGCAAAACTGTCTGTTCCAACGCGTAGATTTGACTATATTCCATCTCTTTCTCCGCGCGGTTTCGTCGATCTGCTCCGACGCCAGCCACGCTCTGTCCACCATTTTGTTGCACTGCCGCGTTGTGTTCGCACGAGTTTGTAGAAATTGACTTAAATAAAACGCTAAACTTCATTGTTTTACATAAAATGGACGTCGATTTTAAAGAAAAACCAATTCAAGCAATGAGAAATAGACCCATTTTTTATAAATCATCCAGACTATAAAAATAATATGAAAAAGTAGTTTGTCAGAAGTTAACTGTCTCACGCGCGGTTCCAATGCCCATTTCACTACTCAAACTACACTTGATCGTAGCGGAATTCATCTAGCGGTGCCGCTTTAACGGTTCTGCAGCGGAGGTTGCTACGGACGAGAGCGCTGCTATTTATTCTACTTCACTAAAGATTACTATGATGGCGCTCTCTCCGTAGGCGGTATAGAAGAAGGCTTACCATAAAGGTTTTTCCACACAGATCGCACAGCAAGCGGCGCGCGGTTTGCGAATAGACGGAAGAGTATGGAATGTCGGGGTGGTCCTTCAAGAAATGCTTGTACATACAAGACGTGTACGCCGTAGATACCATCGCTGGACACTGAAAAACATGACACATTAATAGATAAATAAAAATAAATGAAAAAATAAATATTTTGGACAATTCACACAACACTATCTAGCCCCAAATTAAGCAGAGCTTGTGTTATGGGAACCAGATAGCTGATATAATACTTACAAACATTTTTTTTTTGTAAATACATACTTAGAAGACAATATAACACCCAGACAGAGAACAAACAACTGTTTTGTTCACCAAAACAAACAAATATTTGTGTTCACCACACAAATATTTGTCCTCGGTGGGGATCGAACCCACGACCTACGGCGCAGAAGGCAGAGGTACTACCAACCGAGCTGAGAGGCTAGTCGAAATATAATTGGTATGTGTTTATGGTTTAGTGGTAAACTCTTATGTCGGAATTTTTAAGGCTACTTCTAAGGCTCGTATTCAGTAACAGTTCTTGAGTCTGAGTCGACGTCCAAGCATAGATTTTTTGACTGTTTTGACACTATTGAAAAGTGTCAAAAATCACTTTTTGACACTTTTCAATAGAGTGTCTATTGAGGCTCGACTTTATTTTTTTTATTAAGTTCAATCATCCGGCTCGAAGGACCAAAAATTGGTCATTTTAACATGCTTTCTAAGGTTCATGCTTACCAGTTCACACTTGACGAAAGGCTTGTCAGGCGTGTTGATCTTGATCTTTTTAACGGGATTAGGGTCATTAGACCGCTGTGACCTCTGGGCGTACTTCTTAGACGCCCTCTGATGACCTTGTTCAACCTTATGCGTGCGGAGCTCTTCGAGAGTGCCGAATCGAATGTGGCAGTACGCGCATCGGTAGCTGAGATCAAAAAAATATTATTATTTAGATTTTTTTTGAAATTCTTTTGTTATAAAATCACCCTGACTACTCGGATTTATGTTCCTTGAGCTTTTCGGCTGATTCCTTAAAGATCAGGTGACTTCAACAACTGGAATACTAGATAACCCCAAAAATTTCCAAGACTACCCGCAAGTCGGGACCGTAGGTTATTTACGGCACTGTGAGACCCCAAAAACAAGGATCATAATAAGATATTTGGGATTGAGGTCCTATCTCAATCCCAAATATCATATTATGATCCTTTTTAGGGTTCCGTAGCCAAATGGCAAAAACGAAACCCTTATAGATTCGTCATGTCTGTCTGTCTGTCCGTCCGTATGTCACAGCCATTTTTCTCCGAAACCGTAAGAGGTAGACTGATGAAACTTGGCGAGTAGGTGTATTCTGTGAACCGCATTAAGATTTTTACACAAAAATAGAAAAAACACTAAAAATTTTGGGGGTCATTGAACCCATACGTGTGGGGTATTTATGAATAGGTCTTCAAAAATGATGTTGAGGTTTCTAATATCGTTTTTTTTTAAACTTTATAGTTTGCGCGAAAGACACTTCCAAAGTGGAAAAAAGTTGGTCTCCCCCCTCTTAACTTCTAAAATAAGAGAATGATAAAACCAAAAAAAATATATGTTGTACATTACTATGTAAACTTCCAACGATATTTGGTTTGAACGAGATTTAGTCAGTAGTTTTTTTTTTATACGTCATAAATCGTAAACCGCAATTTACCTTTCGACGAACTACAAGAACCTTTATATTATGTTACTTGATGGTACGGAACCCTTCATGGGCGAGTCCGACTCGCACTTGGCTGCTTTTTTCAAAGGGGAGAGTCCATAGTTGAATTCTCTAAACGTTAATACAAAACTTCGAACATCGATTTTCATGGTAGTCCCCTGCTTCTTCTTGTCGTATCACTAGTTCGATTGAACCAGTGTGGTAAAAATTTTAAAGTAAACCTCATAAAGCCTCCTTTCGTGCACTTGATACATGCTTACAATCTTTTTAGGCTCTACGACATGCCGGTTTCCTCACGATGTTTTCCTTCGCCGTTTGAGAGTACTGGCATAGTGCACATATATTTTTGGACAGAGAAACACGACTGAATTTGAATTGAACCCTTAGTACTCACGACTCAGCTTTCTTCGTATGAGACAGCAATGCACATATATTTTTGGACTTTTATTGGTAGGTACACGACTGAATTTGAACCCTTAGGAGGGAATCACAGAGGCGACTCTCCATTCAAACGTAGTCCCCTATTTCCTCCCTGGATAATGCCTCTAGAGTAACTATTTTGTCTCATAAAATCCAGATCTGCTATATACGTGCTCGTATGTTTTCCATTTTTCAGAAACTTATTGATAAAGAAAATATCACCTCCAATTCATATTTCATATAAATCATATGAGGGTCATATTTTCAAAATGGTTACTCTAGAGGCATTATCCAGGGAGGAAATAGGGGACTACGTTTGTATGGAGAGTCGCCTGTGTGGTTCCCTCTTAGTACTCACGACTCAACTTTCTTCGTGTGCGATAGCGCTACGTGTTTGAGGTAAACCTCTCCCGTGTCGAAAGTGATGTTGCATTCTTGGCATGTTGAATGTGCGCCCGGGTTCACGGGGATTTCGTCCTGTAACAATGTATTGTACGGTTGTAGGCAATAAATATTGCACAACGGCTTTTCGGTTTCGTAAATCGCTATCTCTTTCTGAACGCAATCTTCATACAAACTCACACAACGCTCTCTACGCTCTGCGTTGCGTTCTGTACCCATCTGTTTTGTGGTACAGATCGTGTGAGTGTTCAGTTTGTGTGATTAAACTATACATATAGTTGTGTGTTGAATTGGTGCGTACTGATGAGCGAACAAATTTATATTTATTTGACCCTCAAACACATTTAACTTAGTAGTTAACAAAAAAATAAAAATGAACTAAAAGGAAAATACAGTAGAAATAAAATAAATTTGCTTGGATAGGTAGTTGGTAGGTACACTATATAGTACCTATCCAAGCTGTGTTGTGTGGGGCAAAGGGGTCCCGTCTCAGCTTAATGCTGCATACAACCCCACTTGGGTAATGTGCGGCGCTGGTTTCAGATTTTGTGCGTGTGTGTGTAAACTGACCGTGTGTTTAGATTTCCTATGCAGCATCAATCCTACGTCAGAGATGAACGTCATAGCACAGGATGCGCAGGTTGACTTCTTCTTGTCCGCGTTGTGGTCCCGTTGGTGATTCATGAAGGTTGTCTTATTTCTGTAAAAGTTTCAATTAAAATTAAAATTAAATAAAATTAAATATTATTTTATTTCAGATAACTTAATCCATAGTTGTTAGTAGGTACACACTTAAAAATTATGTTAGGCTGGCTCACAAAACAAACAAAACAAATAACAACAATAAATAAATAATGTGCATCACCTATGCCGTCATCACTCGCACACAGTGTTTAATAAAAGGGCTATCCCATTTGGCAGCAATGGTGCCCAGGATGTTATTGGGGCTTCCACGAACTCTGCTCAGCAGCGACGCAATTTTTTTCCGCCTGCAGGCGGCGAACCCGTCAGCGCGCGCCTCGGCAAACATACCGGAGGCGCTGCAGAACCGTGGGAGCCCCAACAACATCCTGAATGCATTATTGTATTGGACTCGAAGGGTATTCACTGCTTTTTGAGTATATGTGATCCATAGGCTGCTCGTGTAAAAAGACTGACAGTAAGCTTTAAACAGTGTTATCTTAACTTCATTTGAACAGCGAGCGAACCTACGAACCAACATGTTAGCTCTAACAGTCAATGCCCTTCGTTCCCTTTCAATGTCTGCCTCATCGCTCAGGTTGTCACATACAATGTGCCCTAGATATTTAAATTGGCTCACCCTTTTCAGGGCAATACCATCTAACATAATGGGTGGTACACTCCCCAGACATTTTCCTTTAGGAGCAAATACCATAAACTCACTCTTCTTGACATTATACTGCAAGCCATGACTAGCAGCAAACTTCTCGCACATTTGCACAAGCTTCCGAAGTGCACTGATAGATGGAGCCAGCAGAACCATATCGTCAGCGTAACTTATGTTATTGACACATACACCATCTACATAACAGCCGAAAGGCTGTCTGCTGAGCCCATCTATCAGTTCATTCACATACAGGTTGAAAAGCTGCGGAGAACTTACCCCCCCTTGTCTCACCCCACATTCCAAGCCGTATGCGTCGGACAGCGTCCCAGACCATTTTACATGATTTACCTGATTATTATACCAGTACTCAAAAACAGAACAGATTTCCTTGGGTAGCTTGGTATCGTGAAGCTTTCGCCACAGTACATCGTAACATACAGTGTCGAAAGCTCTCGATAGATCGAGGAAACAAGCATAGACCGGCGTCTGTCTGTCCACATAATACCTTGTCGTATGTTTAAGGCTCAGTATAGCACTCTCCGTAGACAGACCAGGCCTAAACCCGAACTAACCATCGTGCAATTGTATGTGTTTCGTTAGGTATTTATCGAGAAGCCGGCCTAACACTTTTGCTATAATGGTAGCAAGAGAAATCGGTCTATAATTACATTTATCAGAAATGTCACCCGTTCTGTTCTTGACCAATGGCACAACAATGGTTTTCATTAGCTCATGAGGCAGATATGCATGACTTATACACAATGAGTAAAACATAGATAAAACTCTAGGCAGATGCATTCTTTTCAATGCATTCTTATATTTTACTAGCGGCCGCTCGCGGCTTCGCTCGCCCCGTTCCCGTTACTTTTTCGAGATAAAGTGGCCTATGTCTCCTGGTTCTTAGTCTTCCCACCAACTTTCAGCCAAATCGGTCTAGCTGTTCACGCGTGATGACGTGACTAAGGGAAATAAGGATTCATTTTTATATGCATAATGTATATTTATAGATAGAAATATTTTACAAGTTACTGGTTTGCCTACATCAGGGTTTCGTTTTTTAGTTGGCACGAGTTTATATGTGTAGTCAGTGATTGGTTCACAACTAAAATAAGTTTATTTTGTAACAGTCCTAGTCATCAATCTAAAATGCTCGGAAACATGCGTAGAACGCACGATAGGAGCCGGTGACAGGCTCCTTTCGAAAAAAACTGTTACGAAAAAACCAAAGACACGATAAGAAGTGTAACAATGAAAGGACCAGTGTGGAAGGAGGCACTCACTCAAACACGCTGAGACATGTCGGGCACGAGTATTCCACCCCCTTGTGTTGCTCGTAGTGATTTAACATTACTGGACTGAAACAAACGTCTCGGTTAATGTGGGAACCAAATAGCTCATATTAATACACATACTTTATTTGTAAATACATACCATAGAAAATTATAACACACATATAGAGAACAAATCACACACACAAATATTAATGTTGACCACACAAATATTTTTTCTTTGACATAGTGACATTTGATAAATAATTGATTAATTTTGTATTAAAAATGTTTAAATTAATGGTTTTCCTTTTATTTCTGACAATATGATGATGAATGATGAAGCCTTTCAATCGGTATCGGTATGATAAAGCTACAGGGTGATTATTTTACTTGTGTAACAGGCTCGATTCCCGGTTCAACCATGTAATTATTTAAATATCTATGAACGCAGTTTAAATTTCTTCTTTCAGTAAAATGTTCCATCTACAATATTCAAGGTAATTTCCCTTGTGGCATATCCGTGGGGTGTCCCATGAATATGCCTGAATAACATTGAAGCAAAATAATTTATTTGATTTATTACTTATCGACTGATTTATTTATTACTGAAATACCTGGAGAAAAATGCATACATTACGCCGACAAGAGCGTTGCTCTTAAATAAGAAGAAGACTGATTTATTACTTACCGGAAGACGAAAAGTAGGGCGTCCACCCACCAGATGGACTGCCGACATTGTTAAGATCACAGGAAGTCGGTGGATGGAAAGGGCTCACAATCGTTCTTCCTGGAAATGTGTAGGGGAGGCCTATGTCCAACAAGGGACTTCTTCAAGCTGATGATGATGATGATTACTTACTGAGCTTTGAGGACTGTCAATAATAAATGCAACTTACTAGTGATAAGTGATGAGTGGGCACATCTTGCAGGAGTACACGGCGGAATGACTCGAGGCGCGGTGACTGGCGCGCGTCTTCAGAGACTGGAAGCGCATACCACAAATACCGCATAGAAACTCACCGGCCGCTGGCTGGAACAAATTCAACACCATTGATGGATGTAGGTACTATCACCAAATTTTTGTCTTACCACTTTTTAAACAGATTAGCTAGCTGACTCGGCCTATTTCTTTGTTCAATAATTTTGCAAATGGGAGACGTAAACATCTGTTGCACTTAGTAGCCATCTGTTTTATGACATTTACACATCTATAGACTGGTTAATCTGGTCACAATCAAATCACAGCGGGATATCGGTAACTAGCGTCACAGAAAATGCACCCTTATGGTGGTAAGACAGAACTTTTGGTGATGGTAGGTACTATCACATACTCAAGAGAAGAACTCCCGAGTCTACACAAAAAAAGAAGGGTCCGCAATCTATTAGTTCATGGGTTATAAATAGATGGCCAAATATGTTTTTTTTTCTTTTTTCAACGCTAAATGACTACCATTACAGGGTTTGAACCTGGGTTCCTTCAAGAAGTCGATACGTTGATTGACTGCGCCACGGACGAGGTAGTTTACAAGGCGAAATAATCGATCACTCGTACAAAAGCACTATTTGCCTTCTCACCACTTGTATATATCGCCATTTAGGTTACAAGTGGCTTGTTAAACCACTCCCCAGTCAGTCCCTGACTTCCCAGCTATATACAGTTGACAGGGTCTGGATACTATGCACTAGATTACGCAGTCCGAACACACACTGCGTTCGAAAAAACTGCGGTGCAGACTGCGCACCTATTTTAGCGTGGGTTCAGCATTCATACAGTGTGGTCCCGTTATACGCGAGGCTAATAAGCGAAACGCGTAAGCGTCTGGAATTTCATGAAATTTACGACGTTTTAGTCGCGAGAAAAATATATACTACAGAATACTTGAACTAAACACGCTTGGCAAGCAAAGCGGTGCCGGTGGTGGAAGGCATCTATACAGGACTGGATTCAAACTCGCGAACAAGATCGGAAGGATACAAGGATTCTAGACAAGGAAAGCTCATGACTTTGTATACTGACCGTGTGCCATTTATTGTGGTATTGAAATTGAGTGTGTTTCTCAAAGCCCCGGTAGCATAGCTCGCACTTGTAAGTGGCGTTGACGTAGCTTTTACTATCTTTTCTTCTGTTAAATTCTCCCAATTTTTTCTCTTCCGTGTCCAGGTATTCTGTAATAAATAATAATGATTATAAGAAGACTCTCCTAGCTTTAAAACGTGGTCCTTCTATTAAATAAATACATATTATATTATGACTCGACTTTGACGAGTATGGCTAGAGAGCCAAGATTTAAGAAAAATAAATATTAGTAAAATTCGGAATTTCGAACTCATCACTGACACCAAGCCAGATGCAAACCTATAAACTATTATTACACCGAAATCTATCCATTGAACACAATTAGAACTCTGCTTATCTTTATATCAAGGAAAACAATAAACTACACATTACGACGCCATCTTTCTTCCTCCCCGACTAGTGATGTGTTTTCGTTGCCCGGTCTCAGTAGTGATGTCCTTTTCCTAAAACCGGCTATTACTACATACCTATTTCAAAGACAGTTTCGTAGTCAGGATTGTATTTCTTGAGTAGATGTAAAAGCGCTTTTTTTAATTTGTGATACTCGCCTTGTGAATCTGAAAACAAACAAAAGTATTTTAATATAATATGACCTGTAGATATTAGTGCGCCTTCAATCAGACGTATAGTGCCGCGGTAATTTGAAGGTGCCATCAATATCTTATTAATTCTTTATTGTATTACTAGCAGCCGCCCGCGGCTTCGCTCGCCCTGTTCCCGTTACCTTTCGGGATAAAAAGCCAATGCCCGTGTCCTGTTTCTAAGCTAGCAAGTCGGTTCAGCCGCTCTTGAGTTATAAATAGTGTAACTAACCCAACTTTCTTTTCTATAAAGATACTAGAGGCCTATCCCGGATTAGCACGGGTGGACTTTTTTTTTTAAACACATAAATATTGCCTCACTCAGAGGGTGAATGCATCTATACAATGGTGAAATAATTTTTTCATTGCTCATACTCTGAAAGTAGGTCTGAAGTTGCCTGAGGGGCCTAATTGAAAGTAAAACTTTCAGCCCTAGGGAGAATCGCTTTCTACTGACAGCTGTCAAATTATAAAAAAAAACAAGATCTATTTTATTCAACCATGTTCCAACTTTCTAAAGTCTTTCTAACTACAAGGAGGTCGTTTAACCAAATTCCAACTTTTTATTCAGCAAGTAGGTTGGAAACCCATTACAACGGTATGAAGTTTAAAAAGTCTAATTAGAGCGCAATGTAAAATTTAAATTTAAATAACATAAAGATAGTATTAAATAAATAATATATCTTCTAAATTACTTTATTAATATATCATCCATGTCAACAATATTTATAAAAAATATGATAAAAATTAGAACTGCCTACTATCCTCGTGTGTTGATCCCCTAAACGGCTTAATTATTATATTCGTACTCGTACGTTCAACTATTTCTTTAAAATAACATAGATTTGAGCAAACAATTTACCATTTTTTAAATTATGAAAATGAAAATTTTGGCTGAATAATGCTGGCGAACCGAAGCCGAAGGCCCGCCAGAGAAAAATAAAAAAAAAACCGGGAAGGCGGCAATTCAATCTTCATTTTCACAAATTTTTCTTTCATGTTTTTATTTTTACTTTCCTTGTATTCGTAATGAAAAGCACAGTGTTTACCTCGGATGAAAGTCTTTTAAGTCCCTCAAGCTCAACCCGTCTCGGGACTCAAAAAACGTGACTTTCAACACTCGGGTAACAATGTACTATTGAAATCGGCACAGTAGTTTTTGAGTTTATTCATTACACACATACACACGAAAATACAAAATCTTCCCTCTTTATAATATTCGTAAGTAAAACATAATATACGTAAGTATAGATTAATAAAGATAAGATTATAGTTACCTTTTTTCAGTGACAACATCCTCATATCAGATAGTAAAAAATTATCATAGATTTTTAAGAATATCTCCTTTGTCATCTTAGAATTATCTCCAAGCTCATGTATCTCTCCTCGGTCGAATATTTCTAAAATTCTCTGTTTTATGTTCATGTACTTCTTGTTGGCTTGCGGTGATTGGTCGTCCAGATCAATGCCCCCATTGCCCATTTCTGTGACCCCTTCGTTTATTTCTGAGCCCCCTTCGTTTATTTCTGTGCCCCCTTCAATGCCCATATCTGTAGCCAAATGCGTATCGTCATCACTGTTACCATAATCAACATCTGCAAACTCTATTTTCGTCTTAACTTTACAGTTATTTTTAATTTTTTCAACTTTTGTTTGTAATTTCGGTTCGATTTTTTTAGGTTTTGGTTCGGTTTTTGATTTTGATTTTTCTGGTTTCGTTTTGCTTTTGGATCGTGTATTGGGTTTTCTGACTTCGGTTTTTATGTACCTGAATAAAAAGTGACGATTTTTATCACAAAGAACCGCCGACATCTCCTCTGACTTTTTGGTACTCAAAATCCTTTACGATATCTAGGGCATGTAATCAGATGCATGTCAAAACATTGCATTTTAGTAAAATCTACTGTTAAAATCCTAACTTACTCACGATGTTTTCCACTACTGTTTGAGAACACTGGCATTGTACAAATACATATTAGTGTACACCTTTAGGGTGTTATTAATAATCCTGGCGCAACGCTGGAGTAGTTCAATCGTGTTTTGTCACATTTGCTCGAGTTGACAATTGCATGTCAATGCAAGAGACAAAACACGGATTAACTAGTCCAACGCTACGCCAGGATTATTAATAACACCCTTAGTGTACTGATAGTATGCTTAATATTCTTACCTATCCATTGCTTCTTCAAGTTCGCTGTCGATATAATCACTGTCAGTCCCATGGTAGGCGTTGTCCACATCAGAATCAAAACCATCATTTTCTTCTTTCAATTGAATTTCTATATCTTTCAAGTCTATATCTAGGCGGGTTACCTGTGAATAAGAGACATATTAGACCTGATGAGTAAAGAATATGTACTTATATTTTAATATTAAAATATGTGTAATTGAGGAATTGCAATTGAAATCGGGATTTAACACAAGTGAGGTATTTTATAAGCTGCGAAGCTGAATAGAATAGAATGAGAATAGAAAATGTGTGTTTGTTCCCTGTCTGGGGTGTTATATAGTATTCTTAGTATGAATTTACATGTATTTAATCAGATACTTGGCTCAAGCCTGACTCCCATCATACTCAGCTTAGTTTGGGGTTAGAAAGTGGTGTATACACATTGCCTATAACAGACAATTTCTAGTTTTTAAATTAAAGTTTATTTCAAAATAACCAGGTAAGAACAACAAATAAATATTAGATGCACAAATACTACCATCCAGCCTCAAACTAAGCAAAGTTTCTATGGAAACTTACCCTCATATTGCTAAGTGGAATATTCTCTTGCGCGTCATTAGAATCGTTGCTTTGCGTGTTTTCTAGGAGCTGGTGGCCGAACACCGATTCCTCAGTATCCTTCTCCGCATCGTCGGGCGTCGGTCCGTGGTCTGTGTACTTGTAATGCGCGGCTTTCCGGCGAGCTAAGGGGGAGCACAACCCGAGGGACGGAGGGGGTAATAAGACGTGTAAGTTTTTTGGAAATATCTGTAAAGAAATGATTTCTTAAGATCGTGGTAGTTTTAGCCCGTTGGTCCGATGACATTGTCGGTAGTTGGGCAGCAATGGCGGAGATTGGCACAGGACCAATGAGAGTGGCGTATTAGAGAAGAGATCTATACCCAGCAGTGGGTGCCTGCAGGCTAAATAGATAGAATAATGGTAATTTTGCCCTTAAAATTATACTTATACTTCCGATTTTTTTTTGTTTCTCTAAAACAGTGATCAGATTTAGGTACACTTTGATTACAAATTGTCTGTAATAGCTGCACTCAAGTCAAATTAAATATCATAGTATAATTAGGAGCTGGTAACAATTGCCTTTAACAAAGCGTTGCCTTGTAGGTCAGGGAGTTTAGTATAGAGCTATTACCATAAGTTTTTTCTTCCGCCATGCTTTAAGCACTGCATTGGCTCGGAGACACTTCTGCTTAAAGTTGTAGCACTTTCGGAGTTGATATTCACACATCCTGCAGTATTTTAAACTTTGATTCTCGTGTGTCTGAAATAGAACATAATCTCATGACTCCCGGACTCTCATGTGACACCATGGAGACGATAATATCATGTTTGATTGTTTCCTATTAGTATCAGGCTACTTTTTACGCTGATGCAGCATAAGGAACTCTTTTTTTGAAGTCACTACATGATAATTAGAGTCATTCTTGATATTGGATATGGTAGTGCATTATAATGTACTTCCACATTTGATATCTATGCCCTTCCATATTCCAATATAATGGTAAAAATATATCATTGTTATTGTTTAAATAAATACATTGTTTTTTCATTGTTTTCAAGCCCGAATCAGAATAGTTTCAGACTATTGAGATGGTTGATGAACTGGAATTGGTGGATGAAACTGTCTGTGGGTAAAAAGGTATTTTGGGAACATTTAGCTTAAATGTGTGACTTACGTCGTATTCACATAGTTCGTCGTAGAAGTCGTTGATAGAAGCATCAACGTCCTTTGCACCAACATCAGATCGCAAACATATCCGACACACTTTTACTTTTATTTTAGACATCTTTACGTAGGGTATATCATATTTCTAGCACAGATTTCTTCTTGAGGTGAGGAGTTCAGGATGCTTTGCTAGCAAAGGGTTTTTTAATTCATAACATTTCACACAGGAAAGAACCAAACCTAGCCCATCTCAATCTCATTTATATTATAGGAGTATCATTACTATGATTTTAATAAATAACTCTAATGAGTATGGCCGATATTATTTTCACGAAAAAAAAGAAGCAGATTTCTATGGTGAAAGTGTGCGTTGTGCGGAAGGCATTATTGTACGACCCGCTATTGCACAGCAGGATAATGTACACACCGTTATTACCATGCCAGGGTTTGGATTAACGTGGCGTACAATAAAAGGTCGCGAAATAACATGCTGTACAATGTCGTCACGTGTTGTTATTGTACGCCCCGTTATTACGATGCCAGTTAAGCCTCGTGCACACTGTAGCAATTCTATAATTTATTTTTGCTGTTTTGTTCTGGCAGCGGATACTTGTACTTGTCCTTGATACCTTATAGGGCGGATCCGACTTGGATAGGTTAAGTTATATTAGAATATCTATATAACGCACAAGGCGAGCGAGCAAAGCAAGGGTGCCGTGGCGGTGGCCGCCACAGTGCCAGAAAATGTTTTTTTACATTCACCCCAAAGAGGCTATTCTCTTCAGGAGCAGTATCCATTGCCTACAAAAAATAAGAAATAATTATATTGCTTCAGTATGCACTAATGGCATCCAACTAACATGCTGTACAATAACATCACGTGACTATTTTGTGTACCCAGTTAAATTCGCAGCCAGTTATTGTACGAAAGGTTAAAACGAATCCAAAAAACAAAAAAGCAGCCAAGTGCGAGTCGGACTCGCCCATGAAGGGTTCCGTAGCATCAAGTAACATAATATAAAGGTTCTTGTAGTTCGTCGAAAGGTAAATTGCGGCTTACGATTTATGACGTATAAATAAAAAAAAAAAATAAAAAAAAAACTAGATCTCGTTCAAACCAAATATCGTTGAAAGTTTGCATAGTAATGTACAACATATATTTTTTTTAGTTTTATCATTCTCTTATTTTAGAAGTTAGAGGGGGGCGGACCAACTTTTTTCCACTTTGGAAGTGTCTCTCGCGCAAACTATTCAGTTGAGAAAAAACGATATTTGAGATACCCCACACGTATGGGTTCGATGAAAAAATTTTTTTTGAGTTTCATTTTCAAGTATGGGGACCCCCAAAATTCATAGTTTTTTTCTATTTTTGTGTCAAAATCTTAATGTGGTTCACAGATTACATCTACTCGCCAAGTTTCATCAGTCTAGCTCTTACGGTTTCAGAGAAAAATGGCTGACATACGGACGGACAGACAGACAGACAGACAGACAGACATGACGAATCTATAAGGGTTCCGTTTTTGTCATCTGGCTACGGAACCCTAAAAAAGGTTTCGTTTTAACTGGGTGTACAATAACATGCTGTACAATAACTGGACGTACATTAACCGGACCCCGTTGTGCCACACAAGTGCCACAGACAGAAAAAATAGTGTCTGTCGCTCTCATCATCTGTCTCAGTCTCAGTCTGTCCTGTCATGTCGTGCCGTGTGTCTGCAATTCGTAGACGTGCAATCTTTGCGTAGACAGAACATAGATGGACAGAAAGAAAGGTTTCTCTTTCAACGAATCTTTGGGTCTGGCGCATTTGTGAAATTGAACGTTCTGTCTACAGAAATTGAATTGTCAGAATGTCGACATCTGCCTCAAATAAACAAAACATGACAACAATATTATGTCGGATATGCTTGCGCTCAGGTTTGGGAACCAAGGATAACGACGAGAAACTGGGAGTCTTTCTCAGTGAAATTTGTAATTTCGATGTAAGTTAAGGAATTGCTTTACGTATGGGCCTGCCTGCGTACAACCTGCGTATTGCATTTGCTAGGTTACCCCTCGACTCCCGCCGCCAGACGTTTTTTTCAAGATTATGGCCGATATGGCCATTCAGGTGGCGGTGGGGTGTGGATCTCCATTTGTTGACATAGTACTTTAGTGTGTTGCTCCGTAATTGTGTGAGTTTTGCATATTATAATTAATATTGTGGACAAAATACACAACACTAGCCCCAAATTAAGCAGAGCTTATAATATGGGAACCAGATCCCTGACTTATTAATATATACATTTTTTTAATACATACTTAGAATACAATATACCACCCAGACAGAGAACAAACAAAATGTGTTCACCACACAAATATTTTTTTTCGGTGGGGATCAAACTCATAACCTATGGCGCAAAAGGCAGAGCCACTATGTGCCAGCCAACTGTGAAGTACCTTCAGTCTAAAAGAAATAATTATAATGATTTATTATTTAGGTAATGTTACAAAAAGCAGTCCTCGCATTCAAGCCACCACTTCTTCTATACAACAACGGATTACAAAATTACAATAGGTAGTAGAAGTAGAGCTCTTTGTGAAGGGCTTGTCCAATAAGCCTATTTCTACCACGAAGCAGCATTGCTGTGGGTATGAAGGGTGAGGGTGCTGGTGCAATTACTGTCTGGCGGCATGTGAGGCTGAACTTCTGTATGCCTCCTGTTGATGAATGCAAGGCATATTCCTGGACTTACAACGCCATACTATGTTATGGGTGATGGTTACCGCTTAACATTAGGTGGGCCATGTGCTTGTTCCATCAACTACTTGTATAAAAAGCTTAGATCTAGTGCTTTCAATTATGAACAACTAAACCATGCTCTATTATAATAATTATATTTCAGGTTGTAAAGTCTGGAATCCTCTCGTTCTGCGCAATTTGTGAACATCAGCTGAGGAAGTTCTACAACTTCAGAGAGAAGTGTCGGCGAGCCCAAAGGATACTCAAAACTAAAAAAACACTGAGAACAGTAACTATAATATTTATTACAAAGGAATTAATGTTGCAATGTCCCTGTAGTAAGAGAATTTGAATTTTTTTAATGCAAAGAAATGATATAAAAATATGTATATTTTTCAGAAAAATATAGAGAAACTACACCAGCTGATGCCTCCAGATTCCTTAGGGGTCTTAACAGTGACGGCCAGGCAAGGAGTTTTTTATTTCGACTATGACGAACTACAACTCAACGGTATTCAAAACCTACAAACACAAGTGGCAGCCGAGGCTATCCACCTGACAACAGAACCAATTGAAGTTAAATTTGACACTGACTCTAATACAATTATTGATACAGAAGATGAGTCCAATCTAGATTTTGCCTCATTGCTAAATGATAATGCTGACAATTTGGAAGAAATTGAACTAGAAGCAAAAAACAAGAAGAACAGCTTGATTGATCATAAAGGAACAACATTAGAGGAGTTCAGTGATAGCGATTTAGATGTTGACGATCCATTTTATAAATTATGCTTTGCCAAGGAAATTATAACGCAAAACACTCGAAAAATCGATTTCCATCAATCAGACAGTGACACAAAAGAACAGGAAGTCATACTTTCCAATAAAAGAACTGCACCTCCTAACAGACAGAACAGAAACTCATCTGTTAGTGAGAGTGCATCACTAACAGATGATAATATGCTATCTGAAGAGCTGAACTTTCTAAGCAAAAGGAGAACAAAAAGAAAAAAGAAACCGCTAATTGATACACAAAGGTGTATGTTGGAAGTGAAAGAGTATGTGTTGGAACAAATGAATGAAGGTAACTTGGATCTTGGAAAGAATGTTACATTGACTAAGGAACAGTTTTTGGAGATGTATGCGAAGTGCGATAAAAGCTGGCTGTCGAGATATAAACTGCTTAAACAAGGTGAGACTAAACTCCAAAATCCACATTATGCCGGGACGCCTAGCATCTGACAGTATGTACACTTCTCACAATCCGTCGATGCGCTGTGGCCCGGCATAATGTGCGCGAATCTTATCTCAGTTGTCGAGTCTTATCTCAGTTGCTGTGTGCTGCCAAGATCGGAATTATACCTTTAGGGTGTTATTAATAATCCTGGCGTAGCGTTGGACTAGTTAATCCGTGTTTTGTCACATTTGCTCGAGTTGACAATTGCATGTCAATGCAAGAGACAAAACACGGATTAACTAGTCCAACGCTACGCCAGGATTATTAATAAGACCCCTAAGGCGTTATTAGAATCCTGGCGTAGCGTTGGACTAGTTAATCCGTGTTTTGTCACATTTGCTCGAGTTGACAATTGCATGTCAATGCAAGAGACAAAACACGGATTAACTAGTCCAACGCTACGCCAGGATTATTAATAACGCCCTTAAAGCCGATTTTGTGAAGCTCGCGCTATCAATGAATTCTTCACGTAATCAATCTGACTGTCGACTTACATGTATGCGTGTAGGGAAGCTGACAGTCACATTAAATATCTAATTTATTTTTAAAACTGATGGAACAACATGTGGCCCGCCAGATGTTAAGTGGTAACCATCGTGCAAAGCATTCCGACGTTGGTCACGCACACCGTGCTCTACGATGCACTTGCCGTGTGTCCATCAGCCTCATGTGCCAGTAACTTCACCGGCACCCACCCCCCTCAAACCGAAACACAGCCATGCTGCTTCACAGCAGAAATAGGCATGGCATGACTTGATACAATACAAAGATCATTGAGACCTATGGGAGCAAGACCGCCAAGTGATGCTTCTTGTTTTAGTAACTTAATGCGTTATTTACCGTCAGTCGCTGTTTGCTTAGGCAAACAGCATTTCGTTGGATTGTGAATATAAATACCAAAGTTTTTTAGCATTTTTGCCAAGCTCACTTTCAGTTTACACAATTGTTTTTCAGATCATGGTTATGGAGCGAGGATAATAAAATTCCTTCTCTACCTCATAAAGCGATACAGTCCCGAATACGAGACAGTATTCGACATACAATACCTCACCACTAAGGACTCAAAACTAGCAGAGTTCCAAGCGAGAAAGAATTACAAGCAGTATTTGGCAGCTGAGTTTAAGTGCGACAAATGTTATAGAGGGTTCACTGCGCAATGTATGCTTGATTACCATAACAAGTGGCATGACGTGAGTACATATATTATTTAAATTACATCAGTAGGTACTTCTGTGTCAAGGTTGGTCCGTGTGGTAGGTACTTAATTAAATTAAATTAAAATTTGTTTATTCAGATGTCACAAGATCCATTCATAAAGCTAACACAACACATACAATAGTAAAATAAAAAATAAAATAAACAGAGAACATTACAGTAGGAGTTCATACGAATGGTTAGTATGAGAGCCTTAATTAATTAATCGAGTGAGCGAAGCGAACGAAGATCTTACAAACAACTTAGGCAATTTGGCATTTTATGTGCGTATGTATGTCCGAAAGCGCGATGGGTCGACGACATCGTGAAGGTAGCAGGAAACACCTGGACAAGAGACGCGCAGGACAGGGGAGGCTGGCAAAATATGAAGGAGGCCTATTATTTATTTATTTAATTAATTAATTAATAAGGTCTACATTTCGACCACTTACACTAATTAATACTAAAACTAAGATTAAAATAGAGTCAAACCAAAAATGTCAAAATCAAACCAAAATAAAAAAAAGCAGCCAAGTGCGAGTCGGACTCGCCCATGAAGGGTTCCGTAGCATCAATTAACATAATATAAAGGTTTTTGTAGTTCGTCGAAAGGTAAATTGCGTTTTACGATTTATGACGTATAAAAAATAAACTACTGTCTAAATCTCGTTCAAACCAAATATCACTGTTGCCGTTTTAGCATTTTTAGTGCTAAATTTAGCATATTTCATGACTCTTTAGCATGTAAATTTTGCATCTAGCATATTGCATATTTTGGCATTTCAAATCAAAATTCAATGTCAAAAGATTATTTAATAGAGACCGACCAGAGACATTATTTTTTATCTATGGTTTTCATTGAGGTGTGGCAACTCTCTGGATCAGGGACTTCCCTGAAATTAGTTTCTGATTGTTTTTACGTAACGAACGTTTCGCGTCCGAACCCCACTTGACTCTTGAATAAATTCATTCCATGTGATTTGTGAATGTGAAGTGAAAGTATGCCTCTTAGATATGAGCAACATTATCGCGAAGAATGGGAAAAGATAAGCGAGTATAAGGATTGGCTTTTGGATGGATTTTGCTAACATTTGGTGCGTAACGATACTTTAAAGCCTAGAATAACATGTTAGGCTACTGTTCTACCAAAAAATTATACACAGAAAGGTTAATGACAAAATTAGGATTTTAGCATGTTTTTTAGCATTTTTAAATACAAAAATAGCATTTTTTAGCATTATTTGGAGCAAGTTCTAGCATTTTCTCAAAATAGAAAACGGCAACACTGCCAAATATCGTTGGAAGTTTGCATAGTAATGTACAACATATATTTTTTTTAGATTTATCATTCTCTTATTTTAGAAGTTAGAGGGGGAGCGTGGTAGAGGCGCAATTTACCTTTCGACGAACTACAAAAACCTTTATATTATGTTATTTGATGCTACGGAACCCTTCATGGGCGAGTCCGACTCGCACTTGGCTGCCTTTTTCATTAGTACTGTAGATTCCTGCAGTAATGGATATAGAAATTGCTGCTGCTGTTTGTCTTTGTTCTGTGAGCTATTATAGCTATTAATAAATTAATTTACCACAGCTCTTAAAACTTTTAGGCCTCACTTCCTGGAAATGTGTAGGGGAGGCCTATGTCCAGCAGTGGACTTCTTCAGGCTGATGATGATGAGATAAGATTTAACGGCCATTTAGTCATTTGTTAATAACTAAGAGTACGGTGAAATCCAATGAAATAATGTTTGTTTCAGCCGACTCGTCAGCACGTTTGCCACATTTGTTCAATGCGATTCCTAACGCGCAAAACTCTCAGTAAACATAATCACCTCGACGGAGCGCATTCCTGCGTCTATCGATGCAAACTGTGCGATGTCCTCATATATTACTTGTAAGTTTTTAGCAGATAAACAAGCATATGGCCCACCTGATGTTAAGTAGTAACCATCGCCTCTAACAAAGCATCAGCCTTTAACGCACGTCAGGAACGTGCCCTACGATGCACTACCCTGCGTCCATCAACTTGAGGCATACTGATGTTCAGCCTCACGTGCCAGTGATTTCACCGGCACTCACACCCTTCAATCCGAAACAGCAATGCTACTTCTCCAGACGAGCCATTCACAAAGAGCTCTACTACTACGATAGTCTAAGATCCCGCTAATAGAAGGACCTTCACCGAGCTGGTTATTTAATGAAACGTATTTTATATTTAATTAAACATGCCAATAAATATATTTTCTCTTAAACATGAGCGGAAATATTGTCATTACTTTTGAATACAGGGTTATTCATTATTAGCTGCAAATACTCAGGAATTAGGTTCAACAAATAAAATAAAAAATATTTATGAAATGATTTTTTTTAAGTTTTGTTATGAAAATCCCGAGAAAATCGATAAAGGAATCATTGGCGCCTGACCTATTTTGACCTTTGATCCGCACCCGCGCGCCGTGAGTGACACTCTGCGTTCAGTCACCGCCTGGGTGGGTCATCGTCCTGTTCTCCATGGCAATCATTATGCAATAGCCGTAAAGAAATTAATAAAAATAAAATTTTGATACAAAAACTTGAAAAAATTTTTGATCAAATTTAAAAAAAATAATTTCATAAATACTTTTTATTCTATTTGTTGAACCTAATTCCTGAGTATTTGCAGTTAATAATGAATAACCCTGTATAGAACACGCGAAGTATCATATTTACGTAGACTGAAAAACCAAAATCACTTCCCGGCGCGTTCTCGCTCCGGCAATGTTGTATGAAACGGTGTGCTGTTTGAATTTACTCTTTCATCTATCGTACACATTGCGTTCTCGTGGCTGTATAGCCACAGATGCGTTTACTTTTCGGCACAAATTCTGTAAAATAAAATAAAAAATTGGCGGAGTTCGTTGTTATTTGGTTAATAAAAAATAAATGTCTTATGTAAAATACCCTTTTTTATTTCCTTGCATTTTTTTAAGAAAAGCACTATACAGGGTGTCCCATAAGTCAACGTCCAGCCGAAAACGGGTGATGCGCCAAGTCATGACAGTTATCAGAAAAATATATGAAAAAATATTTGTTATGTAACTTTCGAGTTATGAGTATTAAAAAAAAAACAGAAAAATCTGACACCCTGTGATGATCTTTTCAGTCCTGTGACTACAAATATTAACTTTTCATGAAACTTTTTTCTGCAACGTAAGCATGAATAACCCTCCTGTAAATTACAATTCAAAATCAAGCCATAACTGCCTCAGTTTTTAATGAAATCGTGGAGTTTTGGCCAACGTTTCATTTCAGATAATTACATCACCCAACTTTAACCGTCTGTACCGCAAAAAAAATGTACTACACTATCATGGCATGTAATTTTAAAAATTGGCGCATTTATCTAGGATTCCAAAATGGTATAATACTTGCCAGAGTACTCCTTAGTTTTGGAAATAAAAAATGTTTTTTTCAACTAAACCGGATTTCCAATCAATTTTATTTCATGAGATAAAATGTTTGTACCCTTTAAATGATGGACTTAAAATGCCTACGCTGTGTTTTTAAGTGACTCACAATTCACAGGTACAAGTAAATACCATTTCGACAATGCAAGTAAACAGATAGAGCCACCATCTTGTCGAAAGAGTAATAACCATGGGTGTTCAAGTAATTTGTTAGTTTTAGGTGAAAGTTTGAAATAAAATTCAATCATAGGATTTGTTCAATCGTGATTTTAATTTAACTACATCAAGGATTTACAGCAAATGTTCAAACTGTTAGCCTTCAGCAGTAATGCAAGCTCTACATTTCCTTAAAAAAAATCAGCTGTCTGTAAAGTCAGTTAACTGACGACAGTTGAACGTGACAACGTCATACAGCTGTCCACGCGGACGCATCGCTCACTCAAGTAGGAGAGAGACAGATGTCGAACGCTGCCGAACGCGGAGGCCGATTGTGCCTCTTTGTCGCTCGTACCGCGCTCTCACTTGCACTTCAAGTATTAAATAGAACGCCTCAGAGCGAGGTAACGCCGCAGGAGTCATGTTTTTTCGTACGAGCAGCCGCCGGCTCCATCGAATTATAAGATGTTATCACGTCAAAAACCGTGTAATAAGACCGGCGACGGGCGAAGGCAAACTTTAGATTAAATCACGATTGAAGTTATCCTATGATTGAATTTTATTTCAAACTTTTACCTAAAACTAACAAATTACTTGAAAACCCATGGTTATTACTCTTTTGACAAGATGGTGGATCTATCTGTTTACTTGCATTGTCGAAATGGTATTTACTTGTACCTGTGAACTGTGAGTCACTTAAAAACACAGCGTAGGCATTTTAAGTCCATCATTTAAAGGGTACCAACATTTTTTCTCATGAAATAAAATTGATTGGAAATCCGGTTTAGTTGAAAAAACATTTTTTATTTCCAAAACTAAGGAGTACTCTAGCAAGTATTATACCATTTTGAAATCCTAGATAAATGCGCCAATTTTTAAAATTACATGCCATGATAGTGTAGTACATTTTTTTTGCGGTACAGACGGTTAAAGTTGGGTGATGAAATTATCTGAAATGAAACGTTGGCCAAAACTCCACGATTTCATTAAAAACTGAGGCAGTTATGGCTTAATTTTGTATTGTAATTTACAGGAGGGTTATTCATGCTTACGTTGCAGAAAAAAGTTTCATGAAAAGTTAATATTTGTAGTCACAGGACTTAAAAGATCATCACAGGGTGTCAGTTTTTTTTGTTTTTTTTAAATACTCATTACTCAAAAGTTACATAACAAATATTTTTTTATATATTTTTCTGATAACTGTCATGACTTGGCGCATCACCCGTTTTCGGCTGGACGTTGACTTATGGGACACCCTGTATATGCCTCGGCCGAAATGGCAATTGCCTGTCTCGTATCATTGAAGTCCTCGCCTACGGCTCGGCCTTCAAACTCATACTACTATTTCGCTGCCTTTGCAATAATGTACTAATATATGGGTTGCCTATCAAATTTCAGTCCAGGATAATTATGATTAATTAATAATTAAAAAAAAAAAAATTTAAACTTTCCACTGGTTTGTTTATTAAACAAATTCTATACCAATCGAAAGTATAGACCCCAGTATTTTTATTCAATAAACATACCGGTGCAAAATGCTAGTATCGATTTACCTGTTTATACCTGGCTACCCGAGAGTTGTGACCGGAAAAAAATAGGCAACCTAACGTTTGCATATTCTATGGGGTCTATACTTTCGATTGGTATAGAATTTGTATAATAAACAAACCGGTGGAAAGTAAAAAAAACAATTATTTTCTTTAATTATTAATTAACTATATCCTGGACTGAAATTTGATAGGCAACCCATATAGAATATATTTATTGGCATGTTTAATTAAATATAAAATACGTTTCATTAAATAACCAGCTCGGTGAAGGTCCTTCTATAGCGGGATCCTATACTACGAGTCATAAGTCTATCAACCGTGGTATCGCTATACCAAATTGGGAATGGGAATCCTGACTGATATTTTTTTTTTAAATAGCATAAATCTAGAATGTTTTTCATCATCAACTTGAACAAGTTCACTACGGCACATAGGCCTGCCCTATACATTGAGTTGGGGGAATAGTGTGCAGACAAATGACTACATGTTGGACCAGTCCATTTATAACTAACTGATCTCTAGCCTAGGTTACATAAGTAGGTACTCGGTACACCACAATAGGGTCTACACTGACGTCACATGATGGGGTGTATTCCTATACATTTCCAGGAAGAACTATTCTGAGCCCTCGGCAAAAAAATTCGGCAAATTTATCATGCGCACTTGATGTGCGGGCCGGTTTTTCCGCAAGTAGGCCGCTGGTGTGGGCCCTTTTGGCGTGACCCTTGACACCCGTTGCTCGAACTTTTTTAGGTTCTACGACACGCTTTCCTCACGATGTTTTCCTTCACCGTTTTGAGAGTACTGGCCTATGCCAGCACATCCATTTTTCGACAGAAAATCTCATTGGTCCACGACTGAATTTGAATCCACGACCTTCGGATCGAAAGGCTGCTCTCATTCTGAGCCCTCTAAACCACTAACATCCCGCGATCTTAACCATGTCATCCCTCCATCGGGTGGTGGGCGTCCTCAATATAATGTTTGATTCATTGGTTTCAGCGACGCTATGTTCAATCACTACCGGCAACATAAAGGCGTGACGTACTCTTGTGATACCTGTGATCAAGTTTTCAGGTGAGGGAAAGTGTTTTTATAACGCTTTTATTAGCTTCACCTGTATGTATGTTTGTATGTAACTGTAACCGACCCCTTTGAGCTCGATTTTGTCCTACTTTGAACGATCACATTTGATTCAAACTTTGCACACCTGTCAAAGGTCGATGTCAATGCAATAATATGAAAAAAAAAATATAGTTTAAAAAACTAAAAAAACACGCTTTTAAAACTAATTGAACTAAGAAGTTAAAAATAAAACTGTAATAATCAATTGAAAAATTTATATTATTGTACAAAAAGCGTGGGGGGCTTGATTTTGATTGTCGTAAATATTTTATCAATAGTTTATTATATCTGAAGTTATTATAAAAAGCACCCTCTTCGTCAACCAAACTCTTCGTTCGCTTCGCTCACTCGATCAAATATAACATTCGACCAATCAAAATCAAGATATTCTCTCGCAAAATTAAGTCGGGCAATTTTGTGGTAAGGTTTGAGTTCCACTCTTCGTAATGTCGAACAATATCAGTTATTTGCGCGGCGGTTAGTATCGGCCGTCGTCGTTCTGAATTGTTTCTATGGTCAGTTACATCCTCCTCTTTCCAGGACAGTACTGGAAACAAGAGGCTTATACTCTGCAGTAGTATACGGGCTGAGATGATGATATGCCCAAGTTTTCGATTGGGTAGTTAGCGATGGTGGTAGTATAACTAAAGACGCTTTTTCAGAAGTAGAAGCGCTCTATATAACCATCGCGCAAGGCACACGGCTTACCAATGCGCGTATTGCTCCCGTCAGTTATTGACCAGCGCCACACTTGACATTCATATCAAGCAGAAACATCCAGTGAGTACATTTTACAATATTACTTCCTGAACAAGTCTGGGAATGATTGGATGAGACGCGCGAGGGACTGGAAAGAGTGGTGTAATAAAGAGAAGGCCTATACTGGGCAGTGGGTGCAAACGGGCTGAGATGATGATATTATGTCCAAGTTTTCGATAGTCGTAGTATCGGTGGTATAACTAAAGATGGTCTTTCAGAAGTAGAAACGCTCTATTGTTGTGCATTATAGTACTAAAATCAATGTTTTTACCTACATAATGTTCTGCCGTTTTCTATGTATCGTGTTGCGGTTGTGCACGTAAATCAAATATTAGCTCTTGAATTCATCTTTATCGCCGTATTTATAGTAATTTATTTTATACAAATTAGCATTTTATTTGTCATTATCTTGTGTCGAATTCTAATTATTTTAGAAAGTAGGTACTTACACGGTGCAACAGATACTGAGCCAGGGCCTTATTGACCTATAGTGAGTTGCTAATAAGTTACTACCTGTTGTAATTAGTTATTAAGTAGTCATAAGGTCAATAAAATGTTTTTCCTTCTTTCTTTCTTTCTATCTTTGTTAGTTTGAATTTTTGTCTAGTTGTTGTACCTATTAGTGGCAGAGTCCGTGACATCGCCAAACCGGCTCTGTCGGAAGACCAGCGTTGGTTGCTAGCCAACCAACATATTATTATGCTGAGCCAGACTCCGTTTTGCAACGCACAAAGCTCACCTCTGTAGTTTAGTGATAAGTTTATATTGATAGTGCGAGTTTTGCTTAGCAAATAAATATTTTTACTTTCTTCTTTCTTTCTTTCTATTTATCTCTCCATTTCAGCATCGCGAAACGCACATGGCTTACCAATGCGCGTATTGCTTCCAAGGGTTCATGACCAGCGCCACACTCGACTCTCATATCAAGCTGAAACATGCAGTGAGTACATTTTACAATATTACTTCCTGAACAAGTCTTCTTATCGTGTCGCTGGTTCATTCGAACAAAGTGTGGTGAAAGGATTTTAAGTTTTAAGTGCGATGTTTTTTTTTCACTCCTTGAGAGATTGGAAAATAAAAAGCAGCCAAGTGCGAGTCGGACTCGCCCATGAAGGGTTCCGTAGCATCAAATAACATAATATAAAGGTTTTTGTAGTTCGTCGAAAGGTAAATTGCGGTTTATGGTTTATGACGTATAAAAAAAAAACTACTGACTAGATCTCGTTCAAACCAAATATCGTTGGAAGTTTGCATAGTAATGTACAACATATATTTTTTTTAGTTTTATCATGCTCTTATTTTAGAAGTTAGAGGGGGGGGGACCAACTTTTTTCCACTTTGGAAGTGTCTCTCGCGCAAATTATTCAGCTTAGAAAAAAACTACATTAGGAACCTCAACATCATTTTTGAAGACCTATCCATAGATACCCCACACGTATGGGTTTGATGAAAAAAAAATTTTTGAGTTTCAGTTTCAAGTATGGGGACCCCCAAAATTTATAGTTTTTTTTCTATTTTTGTGTAAAAATCATAATGCGATTTACAGAATACATCTACTCACCAAGTTTCATCAGTCTAGCTTTTATGGTTTCGGAGAAAAATGGCTGTGACACGGTCGGACAGACAGACAGACAGACAGACAGACAGACAGACATGACGAATCTATAAGGGTTCCGTTTTTGCCATTTGGCTACGGAACCCTAAAAATGGATAGAAAAACTTCTTGGTACTGGTATTAGTTGGTTGGATTTGAAACCACGACCGAAGGATCGAAAGGCCGCTAGCACTGCACTAGGCCACCAGTGCTCTCAGTCTAAAAGGCTCGATGGATTTTGGTAAATGAGGTATCGTTGGGATCGCCTGGATTACGAGTGGCATGGCTATAAAAAATCAAAACGTCCAAACACACATCCATAGAGGGTTTTTTGTTTTCCCACTTTTGTTATAAGCGTGTTAATAAGTAGGTGTCAAGTTAAATTAATATTAGCAAAACCGTCATAATATTATTATTTAATTAATGGGCCATCCACACAACACTATCTAGCCCCAAACTAACCTTAGCTTGTACTATGGAAATCAGCAACTGTTACAATATTTGTATACTTTAAAGGAAGAAATGTCATGTTTATTGATCGAGTGAGCGAAGCGAACGAAGATCTTACAAACAACTTGGGTAATTTGGCGTTTTATGTGCGTATGTATGTATTTATGTATTTGTCCGACGATAACTTTCGAACCGTTGTTGTTCCGATCTGCATGAAATTTGATTAGTCGATAGCTTGTACTTGAGAAATTTACTGGTAAGTATATGAGTACAATCAGATGAGGGTTTATTAAGATATGGGGTTTTTTAAGGGTGCAAAAATAAAAAAGCAGCCAAGTGCGAGTCGGACTCGCCCATGAAGGGTTCCGTACAAGAACCTTTATATTATGTTACTTGATGTAACATAATAAGGTTCTTGTAGTTCGTCGAAAGGTAAATTGCGGTTTACTGTTTAAGACGTATAAAAAAAAAACTACTGACTAGATCTCGTTCAAACCAAAAATCGTTGGAAGCTTACATAGTAATGTACAACATATATTTTTTTTAGTATTATCATTCTCTTACTTTAGAAGTTAGAGGGGGGGGGACCAACTTTTTTCCACTTTGGAAGTGTCTCTCGCGCAAACTATTCAGTTTAGAAAAAAACTATATTAGAAACCTCAACATCATTTTTAAAGACCTATTCATAGATACCCCACACGTATGGGTTCGATGAAAAAAAAATTTTTGAGTTTCAGTTTCAAGTATGGGGACCCCCGAAATTTATAGTTTTATTTTTATTTTTATGTTAAAATCTTAATGCGGTTCACAGAATACATCTACTCGCCAAGTTTCATCAGTCTAGCTCTTACGGTTTTGGAGAAAAATGGCTGTGACATACGGACGGACAGACAGACAGACATGACGAATCTATAAGGGTTCCGTTTTTGCCATTTGGCTACGGAACCCTAAAAAGTTACACAAAAAAATCAAGTTACATGTCATATGAAAGAACTTTGTTTGGACGTTCCAAAACAGTTTTTACTTTTTTCTGAGTACAATCAGATGAGGGTTTATTAAGATATGGGGTTTTCTATGGGTGCAAAAATAATAAAGTTGCACAAAAAAATCAAGTTACATGTCATATGAAATAACTTTGTTTGGACATTCCAAAACAGTTTTTACTTTTTTCTAAGACGCTCAGTTTTTGCTATACAAAAAAAGGTTAAATTAAGACAACCAACGCTCTGAGAGCTCCCTATTTCTAAGAACTTCTGTGACATCAAGGTTTTTCTACTGGTCGGTCAATTCGTTTGCTTTTTCTTATTTTTTTTCTTGAAATAAATTAAGGAGGCACTCAGTTGTCATAAAATGGTAAAAGCGACCTGTTCTGATGATGGAGCCAAGGTCTGTCCCACAGAACTCTTCAATTAATTGAGTTAAAACTTGTTTACCATACAAAGTTAATGAAGGATAGTCAGAAGCCAGGCCAAACAGTGAATCTGGACCGAAATACTTTCTGAAAGTAGATAAAACGAAATTGTGATTTTGGCACATTTTTTTCTGATTATCATTCTACCTATATTTGGATCGAATCACGAGATCTCAGTTCGGGCGAACTGCTAGTTTATGTTGAATCAACAGCTTAAAAACGAATTTCAAGCTTCTAGCTCTAAAAATGAAAATTTTCAACCCCCATTTTGAACCCCTTACAACCTTTTTTTCGCCATAAATTTAGCCTTTGCCCTTCCTCAGGCCCTCCACTATCTGTGTACCAAATTTCATTTCAATCGGTTCAGTAGTTTTGGCGTGAAAGCCGGACAGACAGACAGACAGAGTTACAAACGCATTTATAATATTAATAAGGATTATTCTAATCTTACAATATTGTTTAGAATGCACCACCACCGGCAGAAAATGGCTCCCCGAGGAATTCGTGCGCCAGATGTGACGCGAACAAGCTGCGCTACCCCGGCATACAATGCCGACATAGACAAGTGAAATCGTTGATTGAGGAGGATACGTGAGTAATTGTTTAAAATTTCCACATTATGTTATAACTAATGTTAGCCGGTTTTGGGAATAGGCTTCCCTACTGAAACCGGGCGGCGAGACACATCACTGTGTCACATCATCATCATCACATCAGTGGGGGATATAGAAAGATAAATAAATAAAATAAATAAATAATGCGGACAATCCACACAACACTATCTAGCCCCAAACTAAGCAGAGCTTGTATTATGGGAACCAGATAGCTGATATAATACTTGAATACATTTTTTTTTGTAAATACATAGTTAGAATACAATATAACAACCAGACAGAGAACAAACATTTATGTTCACCACACAAATATTTGTTCTCGGTGGGGATCGAACCCACGACCTACGGCGCAGAAGGCGTCGTAATGCGTAGATGCTAGCTAGCGGAATGAAGGGCGAGCAAGCGTAGCGCTGATCGGCTCTCCAGTCGCACTCCGCGTTTTGTACCAATAGAACACTCTGCACACATCCACACATCCAGTATGCGTGACGTTCGCACACTACGACGCATGCGCAGCTATCCCCTTCGCGTATCGCTCAGCGCTAAAGTTATGTGCCGCTAGTGATAATAACATTTAACTAACTGCGAAGCATGCGCCAGCTCCGCGTGACTTAGCGGTCGTTAACTAGAGGTATACAGAGACGACTAGTTCCACACAACACTAGAGTTTTTACCATGGGAACCAGATAGCTGTTATAATATTTATATGTTATTATATATACATACATACCTAGAATACAATATAACACCCAGACAGAGAACTAAAATCCGAGTTTACCACACAAATATTTGTTCTCGTTGGGAACCCACGACCTACGGCGCAGAAGGCAGAGCTACTTCCAACTGAGCTGTGGGGCCAGTCTTAATTATTTATTACAAGCGGCCGCCCCCGGCTTCGGTCGCCCCGTTCCCCTTAATTTTCTGAATAAAAAGTATCCAATGCCCATCTCCTGGTTTTTAGTTACCTTTCCACCAATTTTCAGCCAAATCTGTTCAGCCGTTCTTAAGACACGACTTTCTCTTAGACATATGATTCGAAACAAATCCGTCCCACGGGAACCATATATTTTACCGGGGTAAAAAGTAGCTTATGTGCTATTCCAGAGTCCAGACTATAATCTATATCAAATTTCATCCAAATCCGGTCAGTCGTTCTAGCGTTATTGAGTAACAAACAACCATCCAGTAGGATTATCAATGCTACGACGAAACTCTCCATGAAATATAGCTAGAACTCTGTTTTACTTTATTACTCGGCAAACCATTGTACTCATAAACTTATTAGTAAATTTCTCAAGTACAAGCTATCGACATCAAATTTCATGCAGATCGGATCAAGGGTTCGAAAGTTATCGTCGGACAAACATACATACATACGCACATAAAATGCTAAATTGCCCAAGTTGTTTGTAAGATTTTCGTTCGCTTCGCTCACTCGATCAATTATCGATTAACACTGGCCGGGTGCGATCACCAACTTGAAGTACCATAGAATGTATAATGTGTTGTATTCTACTGCACCACCACTACTACTACTAACCTACTGTTACTGTGTGTTGTTTGTGGTGTTATTCTACTAACCTACAGTAGGTTAGTAGTTTGTGTATTTTCTTGTTTAACGTTAAATCTCTCCATCCAAAGGTTGTCTGATAGAGATTGGTCCTAGCGATAAGGCTGTCCATTGTTCATGTAATTGTTGTATATGTAATGTTTCTTTTACATTATGTTTCTTTTGTGTACAATAAAGTATTAATCTATATTTCTATCTATATTTCCAGGTACGAATGCCGCTCCATCGATTGCCAAGGGGCCAAATTCAAAACGGCCGATGAATTAAATGAGCACATCCTCCAAACTGGACACGGACAACGGATACGTATTCCTGGCCTTAAAACTACTAAAAGAAAAAAAAGGGAGACTTTAAAAGATAAACCTTATAGGACATGCCTTATTGTGAGTAGCCTTTTATCGCAAGTGCGTCTTAGGCAGGCCGCACACCAGGCATACACTTGTATCTCGATAATTGTGGAGCCACATTTGAAACGCGACACATTTATCGCCCCCATATATCTGTACGTGAGCACGCACACTGTGGAAACATTTGTAGCGGGCGCACTTTGTGGTGAGACGTTGTCCGCGCTACACGAATTCAAGATCGAACACGTTCGTTATTTGTGGCGCCACATCAAGAAATCGTCGTCGTCAGACGATGATGTCGACATTCTTAAAGCGGTGCGGTGCCACGCTACAACTGTGCTTTCGATGTGCGCTATACAATACATTTGTAGCAAGCTGAATTGTAGCGCATTGATTGTGGCGACGTAAATGTTCGATGCATGTAGCATGTGGCGCTGGTGTGCGGCCTGCCTTAGTGGTGCTTCGGAGTAGTAGTCCAGGTATAGGTAGCGGCACATAACTATAGCGCTGACCGACTGATAATAAGGTAACTGAGGGGGGCTAGCGGAATGAAGGGCGGACGTGCGTAGCGCTGATTGGCTCTCCAGTTGCAGTCCGCTCTCTGTACCAATAGGACACTCTGCACTCATCCACACATCCTGTGTGCATGAGTGCAGAGTGATGAGTGCACACTACGACGCATGCGCAACTATCCCCACCGCGTATCGCTCAGAGCTAAAGTTATGTGCCGCTAGTTATACCCTAGTGCCAAATGGAATTTATATATTGTACTAGCGGATCGCCCGCGTTTCGCACGTGTATATTAGAAAAAAAAATAGGTGAAATAATGTGAAGCTACTTTGCGCCTTTGAATTTTTCCACCAATGCGAAGCCGGACCGCGTCTCTAGTATATGTATTGTATTGGGACAACAATCTTTTAAGGTCTTAATAGCTAGATGAATTTATTTTTATCTAATTAGGTTCATAACATGATTGCCTGCTTAAATCGTTTTAGCTAGTAAAAATAAATGTGCCGTTAATTCCAAGCAAAGATCAACAAATAACCAACGAGAAAGAACACTAGGGGCCTTATTAATAATCCTGGCGTAGCGTTGGACTAGTTAATCCGTGTTTTGTCACATTTGTTCGAGTTGACAATTGCATGTCAATGCAAGAGACAAAACAAGGATTAACTAGTCCAACGCTACGCCAGGATTATTAATGACACCCTAAGAAATTACCTCGCACTAGATAAATCTCACAAAACGAAATGAAGCGAAGATTAATTTTGTAAGAAATATTATACTCGACTGGCCTTTCAACTCAGTTGGTAGTAGTAGCTTTGCCTACTGAGCCAGTCGTTTGATCCCCACAACAACTATTTGTGTGGTGAACACAGATGTTTGTTTTCTGTCTGGGTGTTATATTGTATTCTAAGAATGTAAATACAAAAAAATATTACAAGTATTTTATCGGCTATTTGGTTCTTCATTGTACAAGCTCTGCTTAGTTGGGGCTAGATAGTGTTGTGTGGATTGTCTATAATATTTTTTTATTTATTTACTAGCTGTGCCCGCGACTTCGTCCGCGTGGTATAGTGTCTATGGGTAGCATTTTTAATTTGCAGCGGAAGAAAACAGTAATTAAATAACAACGTCATATTCGCGTGCACGTGACACAGTCGTCTGCCCACTAAACTTAGACATATGGCGTCATACGGTGTGGCGTACCACACTTTCATCCCCCCCGCATTCCTCTCCGAACTCCCCCCACACTCCCCCCACTCTCCTCAACACCCCCCCCACATTCCCCCCGCACTCCCCCCAGACTCCCCTCCACAATCCCCCTGTACTCCCCCCGCACCTCCCCTCCACACTCCCCCCTGTACTTCCCTCCACACTCCCCCCGCACCTCCCCTCCACACTCCCCCTGTACTCCCCCCGCATCCCCCCTCAATCCTCCCCTCCACACTCCCCCTGTACTCCCCTCCACACTCCCCCCGCACCTCCCGCCACACTCCCCCCACACCTCCCCTCCACACTCCCCCCTGTACTCCCCTCCACACTCCCCCCGCACCACCCCTCCACACTCCCCCCTGTACTCCCCTCCACACTCCCCCCGCACCTCCCCTCCACACTCCCCCTGTACTCTCCTCCACACTCCCCCCGCACCTCCCCTCCAACTCTCCCATGTACTCTCCTCGCACCTCCCCTCCACACTCCCCCTGTACTCCCCTCCACACTCCCCCCCACACTCCCCCCTGTACTCACCTCCCCACTCCCCCCGCACCTCCCCCTGTACTCCCCTCCCTCTACCCCCCCAGCACAAACTTTGAATGTCATATTTTTTTATATCAAATCAACAGACTAAAAAATAGTTATAAGTTTCTAGCTCTAAAAATGACGATACTTCCATACAACTTTCAACCCCTATTTTCAACCCCTTACAACCCTTTTTTCGCAATAAAAAGCCTATGTCCTTCCTCAGGCCCTCAACTATCTGTGTACCAAATTTCATTTCAATCGGTTTAGTAGTTTTGGCGTGAAAGCCAGACAGGAAGACAGACAGACAGACAGAGTTACAAACGCATTTATAATATTAATAATAATAATAAGGATTGTTATATCAAGCACCCACGCTTTTACTCTGAAACTCTGTGTAATTAAAAATTATTTTCTACTTTTCAGTTCGATTAGCTATAAAAGTGTGTTTTTTCAGTTTTTTTTTATTATAATTTATTTTTTATTTGATTTTTCAAAACTGTTTGCATGGATACATTTGAGTATTCTAGATAATTCGGGACTACAATTAAGGCGAGCTTGTACTACGGGAACCAGATAGCTGATATAAATGTATTACGCGCGACCCGGCTAACCAGCGAGACGTGTTGCGACTTGCGGCAGCCCTGCGCGTTTCCCGCGGCCGGCAGAACGTCCCTGTAGCCTGACTACGGAATATGCTATAAGATTAAAAATATAAGTACTTATTCAATTCGTAAAAAGCAAGAAACGAAAATTGAACCGTTTAAGCATTCTAGATAATTCTGCGGATGCTAACCGACTACCCATTCTAAATAATTTCAAAGTCGAATTAAATTTGATCATTCCAGATCATTACGGAAGCTTATAGAACATTCTAGAGCGTTTAAGAGTAGTCTATTTTCGTCAAAGTCAAGATTTTTGAGAAAAATCCTTTATTGATAGAAAAGGATAGAAATAGAGAAGTCTCTACGTGTTAAAAAAGGATAGACTTAGATTTTTGAATTTTGTATTGATGCTCTGTTCCTATTAGTCTTAGCGTGATGTTATATAGCCTATAGCCTTCCTCGATAAATGGTCTATCCAACACAAAAATAATTTTTCAATTCGGACCAGTAGTTCCCGAGATTAGCGCGTTCAACCAAACAAACAATCAAACTCTTCAGCTTTATAATATTAGTATAGATTGTGCTGTTCTGCAGTGCCAAGAGGAAGTCCCCAACATAAATAACCGAGCCTTGTTTATTCACCACCAAGAAAAACATCCGACGGATCCGTACACGACGGTTGTGAAAGGGAATTACCTTTGCGAAAAATGTGGCAAGTCATTTAAGGTAAGTATTCAGCACATACTCATACTATTTTCATTACTCATACTCTGAAAGTAGGTCTGAAGTTGCCTGAGGGGCCTAATTGAAAGAAAAACTTTCAGCCCTAGGGAGAATCGCTTTCTACTGACAGCTGTCAAATTATAAAAAAAAACAAGTTCTATTTTATTCAACCATGTTCCAACTTTCTAAAGTCTTTCTAACTGCAAGGAGGTCGTTGAACCAAATTCCAACTTTTTATTCAGCAAGTAGGTTGGAAACCCATTACAACGGTAAGAAGTTTAAAAAGTCTAATTAGAGCTCAATGTAAGATTTAAATTTAAATAACATAAAGATAGTATTAAATAAATAATATATCTTCTAAATTACTTGATTAATATATAGCTTCAACTATTTATTTAAAATAACATAGATTTGAGCAAACAATTTTCCATTTTTAGGGTTCCGTAGCCAAATGGCAAAAACGGAACCCTTGTAGATTCGTCATGTCTGTCTGTCTGTCTGTCTGTCTGTCTGTCTGTCTGTCCGGCCGTTTCACAGCCATTTTTCTCCGAAACCATAAGAGCTAGACTGATGAAATTTGGTGAGTAGATGTATTTTGTAAACCGCACTAAGGTTTTAACATAAAAATAGAAAAAAAACTATAAATTTTGGGGGTCCCCATACTTGAAACTGAAACTCAAAAATTTTTTTTTCATCTAACCCATACGTGTGGGGTATCTATGGATAGGTCTTCAAAAATTATGTTGAGGTTTCTAACATAGTTTTTTTCTAAAACTATACATTTTGGGGGTCCCCATACTTGAAACTGAAACTCAAAAATTTTTTTTTCATCGATCCCATACGTGTGGGGTATCTATGGATAGGTCTTAAAAAATGATGTTGAGGTTTCTAACATCGTTTTTTTCTAAACTGAATAGTTTGCGCGAGAGACACTTCCAAATTGGAAAAAAGTTGGTCCCCCCCCCTCTAACTTCTAAAATAAGAGAATGATAAAACTAAAAAAAATATATGTTGTACATTACTATGCAAACTTTCAACGATATTTGGTTTGAACGAGATCTAGTCAGTAGTTTTTTTTTTATACGTCATAAATCGTAAACCGCAATTTACCTTTCGACGAACTACAAAAACCTTTATATTATGTTAATTGATGCTACGGAACCCTTCATGGGCGAGTCCGAGTCGCAATTGGCTGCTTTTTTAAATTATGACTATGAAAATAATGGCTGAATAATGCTGGCGAGCCGTAGCCGAAGACCCGCCAAAGAAAAAAAAAACCGGGAAGGCGACAATTCAATCTTCATTTTCACGAATTTTTCTTTCATGTTTTTATTTTTACTTTCCTTGTATTCGTAATGAAAAGCACAGTGTTTACCTCGGGGGAAAGTCTTTTAAGTCCCTCAAGCTCCATTGGCGCCCTCGCTTACGCTCTGGCGCCAAACCCGTCTCGGGACTCAAAAAACGTGACTTTCAACACTCAGGTAACCAAAGCATAAAGGTTTAGGCCCTAAATATTTCTATGCCCTAAAGTTTAGGGCGAGTGGAAGCGAGCTGAAGTCTGAAAAAAATAGATACATAAAATATTGTGTGATGTAAATTAAATTCATCATTTAAAAAAAGCGGCAAAGTGCGAGTCGGACTCGCCCATGAAGGGTTCCGTAGCATCAAGTAACATAATATAAAGGTTCTTGTAGTTCGTCGAAAGGTAAATTGCGGCTTACGATTTATGACGTATAAAAAAAACTACTGACTATACTCGGATTTTTAATTAGATGAAGCTAGCTGACGTTTACTGTGTTGTCAGTTTTTGATGAAATAAAAATAGTGTTGTGACAAAGTGAATGATTGAAAAAACTCCCGAATGAATGAAATTGCCTCGTTTCGTTCTAGTGAATAGTTAGTGTGCCGAACTTGACTTGACGTGCTTGGTTGAGGATCCATATCGTTCGCGCGAAACAATATAGCAACAAAACACACAACAATTACCACAAACACAACGTAACGAAAAACTTTACAAAAACAATAACTGAACAGCGTGAGCGCAGAAAAACATTCGTGCTATCAGACCAGAGGTTAGAAGCCGAATTACAAACAAAATGGTGACCGACGCGCATGGCGTTCATCGGTGTTGGCAGTAGTCGCCACGCCGCGCATTGTAATAAACCGTCAAAAAACTGATTGTAGTTACCTAATACAAGTAACTTAGTATATCAAAGCACTTTTATACATTTTTTATACAAATTTCAATATTATTTCATAGTTTGAAATGATTAACTATTCACTCATTGTTCATTCATCTGATTGAACGAGAACTGAACGCAGCACTATTACTTTAAATATGGCAACATTATTTTACAAAGTGACATTAGGTACTGTCAGTCGGTATCGTCTAATTAAAAATCCGACTATAGATCTCGTTCAAACCAAATATCGTTGAAAGTTTGCATAGTAATGTACAACATATATTTTTTTAGGGTTCCGTAGCCAAATGGCAAAAACGGAACCCTTATAGATTCGTCATGTCTGTCTGTCTGTCTGTCCGGCCGCGTCACAGCCATTTTTCTCCGAAACCATAAGAGCTAGACCAATGAAACTTGGTGAGTAGATGTATTCTGTAAACCGCATTAAGGTAACACAAAAATAAAAAAAGCATAGTAATGTACAACATATATTTTTTTTAGTTTTATCATGCTCTTATTTTAGAAGTTAGAGGGGGGGGGACCAACTTTTTTCCACTTTGGAAGTGTCTCTCGCGCAAATTATTCAGCTTAGAAAAAAACTACATTAGGAACCTCAACATCATTTTTGAAGACCTATCCATAGATACCCCACACGTATGGGTTTGATGAAAAAAAAATTTTTGAGTTTCAGTTTCAAGTATGGGGACCCCCAAAATTTATAGTTTTTTTTCTATTTTTGTGTAAAAATCATAATGCGATTTACAGAATACATCTACTCACCAAGTTTCATCAGTCTAGCTTTTATGGTTTCGGAGAAAAATGGCTGTGACACGGCCGGACAGACAGACAGACAGACAGACAGACAGACAGACAGACAGACAGACAGACATGACGAATCTATAAGGGTTCCGTTTTTGCCATTTGGCTACGGAACCCTAAAAAGAACTATAAATTTTAGGGGTCTCCATACTTCAAACTGAAACTCAAAAAATTTTTTTTCATCGAACCCATACGTGTGGGGTATCTATGAATAGGTCTTCAAAAATGATGTTGAGGTTTCTAATATCGTTTTTTTCTAACCTGAATAGTTTGCGCGAGAGACACTTCCAAAGTGGAAAAAAGTTGGTCCGTTAGGGTTCCGTAGCGAAATGGCAAAAACGGAACCCTTATAGATTCGTCATGTCTGTCTGTCTGTCTGTCCGGCCGTGTCACAGCCATTTTTCTCCGAAACCATAAAAGCTAGACTGATGAAAGTTGGTGAGTAGATGTAATCTGTGAACCGCATTAAGGTTTTTACACAAAAATAGAAAAAAAACTATAAATTTTGGGGGTCCCCATACTTGAAACTGAAACTCAAAAAATTTTTTTTTATCGAACCCATACGTGTGGGGTATCTATGAATAGGTCTTCAAAAATGATGTTGAGGTTTCTAATATAGTTTTTTTCTAAACTGAATAGTTTGCGCGAGAGACACTTCCAAAGTGGAAAAAAGTTGGTCCCCCCCCCTCTAACTTCTAAAGTAAGAGAATGATAATACTAAAAAAAATATATGTTGTACATTACTATGTAAACTTTCAACGATATTTGGTTTGAACGAGATCTAGTCAGTAGTTTTTTTTCTATACGTCATAAACGGAAACTCAAAAATTTTTTTTTCATCGAACCCATACGTGTGGGGTATCTATGAATAGGTCTTTAAAAATGATGTTGAGGTTTCTAATATAGTTTTTTTCTAAACTGAATAGTTTGCGCGAGAGACACTTCCAAAGTGGAAAAAAGTTGGTCCCCCCCCCTCTAACTTCTAAAGTAAGAGAATGATAATACTAAAAAAAATATATGTTGTACATTACTATGTAAACTTTCAACGATATTTGGTTTGAACGAGATCTAGTCAGTAGTTTTTTTTTTATACGTCATAAACCGTAAACCGCAATTTACCTTTCAACGAACTACAGGAACCTTATTATGTTACATCAAGTAACATATATAAAGGTTCTTGTAGTTCGTCGTGCTACGGAACCCTTCATGGGCGAGTCCGACTCGCACTTGGCTGCTTTTTTATTTTTGCACCCTTCAAAAACCCCATATCTTAATAGCCCCTCATCCGATTTCATATACTTACCAGTAAATTTCTCAAGTACAAGTACCTACTTATCGAATTTCATGCAGATCGGATCAATCAATGGTTCGAAAGTTATCGTCGGACAAACATACATAAATACATACATACATACGCACATAAAATGCCAAATTGACCAAGTTGTTTGTAAGATCTTCGTTCGCTTCGCTCACTTGATCAATTATAGTAACATCGATATATTCGTGGCGGACCCTTTTTGCGTGACCCTTGTCGAAACACATGTTTTCGAACTTTTTAGGTTCTACGACATGCCGGTTTCCTCACGATGTTTTCCTTCACCGTTTGAGAGTACTGGCTTAATACACATATTATGTACATTTTTGAACAGAACAACTTATTTTTGCATGACTGGATTTGAACCCACAAGCTTAGGATCGGAAGGCGGGGCCGTTACTACTAGACCACCAATCTCTAATGTTTGAAAATTGCAATATATTTAGACTTTTAACATTTTCCAGGGTAGTACAGCGTATCTTGAACATTTGAATATACACTCGGGAGAGCGTCCTTTCGTCTGTTCCCTGTGTCCAGCGCGCTTCAGCAGACTTCAGGGCCTCATCACTCATAAAAAGTAATACACAACACACCCGTGGAACTGGCACCTAGACTCACCTAGCTTTAAGATGTTTCAAAGTGATCCTTGGAATTGAAATGAATAAATTTTGATTGAGTTTGTCCCAGGTAAACCACAACACATCCAGGTAAACCATAACCCACCCAGGTAAACCATAACCCACCCAGGTAAACCACAAGACACATAAGTAAAACACATCTTGCAATTTTCTACATTTTATTTTAGGCCGGCAACATAGTCGGGTTTTCACAGGCTAGACCTCAGAACCATCGTGAGAACCTTAACAGGCCACTGTCCACTGAACAAACACCTACACAACATCGGAGCCACAGACAGTTCACTCTGCTGGGGATGCCTATCCGAAGAAGAATCAGCTGCCCACGTAGTCCTGGAATGCGAGGGTGTAGCAACTCAACGTCGTGAAATCCTGGACCACCCCAGGTCACTCCTCCAAGCCTGTGAAGCCCCCAGGAAGCTTCTGCGCTTCTGGGAGGAGTTAGGCTGGCTACAAGTATAGCCAGCGTTTCCTGACGCAAAACGGACCGAATTTTGAGTCTAATTGCGGAAACAGGAGTCCGATACATGATACACACACGATAGTCGGGTTTTGCTATTGGGTTTCCCAATTACCAGTTTATCGGTCCGGCGACCCGGCCGGCGTCAATTCCATGCCACACAGCGCTGTTATCCAACAAAACTAGCGTACCTAATAAAAGAGTTTTTTGCAAATAATTATAAAAATGTCGCAATCGAATAGCGTTCTCTCTCCCCCAAGCCGCACTAAATACGGTCGGTCAACACACGCCGTTGTATCGTATGTGTTCATCCTTCAATAATATTTGTCACGAGCTAGATATTTTCAGTGCATCGGTTACCTCCATTAAGAGTTTCTCTGTGTTGGAACTACTTCTTATTATTTTTAAACTGTTAATATTCCATCCACAATTGTTCTGTTATGTGCCATCCGTTATTTATTTACACAAAGAAACTTACAATTAAACAAATATTTACAAAATACACAAGAAACAGTTGAGCTATCTGCAGAACGTTACAAACTAAATAGAGATAGCTCAACTCAATTTGTTATTCCATTAGGTAATACTTTTGTAATGTGAACCTTCTTTATTAACCGACTTCCAATCAAAAAGGAGGAGGTTCTCAATTTGGTTGTATATATATTTTTTTTTTTTTAATGTTTGTTACCGCATAACTTCGTCATTTGTGAGCCGATTTGAAAAAATATTTTTTTATCTGAAAGGTACTGCTTCCAGATTGGTCCCATTTTAATTTTATTAAAATCGGTGTTGCCATTTTTTTTTTAAATAATTTTTTTAATGTTTGTAATTGCATGCCTCCGACATTTATGAACGATTTAGAAAATTCTTTTTTTATTTGGAAGGTTATTCATATGTCCAGATTGTCCCAAACAAATTTAATTAAAATCGGTTTAGCCGTTTGGCAATGAAGTCGGTTTCTCAAGTTTTTTAAACTTATAATTATGCATGCTGTGTTCGCATCTAGGTCGTACAGCCAATCAAGTTTGGATAATTAGAATACAATGAAATTCTGTTGTAATAGTTTGGTTTGTGAACCTTTCAATAAAAAAAATGCAGGAACGAAACCGAAATAGTTCCGAAATACTAGGAAATAGACTCAGATTACCTGTGGAAAGAAATACGTAATAGAATCGTACCTATAATATTTTCAGAGACCGCCACCGACCAGCGTGCCACGAATGCAGTTATTGCGGCAAGAAATTCCGCTCGACGGCGAATCTGTCCGTGCACCGGCGGGTACGTAACGTAGTAACATTTTAGTTATTGCCCAAAGCTTTTTTTTATACTCCTAGCTGATGGAACAAGCATATGGCCCACCTGATGTTAAGCGGTAACCATCGCCTATAACCAAGCATTGCCTCGTAGGTCACGCACGTCAGGAACGTGCCCTACGATGCACCATCTATCAACTTGAGGCTTACAGATATTTCGCCTCACGAGCCTGTAATTACACCGGCACCTACACCCTTCCTACACCCTCCAAACCGAAACACAGCGATGCTGCTTCACGGCAGAAATAGGCATGATGGTAGTACTTCCCCGGACGAGCCCTACACAAAGAGCTCTACTAACTACTAACTTACGAACAGTCTTCATCAGATCTGCATTAAAAGTATGGCCTTAGGCTAAAATCGGATAACCTATTGAAATATTGAAAAACAAAATCCAACATATTGAAATCCAACTAATGTTTGCCAAATAATTGGTTGGTAGTGTCAAGAGAGTCTCAAGATCCATTTTTGATAATATCACGAGTTTTGTTTTCATTATTTTCATTAAGTATAAAGTAATCATTGTTGTTGTAGATTCACATCGGCAATCGCCGCTACAAATGCGACATATGTGGCAAGGGCTTTCTGCGTGCTGGATCACTGAAGGAACACGTCAAGGGAGTCCACAATCAAGTGCGCAGGATTAAGAAGGCAAAGCGCAAGCTCAATAACAAATTGCCAAGTGCCAGTCAAACTCCCGCCGAAGTACTAGAATAATCAATGATAGTTTTACGGCCGAGGTTTCCTAATCAAACACATCAGGCAAACAGAGACAACAAAGAAATTTGTAATTGAAGGAAGGGTTTGTTTGAAGACACTAAAGTTAAATATACGTTTTGGATGCATACAACTTTCTTTCATTTTGCATTCACTATTAATAACCATTATTTGCAAGACGAACCGTGTTGGCAGAAGGATCGAAACAACCTAACCGACTCAAGTCGGGGTGCCCCGTGTTTGACTCTGGAATGGCTCAGCCAGAAACTCGCGAGGTCGCCCCTGAGCGGAGCTAGCCTGCTCAACCTTTGCTCCGCGCCCGCGAGATTCTGGCTTCACAATTTTTATGTACACTCAGGCCTACCTGAGTGTACATAAAAATTGCGCAGTGCCAGAAGTTGTGGCCCTGGTCCCTAGACCAGGGCCCAAACTTCTGGCACTGCGGCGCCGGCGGCACGCTCGCTGTGCTCGCTCGCCTTGTGCGTATTTTTTATGTTCTAACATAACCTGACCAATCCTAGTCGGATCCGCTATAGAAAGTTTCATGGACAAGTATAATGTTTATCTAGTGCCAGAACAAAAAAGCAAAACTCCATGTTTGAATTGCTACAGTGTACAGTCATTAACGGGGGTACAATATCATGATGGACATAATCGCCTCCCCTCAAACACACTCAATTATTCTTGCAAATCGGGGAGGCAATAGTGTACGACAATGTACACACCGTTATTACGATGCTAGTTAAGGTCGCTCGATTCCCATACAAATTGAATTACACAACTATGGGCGTGAGAGTACAGTTGTAGACTGAAAAAACAGTGGTTGGTTTTTAGTATAGGTCTTTATAAACGTGGAAACATATTTGGTTGAAGAAAACTGTCGATTTACAGTGAAAATAACATCAAAATTTAGTTAATTTTTGTCAATGTATGAGTAAACACGGATAGTGGCTGACGGCTCTGACGTCATTGCAATTATGTTGGAGCGAGACGTTGCCAGCTCGCGACATCCACATCCGCACTGTTGCCATACTTCCCAGTCTTTTCATAATTCACTCGGTACAATTATTTTATATTTTGCTAAGTTTAAGCCCTGCACACATCTTAGTGATCTGCGATGGCGATCAGCTGACGCTGAGAAATATGACAGCGATATTTGGCAGCGTTTCACTGATCGCCATCGCCATCGCCTTGATGTATGCAGGCCTATATTCGTACCGTATAATGACAATCATCCAAGGACCATTACAAGTAGAGGAAAAGGTGCAAAGATGGGGTCAGCTTTAAAGGTCAATAATATAAAAAATAACATAATGAAACAATCATATTTATTTTTTAATTAACAACTAATTATTATTATTCTAATATTTGGTGTCATTAGAAACTTTTGGCAACACATTTAAGATAAAAAAAATAAAAAATAAAACAGGTCAGTTTCTCCGTCTTGCCCAATGGTGCTGGTAAGATGAGATACCCCCCTGAAGTAAGATGGGGTGATGAGATGATTATTTGACCTGGCAGAACTCGCAGACTTCGTCATCATCATCATAATATATTCCTGCGCAGCTATTACGAGCCCATCTTCCACATAATAAGCATGATATCCACTCTACAATGGAAATGGAATATACTTCCTCACAATACATTCATAGAGTGATGCTCATCTTCAGATGAACCTATACCTATACCAATGCATTTAGATCTTTAACCGCAAGTCTATAATAACCTTTCTTCCATTTCTAATAAATAAACACAAAGCTCATTCTCTTTAGACACAGAAAAAACAGGTTGCCTAGGACCCCCAACGGTTACCCTATCTCGCCTGCAAAGCCATTTTACAAAAAAAAGTTTAAAAAAAAACAGCCAATAATCAGAAACACAATTTTTACCTTATTATTGGGTAGTTTAAGCGATAAACGATGAATGAACGAGCGTGATTGATAAATAATATAATAATATAATTTGAACTGTGTCTTACCCGCTAGCCCACTTTGCCACCTATCCCCTAAGTATATTATATTCCTGAGGCAGCAAGGAGTTTGAAAGTCTATGCCAGCAGCACGTCATAGAAACAATACTTTTTAATCTCTTTGCTGTCAGTTTCCAACCTCCTTGCGCCCTCCCTTGCAAAAACACAATGTTGTCATTGTGTTTTTACTTTATTATTTCGTTGGTTTGCTGTGAAAAAAAGAGTGCTATCTACTATCTAAATCGGATATTTTTTTTAATTCGTGACGCCATGGAGCCACGAACTTCGGTAAAAGATTACAAAAATCATCTATACTCTGGGGGCTAATTCTCGAGCCGATCTCGATCATTTTGCAATTTCATTTTATTGCTTCTTTTCGAAGAGAGAATGGCAGATTTCCTTGAGTAATTTATCAAGGACCTCTTCGTAAAAGCCTCGACAGCTACGATATACGGAAAAAGTAGTAAAAGTGCGGGGTTGTGAAAAGAAGCAATAAAATAAAATTGCAAAATGATCGAGATCAGCGCGAGAATTAGCCCCCTGGGGGCCAATTCTAGACTTTTAGAGATTAACGCTCGAAATAGAGATTTGAAATGTCGCGAAAGCAGTGTCATATCACCAAATTTGTCGAAGATAATATCGAACCGCGCTAAAATGCGTATTCTAGCCACCGTTAGACTTTTACGTTAGACTTTTACTATAGAGATGTCAGAAAGAAGGTTCATTCTTAGAACTTCCACAGACTATCCCGTTGTTGTTCATGTTTATCTACGCTCCGTTAGTACGAGCTAAATTCAATCACTCCTCACTTATTGTAGGTTTATGAGAAAGCATTATTCGCGTTCTCGCTCCCAACTTGTATCCCCTACAAACAAGTAAACATCATTGACTTTTTATCAAAAAGTAAGACTAGGTGGTATGGTCTTGGTACTCTAGCCTGCTCCAAGGACCGAAAGAAAAAAAAGCCCAAAGTCACCCAAAGTATATTAGAGATGTCAATGTCGACTACTACTCACCATTCGACACATATCTAACGGCCTTCGCTCGATAAATGTCTATAGTGATATTGCTGGAATACGATATCTATTGAAAATGTCATGTCTATTTAAAAAATTATTTCACCATTGAAAAGCTTATAAAAAAAAAAAAAAAAAAAAAAATTTGTTTATTGCAGGTACAGTACTGTAGGTAAACACATACACACCCATATCACACAAAAAATAAAAATTAACAGTAGAAAATAAAGTCAAACGTATTACATACTTATATAATATTAATTTTACCTACCTCTAGGTACAATAGGTACTTAGAGGTTACACTACTTTTTGTTGTCGTTGAGGTGGAGAGAAATCCAATGTTTATATATTAAATACGTAGGCTGCCGACCGGGTTTAAAGGAAAGAAGATTTTTAATTTAAATCTATAATTAATTTTGTCAATGATTGAGTCTCTAAGTGTGAGAACAGAATGAGTACATTTCCAAAATCTTAAAACTAGGTGATTCTGTAACTGTGTCGTGCGTCGCGTTGATTGCGCTGACGCAAGCTGCAGTTCAAGGTGCGCGGTAAGTAGGTATTGTCTTGTCATCGGTTTATTCAGAGGCGCCTAGCGTAACACCTCTCCCCGAAGAACAGCGAGTATTGAAGCTTGCTGTAAATTGAGCTGGGATTGGGGTTGGAGTGCGGTCAACCCTTCCTGTAGATGGTAGGGAATAGATTGCTTGGTGATCAGGTTCAGCTTGGCTTTCACTTGCTTTCTGTACTTTATGTGAATTATTTTTAAGTTTATACTTTCTGTATAAAAGGACGCTAGCAAGTGCACATGCACTGGATAGAACCACATACATAGGGATCGTTGTGGGGTATAGGGTATATTCGGTGTCTTTCTGCAGGTGAAGTGGGGACTGTAGCGCTATTTTCCTATTAGTGGCGTGAAGCTGGTCCAGGTTGATAGAGTTTAGTTTGAATGAAGGAGTTGAAGATGGGGTTACGACATTGTTCTTGGGCAAGTCCATTATCTTCAATACCTGACCCTTCAACCGATCATTGGTGTTGGATATCGTAAATTCTGGTGTTTCTAAGTAGCACTGCTTGGGAATTATAGCGAGGAAACTGCCTTGTAGGGTTTGGTAGAGATTTTGTCCACAGGATAGGTGTACTTTTGTTAAGATAGGGAAACTGATGGTGTAGTGTTTCTCATCGAGTTCTTCGTATGCTGGCTTGGACTGGGTGATAGTGGTAGGGCTGCATGCGTCGTTTCGCTGCTGCGTTGAGATGAGATGCTGGATGCAGTCGTCTGGTGATCGATTCTGCTGGTTTTTCTTCTCCTCGCAGAGGTACCATTTACTGGTCTTCGGGCATTCAGCCTCAATGTGCTTGAAATCTTTCTCATGGATAGCTAGGTATGGGAAAGGAGGAGTAAGGATCTCATGGTGTTTGTTAGGTATAATTGATAATTTATACATAACATACAACGATGAAAGCACTATTGGGAATTTAAAACTATAACTATATTATTTTCTACATAATATGAACCTAACTTAATTATATCAAAATATTCTCCAATGTCTAAATTGAACACTTTTTCTCTGTTAAATATCAAAGCTGGTACCAGGAGCAAGTGAATTATCACGAGGGTCTTGTAACAATTGGGCATTTTTAGGGAGACGCTTTAGCCTAGATTTGGCAATAAGACCTCGTTTTTTCTTAGTATAAATATGAATAGGGAGGTCTGCCATTACGACGTCATGTGTATAACGGGGAGCTAACTTCTGTCGGGAAGCAAACGGATTTTTCACGAAAACCTGTTGTTCAGGAGAGTACTCAACCTCTGGTTCCCGTTCTCTATTTCGGTGGTCTGTCAGGTCTTTACGAGTCGTACTACACATGTCGTGAATCGTGTTATAGGCTTTAGTCATCTTATTCTTATGATTAGTCATGTACTGTTGGATTAAATGGGCGGACAGGTCTACGTCAAAGGGATCGCGAGGGTCATAGTGTCCCGTTACTACCTCTAATGGTTTACATTTTGTGAAACTATGGATGCTACTGTTGTAAGCCAGAAGGGCATATGGCATAAGATTAATTACTGATTCAGATTTCTGTCCTAATTTTAGAATACGGAGATGTTCAAGTACCGTGGAGTGGAACCTTTCAACAATACCATTCTCATTCGGGGAATGAGGAGCCACTCTATGATGCTGAATTTTATGCATCTTCACAAATTCCGCAACCAGCTGATTTGTGAACTCGGTTCCGTTATCAGTTACTATAGTGATAGGTATACCATGATGAGTACAGTAATTCAATAGGGCTTGAACCACACTAACAGCCGTGCCGTCTCTTATATGATAGGCTTGTGCATATTTAGAGAATGCATCTACAATGGTTAAGAATTTTTCGCTTTGAATAGTCAAAAGATCTAGATGAACTAATTCAAAGGGCCGGCTAGCGGGTGGTACCACCTTAAACTGTTGCTTTATCGGACTGCGATCATATTTCGCTTGGCCGCAGATAGTGCATTGGTTTATTAATTTAGTAATGTGTTCTCGCATTTTAGGCCAGTAATATTTATTAGATAACGCTAAGTAACATTCATTGATGCCGCGATGATTGGTCCTCCCCTCATGATATTTATTAATTATTTCCTGCTGCTTTAAATATTCCCTAACGTTCTCTAATTCCGTTTTAGTTAGTGTCAGATTCATTGCCGAATTTTTGAACGTTTTTTGTATAGTAGGTACGATAGTGTACATAGCCGAATAAGGATTTATTAAAAGTCCGGTTTTTATCTTAGGGTGGACGTACTCCTTGATCGCATTTATGATATCTTCCTCTATATTAGATGCAGATATTTGAACAGATGTTCGTGTGTGCGTGTCAAACGGCTTAGTGACTACTGGTCTACTCTTAATGTCACCTACAACGTTGAAAATTAGTTGCTTCGTGAATCTATTTAGGGGGTCATCTGAAATTGGGACCTCTAAAATGGGGCTTTCGCTATTTGTATGAACAGTGGCAGATCTCGAACCAGCTTCAGTTTCTGTAGCAGTTAAAGTTCGAGATTCATCTAACTCAGGGTCAGTTTCCGATGGATTAACTGCTATCGACATGAGCTCCTCATTATTAATTTCTATTCGCGATAGCGCGTCGGCGTTAGTATTGCACTTTCCCTGTAGGTAGTCGACCTTATAGTCATACTCACTTAGCTTCAAGCGCCATCTTGTAAGCCTTGAACTAGGATCTTTTAAATTCACTACCCATTGTAAAGGCCTATGATCCGTGAGAATTAGAAATTTACGGCCATAGAGATACGGTCTAAAGTACTTAGTTGCCCAAACGATAGCTAGAAGTTCTTTTTCGATGGTGCTGTAATTCAACTCGCTGCTGTTAAGAGTCCGCGATGCATATGCAATCGGTTTATTGGAGGCCTTAGTGCCTTGTGATAAGATAGCACCTATAGCTACGTTGGATGCATCAGTCGTTAATATAAAATCACGTGTAAAATCCGGGTACTGTAAGATTGGATCATTAGTTAAGAGTGTCTTGCAATGCTCAAAACAGCTGGTGTACTTGTTGTCCAACGTGATTTTTGAACCTTTTTTTAAACATTGGGTTAGTGGTTTAGTGATACGAGCGAAGTCTGGAATAAATTTCCTATAATATCCGAGCAAGCCGAGAAAACGTTTGATTTCAGTGGTAGTCTTAGGAATGGGGTAATTTTCAATAGCTTTAATTTTATTCGGGTTTGGTTTAACGCCTTCTTTACAGATAACATGACCTAAAAACTCAGTTTCCAGCTTCAAGAATTCGGATTTATCCATTTGAATTTTGAAGTTGGATTCTCTCAATCGTTTAAATACCTTGTCGAGGTTAACTATGTGCTCCTGAAGCGAAGTACTGAAAATGATGATGTCATCAAGGTATACTAGACAAATTTCATTTTGTAAGCCCCTGAGGACATTGTCCATAACCCGTTGGAAGGTAGAGGGTGAGTTTTTCAACCCCATGGGCATTCTTAAAAACTCGTAATGCCCGTTTTCTACATTGAACCCTGTCTTATGAACATCGGAGGGGTCCATCTCAACCTGATAAAATCCACTGGCCAAATCAAGGGTCGTAAAGTACTGGCATTTACCTAATTTGTCCAATACATCTGTTATATTAGGTATAGGGTATTTGTCATCAATCGTTTTCTCGTTAACTTTCCTGAAATCCACGACAAGACGCCATTTAACTTTACCGGAGGCATCTGCTTTTTTTGGTACAATCCAGATGGGAGAGCTCCAAGCAGATTCTGATGGCCTTATAATATTTTGATCAAGCATCTTATTTATTTGATCTCTGACCTCCTGCCTGTGAACGTAAGGATAGCGATAGCTCTTGGTATGTACTGGAATTTCGTCATAAGTCCTAATCTTATGTTTGATCTTGTTGGTGAACGAAAGTGATTCGCCCTCAAGATAAAACACATCCGCGTAGTTAGAACACAAACGCTGTAAATTGGCGAGTTCTTCCGAATTAAGATGATCGGTTCGTAGACGAGATAAAACATCTTTAGCGCGGTCTGATAAAGTTTCAGTACTGTCACATTCAATATTAAATATTTCAGCTTCAATAGGACGATCCATAGAAAATATTACATCGTTAGACGTAGGGTTAGTTATTTCTACCCAGCCCCTATTATTCTGAACCGTCGTTAAACAGTCTGAAATAAGGCAATTACAAATCGTTTGGTTGCCTACTAATACTTCTCCGTCATGTGTATTAACTGGTAATCTAACTACTTTAGTCGAATTAGCTGGAATAATTTCCTCGTACAAGTTAGCGTTTCTAGAATCATACATCTGAATAGGTATCTGTGTATAGCGAGTTTTCAGTAACCTATCTTTTAAATCAATGTTAGAGTCCCATACGTCAAGTAAATCAAAGCCTAAAAGTCCGTCAAAGTAATTATGAAACTTGTAGACGTACAAAGTTATATCATTCGAGTCATTAAATTCCTCGAAGCAAGGCATTGTTACAGAATAATTGTTTATACTAGTCGCGTGCACGTTTGTCACTTCAAATGGATCATATTTCAAAGGAACGTGACGAAAGTATTTCTCGACGGCATCAGGGCTTATAAACGATTGGTTAGCACCTGTGTCGATTAGGAACTTTAAAGGTGGATTTGCTATCTGGATGTAACCTAGTTGCCTTTGAATGTGGAAATTGACTTCTATCTTGGTTTTTCGGATTTCGACTCCTTCTGAAAATTTTCATTAGAGGCCTGATCTACAACTTCCTCTACTACTGGGGTCTCGGAGTTATAATACTGGTCTTGGTCATAGTAGTAATAATCGGGGCATTGCTCCCACGAATAATAGTCTTGATACTCGGGGTAATAGTCATTTTCGTCAAACTCATTGAAGTTAATTTCGCGAGTTTTGAAGTAGTTAGTCGGGGGTGGATTCCCGTGTTTTCTCCAGTCATGTCCTGTCATTCCCGTCATTGGTGGACGTCTTTCTACATAGCTACTAACACCACTCATTGGAGTAGGACGCGAAGTATTACCAAAATTATTTGGTTGCTGTGGGGGTCTATAAGGCATCCTAAAAGCGTTATTTTGCGGGTTGTAATTTTGTGGAGGGGCGCGGAACATCTGTTGCGTGTGAGTAAGACCACGTAGTGGTTGCGGTTGAAATGTAGGCCTCCAACCCTGACTAGGTGAAGCTTGAATGGGGTTGGGCCTAGATGGACCAGACATGGTAAAAATGGGTTGTTTCATTGGTCCGAATCCGTCAGTCAGTCTGGGGACATAGTTGGGAATAGGGAGATTGAACTTGGCTGCATTTAAGTTTGGCTGCCGCCAGTCTTTCTTACTAGCTGAACCACTACTGCGCTCTTGCATGTAGAGAGTATTGAGCTCCTCCTGAACAAACTCTAAAGCTTTTTCCATCGAAGCGGGTCGCATGCAACGTACCCTGGATCCAAGTGGGTCCTTGAGTCCTCTTAAATAGGCCTGAAGAGTTAGTTTTTGGTATAAATCGCGTTTTGCGTCGATGGTGCTTTTCAAGTTCTCGTGAAGTGAAACATACGTCATTATGGTACTGAATAAGTTTTGGCATCGTTCATAAAATTCTTGCGGGGTACTCGAACCTTGGGTCTCTAAGGATAAATCACTGTAAAGAGCGGTCTCGTCACGGTGATCCGCAAAATTGTTCACTAAAGCGTTCCTTATACCTAACCAGTTATCTGGTATCCCGTTCGAATTTATTAATCTAGCGGCGGAACCGGAGACTTTATTTAAAATTCCGTTTACAAGCGCTAGATTGGTCAAATCGTTGCCTGGTTCTGGTTTAAAAAGAGCCAGGACCAACTGGTCGCAGAGATTTATAAATCTCGTTAATACGTGCGGATTTCCATCGAAATCTGGCACAAGTCTTAAGGACTTAAAAATTATATCAATCGGGTTACTGCCGGCGGAAGCTGGAGGCTGAGCCATGCTTTCTTCTATATCTCTATGCTCGTCTATTACACTGAGCCTACTATTTAACCTACTACCTAACCTAATATTCCTCGACTCTCTTGGATGAAAAATCTTGGAAGTTAATTACTAACGTTATAAAAAAATATGGGATACACTAAAGGAAGGACTATAGTTTAGGTAGGATTAAGCAAGGACTTGAAAGATTCAAGGACTTACTGCATTTTTCTTGTCGTCGTCGTCAGCTGCTCAGCAGAATCGATTTCTTGATTCCACTATCACCACCCGGAACAACAGCACTAGTAGGTTCTTTTTCTTAATTTTAGTAAATTAAAATATCCGTGCCTGCGCCAAATACGTAGGCTGCCGACCGGGTTTAAAGGAAAGAAGATTTTTAATTTAAATCTATAATTAATTTTGTCAATGATTGAGTCTCTAAGTGTGAGAACAGAATGAGTACATTTCCAAAATCTTAAAACTAGGTGATTCTGTAACTGTGTCGTGCGTCGCGTTGATTGCGCTGACGCAAGCTGCAGTTCAAGGTGCGCGGTAAGTAGGTATTGTCTTGTCATCGGTTTATTCAGAGGCGCCTAGCGTAACATATTGGATTGGGTAAGTAATCAAAGACAGCCCTCAGGATGCCATTTTTGGAGCGACCCATCCGATTCCAAAAAGCCGCTATGCGGGATCTAATAATACCGAAAAAGTCGGGCACCCCAGCCTGGGCAAACATGTTCGACGCACTGCAGTATCTCGGCAGTCTCACAAGAGCTCGGTACGCGTTATTGTACTGAACTCTTATGAGACTGATGGATTTCCTGGTGAAATTGGTCCATAGTTGACACGTATACATCCCTAAACAGTATGCTTTGAATAGAGTGTTCTTAACCTCCGAGCTGCAGCTACCAAAGCGGCGAGCGAGCATGTTTGCCCTGACCGCGAGAGCCCTTCTCTCTCTCTCTATATCACTGTCATCTTTTAACGACTCTGTCAGCAAGTGCCCCAGGTACTTGAACTGTGTGACCGTTTTAATGATCACACCATCCATAGATACCTGGCGCACCTTCTCTGGACCTCGTCCTGACCTGAATACCATCATCTCTGTTTTTGATACATTATACTTTAGTCCGTGAGCAATAGCATATTCCTCACAAACCAAGAGTAACTTTCGTAGGCCCTTGATCGAGGGGCTGAGGAGGACCATGTCATCAGCATAACTTAGGTTGTTAACACAGACATTGCCTAGCTGACAGCCAACCTTGGTGCTCCTCAGCTCCACGATCAAGTCATTTACATACAAGTTAAACAGGTCAGGAGAGGTCAATCCTCCTTGACGTACACCGCACTCTAGTCTGTAGTCACTAGAAGTCGTGTCGCCCCATCTTACATTATTAATTTGGTTTCCGTACCAGTACCTCAACAGATTGACCACATGGTTTGGCACTTGCGCATCCGACAATTTGGCCCAGAGAATGTCATAATTCACTAGGTCAAATGCGCGGCTGAGGTCTAGGAAGCAAGCATAAATAGACGTATCCTGTGAAGTGTAGTAGTTAACAGTACTTTTAAGGCTCATGATTGCCGAATCTGTTGAGAGACCGGTACAAAAACCAAATTGAGCATCGTCAATTTGAATATTCTTTATTAGATCGGGATAGAGAAGTCGCTCCAAAACCTTACCTATTACTGTGCCCAGAGATATAGGGCGATAATTAGAAGAAGAGCTTAAGTCTCCCGTTCTATTTTTCACAATAGGTACTACTATTGTTTTCATCAAGTCTTTCGGAAGATAGCTATACTTAATGCAAAGGTTATAGAAAGAACATAAGTGTTGTATTACGTTGTCGCTAGCCCAGAGAATGTGCTCAATGCTAAGCCCGTCATGGCCAGGAGATTTGCCACGCTTGATGTTCTTGACTGCCCTCCACAACTCCTCCACAGTCACTTGTGCGTGCTCGCCTAAGACGGTCCTAGTACCAGGCACACTACCTACAGGCTGCGGCTTAACCTTAAATTTACTGGCAAACATTTCAGCTATTGGAGATGGCTCCTGCAGACCATCCATTGACACAGGCAAACTCTGTTTGTAATTAAGTTTTTTAGTGGCGTTCCAAAATTTTGAAAAGTTTTTATTAGTTCGATGTGTAGCTAAAATATCCATTTTTATTGTATCTTCGTTTTTTTGGCACCATTTAATTTTATTTTTAAATACCGAACGACTACTACGCATTTTATCAAATAATATACCTTCGGACGGTTTGCCAGCAGTCACCCAACAGCTAAAATGCAACCTGGCAGCCTGATGGCAGTCCCTGACATGATAGTTCCACCCAACCACCTTACGACCACAATTACGTTTTGAGCGTGCGCTTTTTACTGCTGCAGATTGCAGTACCTGTACAATATGTTTATAGTAACTATCAATGTAAATAAAATAATCATTAAAATGAGGACAAGTCAAAATACTATCACAATTACACGTAAATATAAAACTATCACAGGTTTTTAGATTTTCATGGCAATATTTAGAATAAAGCTTTGTCTGATTAGAGTCCCTTTCCCCCCACCTGACATTTTTCAGCTCATTATTTTGATCGGAGATAGCTGAACCCACTGCTACGCCTCTTATGTCACATAAAATAAGCAAAGGGAAATGATCCGACCACGTGACATCGTATATAACACTTGCCGATACCACAGTTTTCCAAGCGGCTTGAGTAGTGAGGCAATGGTCCAACCAACTCCTACTTCCATGCGAGTCACTAATATATGTATACGTATCTGAGTCCGCACCAAGAATGTTCATGTCCGCGCACTCCCACAAGACATCCTCACAGAATCTCTTCAATTCCTGTCCAAAAGTCTTAGACGGGTGTGCGTTAAAATCACCTAACACATAAGCCATTTGTACATCACTCTCTTCAACAATAGCAGTCGTCAATGCCAAGCAATCTGTAAATTCTGCAATATTTTTTTCATCATTAACGGGCATATAAACGTTCACCACCAAAAAGGATCCCGATCCAACTGATATTTTAACAGCCATTATTCGGTCACACGCACATTCCACTGGAGAAACATTGGGGAACTTGGCTTTATTCCATAATATAGCCAATCCACCATACGGTCTACCTCTCAGTATGCCTACAGATGTATCCACCGAAGACTTAGCAACACATCCGAATTCACGGTTAATTTGATGCACAAAATCAAGGTCGTGAGGGAGAAGCCAAGTCTCCTGTAACACAATTATATCAGTTTTTCTGGAAAGTACACGAATGCTCTGCTCTGCTCTCTTGACGTTCTTACAGTTGAACGAAACTATGGAAATGCTAGAGGGTGTACTATACATGTTGGTTGATGTTATTCGTCCTTCCTTTCGCCGTGTACTCACGAAAAAGTCTGAATTTAATTCCTCTTGGCCAAAATTCTTCGTTCAAAAATACCTGCAAATTATGCCTAGGTACAATAACTTTAAACGAATTAAAGTCAGTTTCTTGTTTCTGTGTAAGCGTTTCAACATTTTTACATTCATAACCCATTTGACGAATGTACGCGCGAATGTCATCCGTACTTGTCAACTTATTTAATCTCGATACATAGATAGCTGAAGTTTGTTCCGCTATCAGTAATTTACCGGATCCCTGTGCAGTACCGCTAAAATTACTCAATCTTTTTCGCTGCTTACGCTCCACCAAAATAAAGCTGTCATTGTTCCTGCGATCATGCGACTTACGGTCCGGCTTAGAATGCACAACCATATCACGATATAGAGGTACATGCAAAGTGTCCGCCCGGGGACTGGGCGACCTTGAACGTGGAGTTCTTTGTGCGCAACTTATCGATGCGCTAGCCGTCGTCATAATATCTTTACGCTTGCTCTGTATGGATGCGTTTGTACTGTTTTTGTCGCTCGCGTGCGTAATGAGAGGGGCGGGTGAGCAAGCGACAATGATTTCATCACGTTCCTTGCACTCCTCATGTCCCTTCCTACTAGGTACTGGTCGTGTTTGTCTACCGCTGCTCTGCTCAGCACAAGACCGAAGTTCCCGTAACATTGTTTTAACCTCTTCTAATTCTGCCTTTAAACAGGTAATATCTGTGTTACCGTCGGAATTATCACAGTCATTTTTCTTGGCTTTTATAGAAGCCACTTCTTTTCTTAGTACCGCCATTTCTTTTAAGAAGGAGGTAACGTCAATATGGTCAAAAGAAACCGGTGGTAATTTATTTAAGTTTCTAGCTACAAAGGCAGGAAGACAGTCGGGTTCAAATTCTTTGATAAGCTTGATAATGTCTTGAAGGCTTTTTTGTTCAGATCCATCCTTACGCCTCATGAACTTTTTTGTTGGGGCTAGCAGTTTAAGTGCTATTGATCTTGCCATTTCAATTTCTTCATAGTTGTAGGCACTCATACATATTTGTATGATGGCCGGTTCAGGCAACGTGTCCACTTTGTGGCTTACAAAAGCAAGCAGTTCATTCACAACAACTTTGCATCCATTGCATTGGAATTCATTGATCACAACTTCACTACCGCGAGTAATTGCATTGTCTTTAGGAGACCGTACCGTCGGCATCGTGCGGCGTGCGCGGCGACAAGCGAGCGACTTATAAGTATATAAAGGTCTTTTATTGAAAACATAATAAATATGGGTAACCTAATTTCAAAACCCGATCAAAGCTGGATACTCTGCAGAAGGAATATAACAACTAGAATAAATCATTTTGCAAAATGAAAAATTTGAGCCAAAAAAGTCATCGGTAGACAAGAATTGAACTCGGTACCGCAGCTCTGTTATGTTTAAATTAGCTTATAGTTTGAAAACAACAAAATGCTTGTCTGTGTGCGTAATTAGTCTGCTTCAATCGCTGCGATTTTGATTTTTCCAAATATAAGTACTTTTCAGACCAAAATAAACACGAATTATAGCTAGGGACATAATAAATAATTCGCTATAAACGGGCCACATACTACTACAAAATAAAATACACGTTTTCATTTAAAAAATAAATAAAATGATGAAATTAGAACATCTACGCCATCTCTTGACACTGATGCGCCTAGCGGACCACCACGGACCACCTTAAGCCTGTACACTGTAGCAATTCAAACATGGATTTTTGCTTTGTTGATCTTTGGAAAAAGGTCGCGCAATAACATGCTGTACAATATCGTTACGTGTTATTGTACGCCCCGTTATATAATAGGTTAATATAGCTTTGACGAATTCAATGAATTACCTACTACAAAGGCTAAGTAGCTTAGGCACAAGATTTTTCTTTATAAATTTACCTATATTTTATATTTTTCCATGACATGTAATTTGACCTATTACCAATAAAATGTTTATACCTGTTTATGTTAGAACATATAAATTATTACGGCAGCGGCCGCCGAGGCACTGAAAATGTTTTTTTCAATCACACCAAAGGGGATTTCCTCCTTATAACAAATATCCATTGACTAAAAATATAAGTTATTTTTAAATTGTTCCAGTGTACATAGGCCTTAATAGCTTCCAATTAACATGCTGTACTATAATATCACGTGACAATTTTGCACACCCCGTTAATTCGCAGATAACTGCGACAGTGTACATGGGCCTTTACAATTTCCCAGTGGAAAAAAGTGGCTTCGTTTTAACAGTGTGTACATTAATTGGCCGTACATTATATTAACCGGACCCGTTTTAGCGAATCCGAAAAAAAGGTTTCGTTATAACGAGTCCGGTTAATGTACGGCCAGTTAACGCACTGTTAAAACGATGCCACTTTTTTCCACTGGAAAATTGTAAAGGCCCATGTACACTGTCGCAGATTAATATTTCGATTATTATTATTTTTATCTAGCGATGAATAATTGTACTAAATAGGCAGCCCCTTTGAGGTTATTGGGAAAAAAACATTCTCTAGCACTGCGAAGGCCGCTAGCGCGACACGCTCGCTCTGCTCGCTCACCTTGTGCGTAATTTTTATGTTCTAACATAACCTAACTTATCCAAGTCGGATCCGCCCTATAAAGTAGTATCAAGGACAAGGTATAAGTATCCAGTGCCAGAACAAAAAAGTAAATGATCATGTTTGAATTGCTCCATTGTGCATGTGGCCTAACTGGCATCATAATAATAGTGTGTACAATAACATGATGTACATTATCGCCTCCCGTTATGGGTGTACAATAACATGCTGGGATAAACTTTCCTTTAAGTCACTGCTAGTTGGAAGTTCATATTTTTTTGTAGATAGTACTCCTAAATAGAAAGCTTTTTGCAAATTTTCAACTTGCGGAAGCTCACGGTTTACGAGATATAATTTTCTAAAATTTCAAAAATATCACGCCATTTGCCTAATTTTAGGTTGGATAAATTGTCGTATTAGACGTCAAAGTTGACATTTGACGTTTCTTTTTTTTTTTAAGTAAAAAAGACGTGTGTCAGAACCGACACAGAGCACCCCGACTCCATGTAGTCTTGAGGTCCCTAGTAGTCCCTACCCCTAGAGTGTATATAAAAATCGTGAAGCCAGACGCACGCGAGGAGGTCCTGAGTTGAGCTAGCCCGCGATGCCGAGTGGAGCGAAGGGGGGAGGTGGCGAGCGAAGCGAGCCGGCGACCTTCTAAGCGGAGCGAAGGTTGAGCGGGTGAAGCGACGCTCAGGGCTCCTCGCGAGTGTTCTGGCTGAGCCATTGCAGATTCAAATTCGGGGCACCCCGACTAAGTCACAAAAGTAACAGTAGGTTGCTAGGTTTTTTTTTTTTATACCTACTTAATTTCAAGAATGGTGCATGTCAGTACAGAGAGGACCCCTCCCCCGTCCCTCCTCCTCCCTAACAATACTAAAGCCAACCCAAATTTTAACTTTACTACGCCTTTTAAGCGACTGTGGGCAGGGCGAACCCCCCCCCCTCCCCCCCCCCTCCCGTTTTCGCCTGCTATACTCTGCTAAATGTTTACTTAAAGAGCTGTTTCATCATCATCAACCTAAAAGTTTAACTGTGGATATCTCCATAACCATAGGGTTCCGCAGGGTGGGGATGGTACCGGGTGGTAGCCCCCCCCCTTCGCCCCTCCCCCTTTCACCCCTTAATTCGTAGTGACTTAAAGGAAATTTTTACCAAAATCTGTCTCGCAGGTTTTCAGTGATTTTCAGCCAGTAAAATTTATAAGCGAGGAAAATTATTTAGAAAATGTCAACAATATTATGTCAGATATGCTTGCGCTCAGTTATAGGAAACAAGGATTGCGACGAGAATGTTGTGTTGTTTTTCGAAGAAATTTGTGATTTCGATCTATGGAATTACTTTACTTTCGGGCCCACAGAACAGCAAATATACGCTTTTGCTTACGCCGGGCCTGCCTGCCTAATGAAATAAAGACAAAACCTACAGAATTTAGGTTTTAATTAGCATAACATTTTACATTGGTCTAGAATCGTATTTTCATCTCATGTCAGTTTAGAATTAGAATTTAGATTGACCTAAAGGTGCCTCTACACATTTGCCCATGCTGGCCCACTACACGCCAACGCCAATGTGTACAGGGGGTATTGGTGTATGTTGGCGGACATTGGCGGGTATTGGTGTATGTTGGCGGCAAGCATGGCGCGCAATCGGGGAGTTGTCGGTTTTTTGGGCACACTTCAAAGGAATCGTGGCGTAGCCTGGCCTGTGGTGTTTACACAATCGGCCAATGTTCAGTTCGTCACCGGCCGCTGACCGGGATAGAACACTTTTGTGTTGCGTTCTGTAATACTTGTAAACAGTATAGAATAAATTATAGTTTAAAAACTAAAAAAAAAACGCTTTTATAACTAATTGAACTAAAAAGTTAAAAATAAAACTGTAATAATCAATTGAAAAATTTATATTATTGTACAAAAAAGCGTAGGGTGCTTTTTATAATAACTTCAGATATAATAAACTATTGATAAAATATTTACAACAATCAAAATCAAGCCCCCCACGCTTTTTGTACAATAATATAAATTTTTCAATTGATTATTACAGTTTTATTTTTAACTTTTTAGTTCAATTAGTTGTAAAAGCGTTTTTTTTTTAGTTTTTTAAACTATATTATATATATATTTTTTTTCATATATTTTTTTTCATATTATTGCATTGTCATCGACCTTTGACAGATGTGCAAAATTGAATCAAATCTGACCGTTCAAAGTAAATAGCCGCAGCCGTAATTACTTCGACGTCCGTCGCAATTGGTTTGCCAGGCAGCAATGAGCCATGCGCCAATGTGTGAACACCAAGTGATCGTGGTCTACAATTGTGCATTGGCGGAGCCTGGCCCAGCACAGGCAAATGTGTACTAGGGCCTTAACACGTCATTCTCCCACGCTTTCTACCATAGAATTCTGCTTCCTCTTTTTTCGTGAAAATAAGATCGACCAAAAAATCAAAAATTAGTGTCTGACTGTCTGTCCTGTCGTGCTCGTGCGTGTGCTCTCGTAGAGAGTATTATATTCCTTGTGCGTGTGTCGTCTGGTGTCTGCAATTGCAATTCGTGCAATCTTTGCGTAGACAGAACTTTTATTTTATAGACCGAAAGGTTTCTCTTTCAACAAGTCTTTGGGTCTGGCGCATTTGTGAAATTGAAATAATTGTCAAAATGTCGACATCAAATAAACAAAACATGACAACAATATTATGTCGGATATGCTTGCGCTCAGGTTTGGGAACCAAGGATTACGACGAGAAACTTGGAGTCTTTCTCGGTGCAATTTGTAATTTCGATGTAAGCTATGGAATTGCTTTACGTATGGGCCTGCTTGCGTACAACCTGCGTATTGCGTTTGCTAGGTTACCCCTCGACTCCCGCCGCCAGACGTTTTTTTCAAGATTATGGCCGATATGGCCATTCCAGGGTGGCGGTGGGGTGTGGATCTCCATTTGTTGACATAGTACTTTAGTGTGTTGCTCCGTAATTGTACGAGTTTTGCATAATATAATTAATATTGTGGACAAAATACACAACACTAGCCCCAAATTAAGCAGAGCTTATAATATGGGAACCAGATCCCTGACTTATTAATATATACATTTTTTTAATACATACTTAGAATACAATATACCACCCAGACAGAGAACAAACAAATGTGTTCACCACACAAATTTTTTTTTTGGTGGGGATCAAACTCACAACCTATGGCGCAAAAAGCAGAGCCACTATGTGCCAGCCAACTGTGAAGTACCTTCAGTCTAAAAGAAATAATTATAATGATTTATTATTTAGGTAAATGTTACAAAAAGCGGTCCTCGCATTCAAGCCACCACTTTTCTATACAACAACGGATTACTAAATTACAAGAGGTAGTAGTAGTAGAGCTCTTTGTGAAGGGCTTGTCCAACAAGCCTATTTCTACCACGAAGCAGCATTGCTGTGGGTATGAAGGGTGTGGGTGCTGGTGCACAAGGCCGTCTTAAACTAAGCCGGGGCCCTTGGGCACACCAGAATTTGGAGCCCTTTTGGAAAGTAATAAAAGCGAATTATAATGGCGTAGTATATGCCTTGTAAATACCTTATGATAAGCTTACTGATTTGTGAAAAAAGTGTAATGTGCCCGAAAAAAATGTGTGTGAGTAATTGTCGGTCCTTCGGGGCCCCCTGAGGATGGGGGCCCTGGGCACGGGCCCCGTGTGTCCTTATGGTAAAGACGGTATTGCTGGTGCAATTACTGCCTGGCATGTGAGGCTGTACTTCTGTATGCCTCCTGTTGATAGATGCAAGGCATATTCCTGGACTTACAAGGCCATACTATGTTATGGGTGATGGTTACCGCTTAACATTAGGTGTTCCATCAGCTACTTGTATAAAAAGCTTAGATCTAGTGCTTTCAATTATGAACAACTAAACCATGCTCTATTATAATAATTACATTTCAGGTTGAAAAGTCTGGAATCCTCTCGTTCTGCGTGATTTGTGAACATCAGCTGCGGAAGTTCTACAACTTCAGAGAGAAGTGTCGGCAAGCCCAAAGGATACTTAAAACTAAAACAACACTGAGAACAGTAACTATAATATTTCTTACAAAGGAATGAATGTTGAAATGTCCCTGCAGTAAGAGAATTTGAATTTTTTAAATGCAAAGAAATAGTATAAAAAAATTTAAATTTTTCAGAAAAATATAGAGAATCTACACCAGCTGATGCCTCCAAATTCCTTAGGGGTCTTAACAGTGACGGCCAGACAAGGAGTTTTTCATTACAACTATGATGAACTACAGCTCAATAGTATTCAAAACCTTCAAACACATGTGGCAGCCGAGGCTATCGAACCGACAACAGAACCCATTGAAGTTAAATTTGACACAGACTTGAATACGATTATTGATACAGAAGATGAGTCTAATCTAGATTTAGTCTCATTGCTAAATGAGAATGCTGACAATTTGGAAGAAATTGAACTAGAAACAAAAAACAAGAAGAACAGCTTGATTGATGATAAAGCAACAACATTAGAGGAGTTCAGTGATAGCGATTTAGATGTTGAGGATCCATTTTATAAATTATGCTTTGCCAAGGAAAATAATATGCAAAACTCTCGAAAAATCGATTTCCACCAATCAGACTGTGACACTAAAGAACAGGAAGTCACACTTTCCAATAAAAAAACTGCACCTCCTAATACATCACTAACAGATGATAATATGCTATCTGAAGAGCTGAACTTTCTAAGCAAGAGAAAAACAAAAAGAAAAAAAAAACTGCTAATTGATACACAAAGGTGTGTGTTGGAATTGAAGGAGTATGTGTTGCAACACATGAATGATGGGAACTTGGATCTTGGAAAGAATGTTACTTTGACTAAGGAACAGTTTTTGGAGATGTATGCGAAGTGCGATAAAAGCTGGCTGTCGAGATATAAACTGCTTAAACAAGGTGAGACAGTAGTAGACAGTAGTCTCACAATCCGTAGATGCACTGTGGCTCGGCTCGTCATCATAGCATTTTGCGGCCCGCTGTGGCCCGGCATAATGTGCGCGAATCTTATCTCAGTTGTCGATGTATAGATTATGTATGGGACCAGTAGACACCTGCTGCGTGCTGCCAAGATCGGAATCATACCTTTAGAGCCGATTTTGTGAAGCCCGCGCTGTCAATGAATTCTTCACGTAATCAATCTGACTGTTGGCTTACACGTATGCGTGTAGGGAAGCTGACAGTCAGATTAAATATCTAATTTATTTTTAAAGCTGATGGAACAAACATGTGGCCCGCCAGGTGTTAAGTGGTAGCCATCGTACAAAGCATTCCGTATACGTTGGTCACGCACATCAGGACCGTGCTCTACGTGCGTCCATCAGCCTCATGTGCCAGTAACTTCACCGGCACCCACCCCCCTCAAACTGAAACACAGCGATGCTGCTTCACGGCAGATATGGTCATGACTGTATCTGCCGTATCTATATATACTAGCTGCCTATCCCGGCTTCGCACGGGTGGACTTTTTTTTAAACACTTTTTTTTAAATACTTATAGCCTATGTTACTCAAGGTGAATATAGCTTTTCAATAGTAGGTACATGTACTAAGCCATTTTTTTCCAAAGACAATTTTCGTTACCTACATAGTTATTATTCATTCATAGTTTTTGTACACATACCTATTACTATTATTATTATTCTATTGGTATAATGTCCCTCTCCAATTTCTCCTATTTTGAGCTAGCCGTCAAAGTTGCACCCGTTATACCCATTATGTCGTCCCGCCATCGCATCGGTCGGAAAACACTTCACTTTGCTCACTTTGATTCTCTCTCCGATCTTTGTTCTATGGATACCAGAATGGAAATGACGCTATTCACCGAGTTCCTGCTTTTATACCTACAACAATCGAACTTTCCAGTACTTACTGCCGGCAATCGAAAATTCTTGAATATAATGTATACCTACCAAATTATGCGGAAGTGTTGAAATCAAAAGCAACCGTTGCTACAACAAAATAAAGCCCAATTCCGCTCGCACCTACCTGTAATAAAACTACATCGCGCTTCTCTTTCTAACACGCAACTCTGTTGCACTTGTAACGCTAGGGTTGTCAACACGTGTTTTCGAACTACTTCTTCATGACGTGAGTATGTGATGTAATATTCACTTACCAGGTAGGGTAGGTAAGCATTGTAGGTATCAACGATGCTAATGTTATTTTTAGAAATTATTTATTGTAAATCAACTAATTAGGCCGGGAGTCATCACCCGATTTTTTAAGTGTGTTCCATATTTTCCTTTAGCGAGTAGGTAAGTCAGTGATGAATCAGGTTGTTTAGAAGTCATTGATCGTTGAAAAAATATATTAAATATTTCTCGCGACCCGGCGCGGCTAACCGGCGAGACGTGTTGTGACAGCCCTGTGCGTTTCCTACATAATAATAAGAGCGCGGCGTCCGAATGTTCCCGAACTGCGGAGTGATTTTCTAGAAGAAGTAATAAGTTCGGGAAAACCAAGAAACGAAAATCGAACCGTTTGCATGGGTACCTTGGTATATTTGAGTATTCTAGATAATTCTGGATTACTAACGTTTGGATGCATTCCGGATGCTAGCCGAATAATTTCAGTCTTCGAATTAAATTTGATCATTCCAGAACCTCAAAGACATTCTAGAGCGTTCTTTCCTCGTCAAAGTCGAGAATTTTCAGAAAAATCCCTAAGCGATAGAAAGGGATAGACATATATAAGTCCCTACGTGATAGAAAGGGATAGACATAGATTTCGAAACTTTTGCCCCTTATAAATTAATAACACCTAAATATTGAATATAAACTATCCTATCTTTTAAGTCCGACCATATTATAGGCAGTTGCAAAATTTTATCGAAATCCGTTCAGTAGTTTCGGAGTTTATCGCGTTCCAAATTGTGAAACACGAAAGATTTATATATAGACTAGCTGCCTGTCCCGGCTTCGCACGGGTGGACATTTATTTAATAAACACATAAATATAGCCTATGTTACTCAAGGTGAACCTACGTCCAGCAGTGGACTGATATCAATTGATGATGATGATGAAAGAACATTCTATAACGTTTAGGAGCACTATTTTCTAGAACATTTTGACCAAGTCTAGAATTCAGAACCGTTTGCATGGGTATATTTGAGTATTCTAGATAATTCTGGATTACTAACGTTTGGGTGGGAGCATTCCGGATGCTAACCGACTTTAAATTTGATTATTCCAGATCATTCTAGAGCATCTATGTGCATTCTGTTCTCGCCAAAGTCGAGAATTTTCTGAAAAATCCCTAAGCGATAGAAAGGGATAGACATATATAAGTCCCTACGTGATAGAAAGGGATAGACATAGATTTTGAAACTTTTGCCAATTATAAATTAATAACACCTAAATATCGAATATAAACTATCCTATATTTTAAGTCCGACCATATTAAAGGCAGTTGCAAAATTTTATCGAAATCCGTTCAGTAGTTTCGGAGTTTATCGCGTTCCAAATTGTGACACGAAAGATTTATATACAGGGTGTCCCATAAGTCAACGTCCAGCCGAAAACGGGTGATGCGCCAAGTCATGACAGTTATCAGAAAAATATAAAAAAAAATATTTATTTTGTAACTTTCGAGTTATGTGTATTTTCAAAAAACAGGAAAAACTGACACCCTGTGATGATCTTTTAAGTCCTGTGACTACAAATACTAACTTTTCATGAAACTTTTTTCTGCAACGTAAGCATGAATAACCTTTCTGTAAATTACAATTCAAAATTAAGCCATAACTGCCTCAGTTTTTAATGAAATCGTGGAGTTTTGGCCTACACTTCATTTCAGATAATTACATCACTCAACTTTAACCGTCTGTATCGCAAAAAAAATGAACTACACTATCATGGCAAGTAACTTTAAAAAATGGCGCATTTATCCAGGATTCCAAAATGATATAATACTTTCTAGAATACTTCTTGGTTTTGGAAATAAAAAATGTTTTTTCAACTAAACCGGATTTCCAATCAATTTTATTTCATTAGATAAAATGTTTGTACCCTTTAAATCATGGGTTTAAAATGCCTACGCTGCGTTTTTAAGTGACTCACAATTCACAAGTACAAGTAAATACCATTTCGACTATGTAAATAAACAGTTAGAGCCACCATCTTGCCGAAAGAGTAATAACCATGGGTGTTCAAGTACTTTGTTAGTTTTAGGTGAAAGTTTGAAATAAAATTCAATTATTAGATTCATGAAGGACTGCACTTCAATTTTTAAATGGAACATGACTCTGTGGCGTTACCTCGCCTCAGAGCGAGGTAACGCCACAGAGTCATGTTTTTTCGTGCGTGCAGCCGGCTGCATCGAATTATAAGACGTTGTCACGTCAATAACCATGTAATAAGACCGGCGACGGGCGAAGGCAAACTTTAGATTAAAATCACGATTGAAGTAATCCTATGATTGAATTTTATTTCAAACTTTCACCTAAAACTAACAAATTACTTGAAAACCCATGGTTATTACTCTTTCGACAAGATGGTGGCTCTAACTGTTTATTTACATGGTCAAAATGGTATTTACTTGTACCTGTGAATTATGAGTCACTTAAAAACGCAGCGTAGGTATTTTAAACCCATGATTTAAAGGGTACAAACATTTTATCTCATGAAATAAAATTGATTGGGAATCCGGTTAAGTTGAAAAAACATTTATTATTTCCAAAACTAAGGAGTACTCTAGCAAGTATTATACCATTTTGGAATCCTGGATAAATGCGCCATTTTTTAAAGTTACTTGCCATGATAGTGTAGTTCATTTTATTTGCGGTACAGACGGCTAAAGTTGAGTGATGTAATTATCTGAAATGAAATGTTGGCCAAAACTCTACGATTTCATTAAAAACTGAGGCAGTTATGGCTTAATTTTGAATTGTAATTTACAGAAGGGTTATTCATGCTTACGTTGCAGAAAAAAGTTTCATGAAAAGTTAATATTTGTAGTAACAGGACTTAAAAGATCATCACAGGGTGTTAGTTTTTCTTGTTTTTTTAAAATACTCATAACTCGAAAATTACATGACAAATATTTTTTTTTATTTTTTTTTGATAGCTGTCATGACTTGGCCTATCGTTCGTTTTCGGCTGGACGTTGACTTATGGGACACCCTGTATATAGATAACACCTAAATATTGAATATAAACTATCCTATCTTTTAAGTCCGACCATATTAAAGGCAGTTGCAAAATTTTATCGAAATCCGTTCAGTAGTTTTGGAGTTTATCGCGTTCGTTTATAAATCTTTCGTGTCACAATTTGGAACTTTTTTTATTTGCTATCGCTTAGGGATTTTTCAGAAAATTCTCGACTTTGACGAGGAAAGAACGCTCTAGAATGTCTTTGAGGTTCTGGAATGATCAAATTTAATTCGAAGACTGAAATTATTCGGCTAGCATCCGGAATGCATCCAAACGTTAGTAATCCAGAATTATGTAGAATACTCAAATATACCAAGGTACCCATGCAAACGGTTCGATTTTCGTTTCTTGGTTTTCCCGAACTTATTACTTCTTCTAGAAAATCACTCCGCGGTTCGGGAACATTCGGACGGCGCGCTCTTATGTGTTAAAAATAAATGTCCACCCGTGCGAAGCCGGGACAGGCAGCTAGTATTATTGTATATTATTGCCGTATATTATTGTATCAAGTCATGACTTGATACAATTCAAAGATGATTGAGACCTATGGTAGCAAGACCGCCAAGTGATGCTTCTTGTTACTAAACAAACAGCGACTGACGGTAAATATCGCATTTCGTTGGATTGTGAATATAAATAGGTACCGGTTTTTTAGCATTTTCGCCAAGTTCAGTTTCTTTCAGTTTACACAATTGTTTTTCAGATCATGGGTATGGAGCGAGGATAATAAAATTCCTTCTCCACCTCATAAAGCGATACAGTCCCGAATACGATACAGTATTCGACATACAATACCTCACCACTGAGGACTCGAAACTAGCAGAGTTCCAAGCGAGAAAGAATTACAAGCAGTATTTGGCAGCTGAGTTTAAGTGCGACAAATGTTATAGATGGTTTGCTGGACAGTGTATGCTTGATTACCATAACAAGTGGCATGACGTGAGTACATATATTATTTTATAACACATTTGCTCATAAAGGGTCTACTACTTCACCGATTATAATAATAATATATAATAATAACGTTTATTTCCAATCAAACAAGACATACAGTTATTTTAATAGTTAATACTAGTACTAATGCCATTTTATTGCCTTTTAGTTCCAGAAACAGCATCTGCTGAACCTGGAAACAATAGGCAACTCTAGGCGATAGGCACATACTGTGGTTTGGAGCTTTACCTTCCGTGCTAGTTAAAAAACTGTGTTACGGCAAGGTAAGCTTCTCACCCCAGATGTTACAGGTCACTTTCTTAAGTGAAACTGAGTACAATTTTGAATTAAGTGAGAAACAGAAAAAAAAACAAAGTGAAAGAAAGAGAAAAGAAAAACAAAAACAATACACAACAGAGGTAGACAGGTGAGGCACTAAATGTTGATACCTATTTGAAAGTAACTCAGAGAGATGAACTAACTTATATACTTACTACGCTAACTAAAAGCAAATAAGAAGTCAAACAGAATAGTTATATTTGCTTGACTCGATTAAATACTTTAATGCTTGATTACATATATATATATATACTTAGGCTATGCTATGCTAGGAACAGGACTACTAATAAAATAAGCACGAAATTAAAGAGGAAACACGCATCGTATTATGATTTGGACTAAGTAAGTAGGCATTTTAGGTAGCGAAACAATTAAGGCAATAAAGGCAATAAATTAAAAAAAAAAGTACAGTAACGGGAGGTCAGTGAAGGAAGATTTCATTTAACAATTGATAGCAAATTTTCCGTGCTGTCGTAGTCGTGTTGCAGTAGAAACTCGTCAAGAGTTTTTCTGCATGTAAATCTGGTTTTGTTTTCGAGCATAGCAACTTTGTTGATACGGTTGTATAATAACGGTGCCAGGAAATGAGCAAAGCCTTGTGCAAAACCGGTTCTACATGCAGGAATTTTATAAACATCGTACGCTCTTCTACTACATACATTGTCTGTGCGACCCGGATAGGCATGTTGTCGTAAGACAACAACTCTGATGAAAAGCTGCCGTACAGTAAGAACTAGTGATTCCTTATAAAGGTTGACTGTAGGATACCTAAACGGTTTAAAATTCAGGACTTTGAGGATAGTACGCTGTGTTCGCTCCAATTTGATAAGGGAAGTTTTAGACGCTCCACCCCAAGCAGATATTCCATACATTAAAATTGACTGGCACATGGTAGTGTAGACAGTTCTGTTGGTACGGTCGTCTCTCAAGTGCCTAACTTTTTTGAAAATGTGTATAAGTTTTCTAACACGCGACTTGAGTACATCGATTTGAGGCTTCCAGTTTAAGTTTTTGTCGATCGTGATACCGAGGTACTTAATGCTGTCAGCAGCGGAAAGAGTGTGACACGAACAGTTACTCATAGTTTGATCTAATGGGCAAGTATGGGCTCTTATAACGAAATCGGAGGTTGGTTGTGAGTTTTTATATATAGAAAATGTTATGTACTTAGTCTTAGATAGATTGAGTGTTAGCAAATTATTATCAAGCCAGTTAATGATTATACGCATCCCGTTTTCAGCAGCTAGGCGTGCCTCTTCCCATGAAGTTCCTTTGAATAATATGACTGTGTCGTCAGCAAAAGTTAAAATTCTAGCGTTGGCCAATTTAGTGAGGCATAGATTGTTTATATATATTAAGAACAACGTTGGCCCGAGTACAGAACCCTGCGGAACTCCAAAATTTATAGGTTTTTTTGAGCTGTATGTATCTCCTAACTTCACAGCTTGAGACCGGTTGCATAAGTAGTCACAGAAGAGATTCAGGGGAACACCCCGAAGTCCAATAGACTCCATCTTACGTAGCAGTAGAGGGACAGACACAGTATCAAAAGCTTTAGCTAGATCTAGGAAGACCCCTACACATTTTTGTTTTTCATCCAGATTACTAGCAACTTGTGTAACCAAGCACTCAATTGCATCGACAGTGGATTTTTTTGCCCTAAATCCAAATTGATTTGGTGCAAGCAAGTTATTGGATTCGAGGTAGTTTACCAGTCGAGTGTTAATAACCTTTTCCAGTACCTTGGCCAGAGTTGACAATAGGGAAATCGGACGATAATTTGTGATACTGCCTCTGTCACCCGACTTAAAAATGGGAACCACAATGGAATCTTTAAACAGTTTTGGGAAAACTCCCGATGACAGGCAAAGGTTACACAGGTGAGTAATTGGAGAACCAAGGACACCAACAAATCTTTTAAGAAACACTGAAGATATACCATCCCAGCCTGAAGAAGTCGTGTTCTTAAGTGACCCAATTATTTTGTCAACTTCTGATATATCAGTTTCTAAAAGCATAAACGAATTTAGCTGTGTAGCAGTAGGTTGGAACCTTTTTACTAATTCCTCTTGTTCTAAACTTAGATTTTGCAAAATGGTTGCAGCAAGGTTCTGGCCTACATTCGCGAAATAGTCATTGATATGATCAGAGGATTCTTGCGGTGACAACTTGAGTTTAGTAAGTTCTCCTGCACCATCGGTTTTATTGTTATTATTGAGGCCACATACGCGTTTAATAACTTTCCAAGTTTTTTTTATATCATTGTTGGCATTTTGGAGGTCAGATCTATCATATGCATTTTTGAGATTATGAAGAATGTTGTTGCAATGGTTTCTGTAGCGCTTATACGAAGTTTCTAGGGGTTTATCATCCGGTGATTTTTTATGTCTTCGATGAAGCGTATCTCTAAATCTCATACATCGTAATAACCCTGGTGTAACCCAGGGTTGAAGGGTTAGTTTTCTGTTCGGTACTGGGAGTGTTTCAGTACAAGTTTTGATTACATTAGAGATTATACCTGTGAGCCGTTCCGTCATTTCGTTTGCGTCTTTTATTATTAGCAAATTGTCCCAATTTTCTTCGCATAATAGTTTGAGAGCTTTATTGTTGTTGAGTCTGTGCAATGAGTTTTGTGCTTTACTGAGATCTTGGTTACATATAGCAAGAAAGAGTGATCCATGGTCAGTAACGGAGGAATTATAGATTGCAGTAATAACCTTTGTTTTCGATTTAATAATGCAGTGATCATAGCACTTTTCTAGACGAGTTGGGAACAAATGGCCTGGTTGTAATCCATGGGTGGCAAGTAGATCTAGATATTCATCAGACCTATTATCAGTTGTGTCACTACGTATATCTATGTTTAAGTCACCAAGTATATAAATATTAGGAACATTTTTAAGATCCGTGAGCAAAATATCAAGAGAGGACAAAAAGTTTGCAATTGAAGCAAACGAAGGAAATCTATAGATACAGATAAAAGCGTGATTTTTCCCAGTTTTTACCACCAAACAGTCAGCATCAATCAAATCTGGTTCATAAACAGAAACATCAGTTAAATTACTACGGATATATGCAATGACCCCACTATTTTGATTAATGTGTCTACAGGAATTAAACGAACAGTATTGGTCAAGGGTTGGTATGGAACTGCAACTCTTTAGCCAGCACTCTGTTAAAATTATCAGATCAAAATCCAACTTGCTTCGAGCCATAAACACTCCGAAGTCATCAAAGTTCTTATGTACACTACGAATGTTTTGAGAAATAACTTTCAGCGAAGTATTGTTTTTAAGATTAAGCTCATAAAAAGCACTTGGGTCATCAACCAAAAACGATTCACCAACACTGATTACATGATCAACGTCAGCACTGACCACTTCGAGATCGTTTACCATTGTACGAGTATTGTGTGTTTGCCTGAAGTAGAATAACTTAAGGTAGCGGTATACCCAGTGTAATAAATAAGACTAAGCAGGTAATATAATATGTTTTTCATCCCACCAGCTCTGAAAGTGTGTTTTTGCTGTTTAATTTCTGACTGGAAAAGCCGTTTTTATCCGCTAGAGCAGGGGTTCCCAAACTATTTTGGACAAGTGACCCCTTTTCCAAAATGAAACGTTACCATAGACCCCCATGGCCAAATTACCGACTTTTAAGATCAACCCCCTTATGCATAATGGTCCGCTAACTTAAAACGGCTGCTACAGTGTTATTAACCGACTTCCAATCAAAAAGAAGGAGGTTCTTTTTGATTGGAGGATTTTTTTTTTTTATGTTTGTTACCGCATAACTTCGTCATTTGTAAGCCGATTTGAAAAAATATTTTTTTATCTGAAAGGTACTGCTTCCAGATTGGTCCCATTTTAATTTTATTAAAATAGGTGTTGCCATTTTTCTTAAAATATTTTTTTTAACTGCATGCCTCCGTCATTTATGAACCGATTTAGAAAACTATTTTTTTATTTGGAAGGTTATTCTTACGTCCAGATGGTCCCAAACAAATTTTATTAAAATCGGTTTAGCCGTTTGGCAATGAAGTCGGTTTCTCTAGTTTTTTAAACTTATAATTATTTTTAATTCTGAATTAGGTCAATAGAAGAAGGCAGAGTGAGAATTAGCAATGTCTTAAGTTAGCAGACTATTATAAATAAGGGGCCTATCTTTAGTTTTCTTTCTATTGATACAAAATACCTAGGTGCTAAGGTACAAATTGGAAAACTTTGCACTTGGTTAAGTGAGTAAACTTGACGTCATTTTCTCATCCAAATTTAACAAAATAAAAAGACACAATTCAGTAAATGTAAAGTTAAATTTATAATTATTATTACAAGTTTAGTACTTAAAGAATCTTAAGTAAGTAGGAAATTATATTAAAAAGGTACTTATTCGCAAAAATAAAACATTCAGTGTGATGGATGAACCTGGTGACTATCTACCAATCTAGCTACATCCGGTTCAATATTGGTGAGTTGCAGCCTTAAATCTCCACGTTCGTTGATTTTCAAACGGTTTGTTTGTTTCGTCAAAATGTTTGTTACCACACTGAAGCTTTTTTCAACTAGGTATGATGATGGAAAAGCGATTAGGTATTTTTCTACAATGTTCCACAATGTAGGATACTGTGTTTCAATGTTGCGTTGCAACCAGAACTTCTGATAGCCTTGGTTGAACTTCTGCTTAAGCTCTTCGTCTGTGCTGATGGTAATCAACTCTTCTTGAATTAGCACATTGGCTTCATCTATGGTTGTGGTATTGTACGGATTTATTATCCATTGAGGAATTTGTAAATTTAAAAGATCCTCAAACCTCTCCATAAAATCCTTGTGTAATGCGTCCAAGTGAGTGACATATAATAAAATGTCATCATCTTTAAGCATTTCTGGTAATTTTGACAAATGCGGAAACTGTGAATATTCTTTTCTGCCTAAATTTTGTTTATAAAGGATTAGTTTACCCACGAAGGCCGATATTATTGATTTTGTTTTAATCAAGTTAACATCGTCACCCTGCAGCTGTAAATTAACTTTATTGAACATTGCAAATATGTCAGTCAAGTAATAAATATCTGTTTTACAATTGTTCAGATTTTCTTTCAAATTCGGATCTTTTTCTTGCAAAAACTCCAACACAGATTCAAAAATGACTGAAAATCTTTCTAAGCAAGAGCCTCTTGATAGCCAGCGAACTTCAGTGTGCAGAAGTAATCGAGTAAAGACTTCGTCGTTTTCCTCACATAGCTGAGCAAATAACCGAGAGTTCAAAGAATTGCTTCGAATCTTGTTGATAGCATTTATGACATATTGTAAAGACTTATGCAATCTAGGACTCAGCTTTTTTGCTACTAAATGCTGCCTGTGAATCACGCAGTGAATGACCAGTACATCAGGCAGTTGCCGCTTTAAGTGAGCTATAAAACCACGATGACGACCAACCATAGACGGTGCACCATCAGTCGCAACAGAAACAATGTTCTTCCATGTGATACGTCTATTGGTTTTTAAAGGAAACACAATAAAACAGTATACAAATTTATTAACGGTTCTGCAATTGCCCGGTCACTGATTTGACGGTTGCTTCCAAGCAGGAGGTGGAAAAGTACTCCCCTCAAGTTTGTAGACGTCGGCCGGCTTGCTTCGGCGGCCGATGTACTAGAAGGAGTCAGAAGGAGACAGAAGGAGTTCGTGGTCACACGTAGTTGACGTCGATGGGTGACTCGGGGAACACGAATAGGTCCTCCCAATATTGTAGACTCAACTTTTGCAGTCCAACTTTGAATCCCAACTTTGAACCCTGGAAAGTAACATAGTAGGTGTCACCAGCAGGTCCAGGTTCATTACCCTCTGATTGTGACCACCGTGCGAAGCAAGCATTACGAGATGATGAGGTGAGATGAGGTGAGTACGAGGTGGTGTGTGATGTCACAATCAGAGCGGAGTTTACAAAATGAAATGAATGAAATTACTAGGAAAGAATTTAAAATTACAAAAATGAAAATGATATGAAATGAACAAAATATGAAGTTAATGTGAAATAGGATATCTAATAAAAGATTAGATACCTAGCTATTTAAAATAAAAGCAAGCTAAAGCTGAAAAGAAGAAAGATTACACAAAGAAACATAAAATAAAAGTTCGTTGCAAAATGCCACGAACATACCTACATTATTTTTTGTGACGAGAATTGTTCCACACTTACCGATATACGGGTTTGAAAACTGAATTTAAACTTTATTATGGCTTACGAGAGTGATGTGTCTACGTAAGAAAAGATTTAAAGATCAATTTACTCAATTAAAATGATTGAGACACTCGAGTCGTTCAGGACGCGCCGTATGAAGCGACGCGTACGAGCTCGGGTGTGATTAGCGGGCGAATGACGGTCAATGCAAGTCATTGGTACTTGGGTAGTGCTTGATGCCGTAGTGGCTTGACGCCGTTCGCGTCGTTCACTAAGCGTATCATTCAACAAACTTGGAGGCAGAATTAACAGATAGAAAATATAGGATGCTCCACTGGTACTAGATAATCGTAAATGAGTGAGGCTTAATTCGTGATTTTTAATAATGTAGGCTGCGTAAATTCTGTAGATAACGTATATACGTTACAATACCCCCGCGCGTATTCAAGGATTTTATTACATTTTAAAATAATAAAATCCGCATAGAAAAAAAAATGGTATTTGTTTATTCTTTCATACATCATCTATCATACATCATGCTTTCATATAACATCTGTAACTATTTAATTAAAATACAGACGCCCACATTCAATTAATTTAGGTTGAGAGTTACAATGAACTCGAACCCTACAAATGCCTGGTTCTATTATAAGATGGTAAAGACACACGCGAACTGTAAAACGATAAAAATATGTGTTTAAGTCATGTTTACAGATACTGGGTAAGATAATAATAAATAAAAAAATTACTTATTTAGACCCACAAGTTTTAAGTCTTTAATATGCCAAGAGCCTAGGGCTTTGCCAGACATATCCTGTAGCACATAAACTAGTGGAGACTTTTTGGCAACAATTTTAGCTTTGATGTATTTAGGAGCAAGCTTTTTGGAAAAATTATTTTCCTTATCGCTTAAAAAGTAAGCGCGCTTCATAACAACGTCGCCAACGTGAAACTCAGCAAACTTGCGACGTAAGTTATAATGTGATGTGTTTTTGACATGGGCTTGCCATAGTTTGGATTGTACCGTGTCGAAAATGTTAGACAAACAACCCAAATTTTCAGCGTACAGGTCGCGTGGTAAGAACAATATTTCATCCCCGAGGTCATTGTCTATAAAGTGTGTACCGCAAGTAACAAGTTCACGACCGAAAACTAGAAACGAAGGCGTATAGCCTGTGGCCTCATTGACGGAGTTGTTAATTGCGAACTGCACTTTAGGGATAAACAAGTCCCAGGATCTATGATCATCATCCACATACGTCGAAATACAAGTTATAATAGTCCGATTATACCGTTCTACTAAATTTACCTGAGGGGTGTACCTAGGAGTATAATGGACGTTAGGTATCGCGTATTTCTTAAACAAGGCATCAGCGACCTTACCAGTAAACTGGGTACCATTGTCCATCAAAACTGTTTGTGGTATGCCATGTATAAGAAATACGGATTCCTCTAAGATTCTAGTTATTATTTCTGAAGTTGCCCTCTTTATAGGAAAAATTAAACAAAATTTTGAAAAGCAACAGGTGACAACTAATATATAGCTATTGCGTTGTTTTGAAGTTGGAAGTGGTCCCATTAGGTCTATGGAAATCATCTGGAATGGTCGTGAACACTGTTTGGGACGACCCATTTCTCCTAGCATTTGATGATTTTGTGATTTATAAGCCAAGCATTTGTCACAAGTTCCTATGAATTTAACTACATCCTGGTACATACCAGTCCAAAAATAGCGCAAAGCAAGGCGACGATATGTTTTAAAAATACCCATGTGACCAGCGGTGGGCTCGCAATGATTTTCGCTCATAACTTGAGCGCGAAATTCAGCAGGAACAACCTCCTTCCACGAAAATTCAGAAGTAAGTTCATGTTTATTTTTAGATAATCGGTAAAGGGAATTATTCTTTATTATAAAATTTGGAAATTTAGAAGGGTCATTTAAACTACCATAGTAAATATTTTTGTACCAAGAGTCTTTAGTGTCCAAATAAGAGTTGGAAGTACTAATGGCACTAACTGGAACAGCTCTGGAAAGAGCGTCGGGAATGACGTTATCGACGCCGCGTCTATGTTTCAAATCAAAGTTGAAAGCGGAAAGACGAACACCCCAACGAGCTAGCCTACCAGTAGGATTACTAATAGAGAGAAACCACTTCAGAGCACTGTGATCCGTGTATACAGTGAATTTTTGACCGTTTTCTATGTAGCAACGCCAATATTCGAGTGCCACAACGACGGCAAGGGTTTCGCGTTCAGTAATGCTGTAATTTTTCTCAGCCGCAGATAGTGACTTGCTCATGTAGGCTATCGGGTGCTCTTTACCATCGATAGATTGAGTGAGCATTGCACCAATGCCGTAATTACTAGCGTCTGTGTGCACCTCGAAGGGCTTACCATAATCCGGACAAGATAAAACGGGAGCGGAAACAAGACACTCTTTGAATTTCTGGAACGCCGAGTCGGCTTCAGAGGTCCACTTAAAAGAAGGGGTACCTTTTTTTGAGGAAGTAAGCTTGTTTAAAGGCCCAGCTATAGTACTGAAATTTGGTACGAACCGTCTGTACCAAGTCGCCGTTCCAAGAAAACGTTTAAGGTCTTTGCGACTAGTAGGAGTCGGGTAATTTAAAATAGCTTCAACCTTGGCAGGGTCTGTTCGCAAGCCAGAACTATCGACTACGTATCCCAAATATTTTAGTTGCGGGCTGAAGAAACTACACTTCTCAAGGTTGATAGTAAGGTTCGCTTGCTTTAATTTGTCGAGGACACGTAAAAGAAGGGTTACGTGACTATTAAAGTCCTTTGACACGATGATAATGTCATCTAAGTAAGCGAATACTTTCAGATCAAATTCTGAGAATAGCAAGTCTACCAAGCGCTGCTGAGTAGCAGGGGCGTTAGTAAGCCCAAAAGCTGTACGTTTAAAGCGAAAGGTGCCTCTGCCGGGAATATAGAACGCTGTCTTGTCACGATCATCGGGTGCTATAGGGATCTGCCAAAAAGCTTTCGACAGATCAATACTAGACAAATAGCGTGCATCTCGTAAATTATCTAGAATCTCTGAAATGTATGGAAGATTATACGCGTCACGCTTGGTGACGGAGTTCAGCTTTCGGCTATCCAAACAAAAACGTGGCTGGCCGTTCTTTTTAGTAACAAGCAAGACAGGTGAGGACCAAGCACTCTCACAGGCCTCGACAACATCCAAGGATAACATTTCATCAACTTGTTCCACCAGGATACGCTGTTTTTCGGGGGAAAGCCGATAGTAGCGTTGACGAATTGGCTTGGAGTCGCCTGTGTCGATGTGATGCGTAATGAGGCCGGTGATACCGAGTCCTTTGCGCTCAGATGAAATGTCCTCAAACTGTTTGATGACGTTATCTGCCAGTGGTTTTTGGGAATCATCTAAGTTTGTATAACCTTGGACGAAGGTTTGATGAGAAGCACCTAAGGGCAACTTATGATCTTCTATCATAACAGTGGCTATAGAATTGATGTATTTGGGGCAAAGCTTAAATTTTTTCCAAAAATCGATACCTAAAACAAGATTCAGCTTAATGCCCGGAATAACATATGCTTTCAAAATGTGAAACTGATTTTCAAAAGTTATCGGAAGATTAATATAGCCAATACTATTCAACGTTTGACCACCCGCTGCTGTAACCGTGAGACGGTCATCCTCAATAAGTGAGAAACCATGACTTAACAGTACAGAATGTGCACCATCGCCTACAATTGTGACAGCAGCGCCAGAATCTAAGAGTCCTGTGATTGTGATGCCATTTACCTGTACAGCTACATAAGGTCTATCGTCAAGATTACTTATATTTTCCTCGAGAACTGCGTGAATATGATAAGAATTAAAAAACAAACTGACAGTATGCAACCAATTTTTCCAATCTTCCGCACAAAAATTAGCATTGACACAGTTCTCGGAAACTAGTTTTTTGAAGTAGCCTTCCTATTGGCCGCACAATTCGGGCAATCAGGGGCCTTAAAATCTTTTTGTCCACAACGATAGCAGATTATACCATCCTTGTTGGCGGTACACTGCCTAATGTTATGGGTGTCAGTGTGGCAACGAATACAGTAACGCGGCCTTGCATTATCAATAGCATGTATATAATTTTGTCTATTCTTATTAATATTCGTGTTATAATTTTGTTGACTAGGATTTGACCTACTATTATTGTAATTACTATTATTATTATTAGGCCTACTATAGTTACTAAACCTGTTGAAATTTGAAGGGTGTTTATTATTTGAGGACCCAGAATAGGCAAACTCAGGTGCCAGTGTATCTGCAGTCGGTCGTGGAGGTTCTTTGAACTGAGAAAGACGCGACTGTACACTCTCGTAGTTTCGACATAAGGTCCTCAATTCCTCAATATTCTTTATTTCAGCAACAGAAGACAGGGTACTTGCGTAACAAGGGCGAATATTATGGAGAATGATTTCCAATTTGTCTTCCTCTGGCAAAGTCTTAGACAATCTTGCAAAAAGACCCGACATTATTGACAGATAAATGACTATGTTTTCTGTTTCTCCCTGTGTTCGAGACTTAATTTCAGAGAGCAGTCTATAATCATAATCAGCCTGACCAAAATCACGCTTCAGTGAGGCTGCAAGTTCGTCCCAAGTTGAAATCGAATCCTTTACGCTCCTATACCAGTGGATAGCATCCCCCGTAAATATTTCTGTAGCGTTCTTAAGTAGCTTCTCACGTGAAATATTCTTAGCCAAACTAAACTCATCAATACGTTGAATGAACGAGCGAACGCAAGACTTCCCGTCGTATTTTAATTTAATAAATCTATTGTCATGGCTGCCCTCGCAAGTAACAGCGACGTTAACCGGTGCTGCAATGATAGCAGGAGTTTGAACGTCAGCACTAGGTGCAGCTAAGAGACCAGGTGTATCTAAAGGACTGGTAATAGCTAAGGAATCTTGAGCAGAGCTGCTAAGTGAATTGATTCTAGCTAAAGCCTGCTTATAAGCTTGAACACATTCATCATAATGTAACTTATCTTCCTCGTCCGCATCAATGCGATTTAGCCGGTGATATAGATGATTTAAAAAAATTTGGGAGCGCAGCAACGTACTCTTGTCTAAAGAAGTACAATCAAGGCTATTGTTTACCTTTTCTAGGATATCTACAACGCCATTCAAATCATCCTCTACCTCCAATGAACTGGTGAGTATGTCCTCAGAAGGAAACATGGGACCGCATTTAGAAATTTGCTTGCGTAATTCACTTACGGTAGAAGCAGGGGTTTCACCCCTAATAGCAACTTCGTACTCAAGCTCAGCCTTTTGAAGCGACATAAATTTAACCGGGTAAGCCATAATAAAGACGGAGGAAAACAAAAAACAAAATAAAAAAAAAAAATTTATCGGTAAAGGTTGAACAGTTCAAAACAATTTTGTCACAAAAAAAAAAAACAACAAAATACTCCGCCTGTTACAGTAAGGTTTGAATAAATGAGTAACGTTTTGGTTGTTTTTCTTTTCAATTAGAAAAAAACGAAAATATTGCAACCAAAAATAAAAATAAAAAAAGCGTTTAAATGCAACTAATGTGTACGAACGAAATAAACATACAATTAAAAAAAGAAAGGGAAGGAAAAAAAATTGTCTCCAAATTTTTGTACCGACTGTACCAAAAAAATATATGTATTTAACAAAACAGAAGGTGCTGGTAACGGTAACAGTCAGTAAACAATATATAAATCAATTAAAAAAAAATAGACACAAAAATCAACTAATTTTGTTGCACCCTGTATTTTAAGTTGCAAACAAAATACTAAAAAACGTTACGTACACCTTAGTTACCGGCAACCAAAAATAAAGAAGCTGAAAAGAAAGAACGTTTTACAAAATAAAATAAAAAACACACACAACCACAAAAAAAACACACAACCTACCTGAAAGCAAAATCAGTGACCAAGAACACGTATGGGCGCCAGTGATACGTCTATTGGTTTTTAAAGGAAACACAATAAAACAGTATACAAATTTATTAACGGTTCTGCAATTGCCCGGTCACTGATTTGACGGTTGCTTCCAAGCAGGAGGTGGAAAAGTACTCCCCTCAAGTTTGTAGACGTCGGCCGGCTTGCTTCGGCGGCCGATGTACTAGAAGGAGTCAGAAGGAGACAGAAGGAGTTCGTGGTCACACGTAGTTGACGTCGATGGGTGACTCGGGGAACACGAATAGGTCCTCCCAATATTGTAGACTCAACTTTTGCAGTCCAACTTTGAATCCCAACTTTGAACCCTGGAAAGTAACATAGTAGGTGTCACCAGCAGGTCCAGGTTCATTACCCTCTGATTGTGACCACCGTGCGAAGCAAGCATTACGAGATGATGAGGTGAGATGAGGTGAGTACGAGGTGGTGTGTGATGTCACAATCAGAGCGGAGTTTACAAAATGAAATGAATGAAATTACTAGGAAAGAATTTAAAATTACAAAAATGAAAATGATATGAAATGAACAAAATATGAAGTTAATGTGAAATAGGATATCTAATAAAAGATTAGATACCTAGCTATTTAAAATAAAAGCAAGCTAAAGCTGAAAAGAAGAAAGATTACACAAAGAAACATAAAATAAAAGTTCGTTGCAAAATGCCACGAACATACCTACATTATTTTTTGTGACGAGAATTGTTCCACACTTACCGATATACGGGTTTGAAAACTGAATTTAAACTTTATTATGGCTTACGAGAGTGATGTGTCTACGTAAGAAAAGATTTAAAGATCAATTTACTCAATTAAAATGATTGAGACACTCGAGTCGTTCAGGACGCGCCGTATGAAGCGACGCGTACGAGCTCGGGTGTGATTAGCGGGCGAATGACGGTCAATGCAAGTCATTGGTACTTGGGTAGTGCTTGATGCCGTAGTGGCTTGACGCCGTTCGCGTCGTTCACTAAGCGTATCATTCAACAAACTTGGAGGCAGAATTAACAGATAGAAAATATAGGATGCTCCACTGGTACTAGATAATCGTAAATGAGTGAGGCTTAATTCGTGATTTTTAATAATGTAGGCTGCGTAAATTCTGTAGATAACGTATATACGTTACACATGGAATAGATTTGTCAGTAAAAAAATGTTCCACGGCCTGAAAAATCGATTCTCCTCTGGTATCAGTCTCTAAATATGTAGCAAAAAGCAGTTCTTGGCACATATTTTCATCTTTGATATATCGAACATATCCTAACAACAGAGCTTCATTGCCGGGTAATGTAGACTCGTCCAACTGGAGAGAGAATCTGTTTGTCTGTAAGAACTTGCATAAAATGTTTTCTACATCGCGTCCCATCTCGTCTATGCGTCTCTGAACGGTGTTATTGCTCAAAGGTATTCTCTTTAAAATATCATGTGCTGGTTTGTGCAATACATTATTAAGGACCTCCGCAATGGCTGGTAAGACAAGCTGCTCTCCAATTGTGTGGGGTTTCCCCGACTTCGCTATTAGTAAAGATATATTATAGGACGCTCGTAAACCATCATCGTCTTTAATAGATGATGACGCAAACATCAATCTTATGGATGGCCTTTTGTCTAGTTTTTCTTTAAGTGCTTGAAAAAATGGCAAGGGCTTACTTTTTTTGTCAGCATGTACTCTTGATAAGTGGTCATCCATTTTTGAAGGCTTCATGGCATCGTTACTGAATATTTTTTCACATATGAGACACATTGGCATGTGTTCATTTGATGGAGATGCAATAAATCCGAACTTCAAGTAGTCCAAACTGTATTGTCTGCATTTTTTTTTCGTGTCTGCCATCATAAAACTCTCAGTAATCCTGCAAATAAAAATATAAGAAACTACCTTAATAAAAAACAATAACAAACTGTTAAATTGACTGGTAAATTTTTAATTGAAACAACTGAGGCAACTGGAAACTGTTGCAAACAATCTACAGATAGCTCAACTGATCACTATCACACAGTGGGGCATTTTTGTAGTAGTAGAGCTCCTTGTGAAGGGTTCGTCCAGGGAAGTACTACCACCATGCCTATTTCTGCCGTGAAGCAGCATCGCTACCGAAGTGTTTCGGTTTGAAGGGTGCCGGTGTAATTACAGGCACGTGAGGCGAAACATCTGTAAGCCTAAAGTTGATGGGCGCAGGGCAATGAATCGTAGGGCACGTTCCTGACGTGCGTGACCTACGAGGCAATGCTTTGTTATAGGCGATGGTTACCGCTTAACATAAGGTGGGCCATATGCTTGTTCCATCAGCTAGTAGTAAAAAAAAATGCGCTGTGCCAGATAAAAACTGTTTGGTACTTACCCTGTAATTTTTTCTTTTACTTAAACTCGCTCAGCATTTCGTAAATTCTGTTTCAGCCACTTTACTTCACTTAATTTAGCTATTTTATAACTTTGTGATCTCTTGAAATATGAGTAGGTACTTATATGAGTTATTATCGTTCAAGCTCCAACGAATTTCAAAACGCAAATGAACTTTCAACCTAAGTGCAAGCTCGTTAAATAGTAAAATATCAGGAACATGTTTGGATTTGCAACTTGATCATGAATTCATTCGTGTTAAATCACGTATGCGTCAAATAGAGAGCAAGTCAAAACGCGCCTGAAAGATGTACGCTCGAACTCATTCATCTTGCACAAACTTGTCCACACTGACTTGCCTAGTTTTTCATCTTGTACGAACTTGATACTTTACATTAGGTACTACAACAATGCTATTTCCTACAAAAATATTAATTATTCTTAGTACACGTAACACAACATAAACAATACAGTACCTACCTACCTAAAGTTTTAAATAAGAACGTGTGGTAATTTAATAGGGGGTCGATTTTTAGACCTCGTCGACCCCCAAAACCAGTTTTCGTTTATACCGACCCCTAGGAAACCAATATCGACCCCAAGGGGTCGATATCGACCACTTTGGGAAACCCTGCGCTAGAGGATAAAGTAAATTTGAATTTAGAATATCGTGTTCAATAAGTTTGTGAATACACAACCTATTTACTTCTACCTCCATGGTGCCGAACTTATCATACAACCTTTTTTATTTTGTTAAAAACTCGCACTCGTAACCTTCTTGGTGTATTTGTGAATTCAAAACACCATTAAACCTATTTACTTCTACCTGCATGGTGCCGAATTTATCATACAACCTTTTTAAATTTGTTAATAACTCATACTCGGAACCTTCTTGGTGTGTTACTTTTAGTCGCGCCATGTTCTTTTTGCATTTACCTAGTCATTTCCTCGCTGAGGTGGGATGAAAAGTTACGTGTTGCACTCGAGTGCAAAGATTTTTCACCTTGTGCTCTTTTGATTCCTTCGCCAACGCTTAGGATTCTAACTTTTAAACCACTCGCTACGCTCGTGGTTAAACTTTAGAATCCTGCGCTTGCTCAGTCATCAAAATTGAGCACGCGGTTAAAAAGCAGCTTTGCACTCTTGTATAACAAATAACTATTAATGTAACGAGTGTATTTAGTGTAACACATGTAACTAATATGACTAATCAAGCTTATGTTCTATGGTGACCAGTGTAACTATCGTAGCCACTGCAGCTAATACAACGAATGCAATGTAACAAGTGTAACTTAAGTCAATAATGTAACGAATGTAACTAGTGTAGGTAGAGTAACTAAATGTGCTATGTAACTACAACTAATGTATCTATCGTAAAGAGTAAGCAAAGTGGTATGGTAAGTAGTGTAAGTAGGCTGCCTAACGTAGGCAGCTATCGAATACCTTGCCAGAAACCTAGGTATAATCTACCAACGTAACTAACCTGACATTAATTTGGTATTTAATAGAATAGTATGTTTTTATGCAGAACAGAAAGCAAAAAATAAAAGCAAGTAGATAGGTAACTAGGTACTAACTTTGCCCTAAGAATATAGTATTAGGATTTAACGAAGGTTTCACCAGTTCTTAAATTACTACAGCCAAATATAGAGCCAACCGGTTTATTACATAAACCAAGCAAAAGAAGACACAAAATAAAAAACTTAAGAAGATTATCGGTCCCTTATTAATTAACAACGCAATGTGGCACGAGAATGAGGCTGCTATTTTAATACGGCCTTAGGTTGTCCAGATCACTTTCAGAGGCGATGCGTATTTGCGGCGATCCTTCTTCTTTGCGCAAGTATATTCGTCCAGTAGGAGACGTCCAGCAAAAGGCGTATCCGCAGGCCTTTGCAAATTCACGAGCAAGGAAGTACAAATTTCTGTCTCTTTGAGTTAGATTAGCCGATAAATAGACCAGTTTACTCGGACCGCTAACACCCAGGGTCTCAGTGCTCAGCTTTTGCAACTCGTGCAGCTTGTTATAAGTTTTGAAAGACGTCAGGAAGCTATCTTTAGCAAATACTGTAGTAAAATCTGCTATGATCGGTTTTACCTCTGATTTAGAGTTGATGCGGTAGATGTCCTTAATGTCAGATGAACTATCTAGAGGAACTCTTAGGGCCTCGGCAGTTTTTAGGATAAGACCTCTCAAATCTTCTTTCGTCTCTTTCGCGGAATGAGGAACGTTACGTATCTCAATACTTGTCCCTCTGGCAATGCGCTCGAGGATCTCAATCTTATTTTCGAGAAACTGTATTTTTGTATCCTGCGCCTTTTTGTTTTCTTCTAGCAAATCTATCCTTTGCAGCGCTTCGTCGTATTTACGTGACATGCAGTCCATTGACACCTTAACCTCATTTATGGAGCTAATAATAGCTGAAAACTTTAAATCCTGGTCTTCTCTTAGCGAAGTAAAAAGATCCAAAATCTCTGATTTACTTATGTCATCATTTTTACGTTTAGACATGCGTGAGCTACTACGTGCTGCTATATTAGAGAATGAAAAAGCTTCTTGAAGCGGTTGCGGCGAAACCGCTATGTTAGGGTCCGAAGCGTAGTGGTCCAGAGGCGTCCTAAAGGCACCTGGAGAACCTCTTACAGTTGGTGGTGGTGTATTCTGCATTACTTTTAGTTTTCCCTTTCTTCAAAGTAGGTACAGCAACCAGGGTACCGCGTATGTACAATCAGTAGACAGCTAACTCTAATGCTTTACAGCTCACACCACGCTATTGTAGGTGTAATAATGTTTATAACACATTTGCTCATAAAGGGTCTCCTACTTCACCGATTTCAATATCGTTATGTATGTTATTACGTACTTGTGCGTTATCGTAATGTAAAACGCACGGTTATCAATCCACGAACGGTACCTTTTTTAAATCTTAGCAAAGAGTTTTTATGTCAGTTTTCTGACATAAAAACTCTTTGCTAAGATTTTTTTGTGGTAAGCATTTTATGAATAAAATTTACTTTGGGAGATAAAATATAGAAAACAAACATTTTATTCTTTAATTTAATTAATTTTGACAATAAATTAATACCATTTATCTGTAGCAAAAACGAAAAATATTAATTTGCTCTATTATTAATTCTGGCTGTTTTTGTGCCTTTGCCTTAAAAAAAAAGCGCCGATGCGCGCGCATCGCTAATTTGTGAAAAAGTAAAAACTTATACCGCGCGCTTTTTCTTTTCGCTGTATTGTTTTTGTTTGAAAATGTCGTCAAGTAATGATGAATTTATTAATTCGACACCGCCAGAAGTTTAAGAGGCAGCGAAAAGGGCTACTTTAAGCCTCATGCCCAAAAAACCTAACGATAGATACTTACAAGCGTATCAAAACTTCATCTTATGGAAAACAAGCAAAGATGCCAATTCATTTTCAGAAAGTGTGTTTTTAGCCTATTTCATGGAACTTTCTCAAAAATATAAGTCAAGCTCATTGTGGTGCTACTATTCAATGCTAAAAAGCACTGTGAAAACAAAACATGGTATTGATATCAAGTCATACTCCAACTTGCTGGCATTTCTAAAAAGACGCTCAAGTGGCCATGTGAGTAAAAAGTCAAATTGTTCAAATTTTTCCAACTGTTTTAACAAGTAATTAAAGATTTATTCGTCCGAAAGTCAGAGTATTATTTATTTCCTCGCAAATGTGTTATAAAACGTCGTATGACATACGTGCGCTTTGATAATTACAGCCTCTGCTTTCTTGTAGCCCTCGCCTACGGCTCGGGCTTGCAATAACGCCTCGGCTGTAATTTTCAACTTACCGCACTTATATCATAATGTACTATTATAACACATTTGCACGTAAAAGGTCTCTAATTTCACCGATTTCAACATCGTAATGTATGTCATTACGCACTAGTGCGGTAATGTAATGTAAAACGCACGGGTTGCTTTTTAATAAGGTATAACGTACGGTTTATCCAGATGCTAAATGTATGAAATGAAACTGAATGAAACCGAATGAAACTGCATGGAACCGAATGAAACTGAACAAAACTGCATGAAACCGAATGAACTTAACGAAACTGAATGAAGCTGAATTAAACTGAATGAAACCGAATGAAACTGCATGAAACCGAATGAAAAGTAATGAAACCGAATGATACCGAATGAAACCAAATGAAACTGAATGAAACCGAATGAAATTAAATGAAAATGAATGAAACTGAATAAAACCGAATGAAACTGCATGAAACCGAATGAAACTGAATGAATCTGCATAAAACCGAATGAAAATTAATGAAACTGAATAAAACCGAATGAAACTGCATGAAACCGAATGAAAACGAAAAAAAACTGAATGAAACTGAATGAAACTGAATAAAACCGAATGAAACCGAATGACTGAATGAAACTGCATGGAACCGAATGAAACTGAATGAAAATTAATGAAACTGAATAAAACCGAATGAAACTGCATGAAACCGAATGAAACCGAATGAACTTAATGAAACCGAATGAAGCTGAATTAAACTAAATAAAAACGAATTAAACTGCATGAAACCGAATGAAACGGAATGAAACAAAATTAAACCGAATGATACCGAATGAAACCGAATGAAACTGAATGAAACCGAATGAAACTGAATAAAACTGAATTAAAATGAATGAAACTGAATGAAACTGAATGAAACGGGATGAATTCGAATGAAATTAAATAAAATGACATTTACAATCTGTTGTGTCATTTCATTTCATTTCAAATTCTCTAACTACTTTAACAAGTAATAAACAATTTATTCATTTAATTTTTATTTATTTCCTCGCAAATGTGTTATAAAACGTCGTATGACATACGTGCGCTTTGATAATTACAGCCTCTGCTTTCTTGTAGCCCTCGCCTACGGCTCGGGCTTGCAATAACGCCTCGGCTGTAATTTTCAACCTACCGCACTTATATCATAATGTACTATTATAACACATTTGCTCGTAAAAGGTCTCTTTTTTTCACCGATTTCAATATCGTACTGTATGTCATTACGTACTAGTGCGGTAATGTAATGTAAAATGCACGGGTTGCTTTTTAATAAGGTAAAACGTACGGTTTATCAAGATGCTAAATTTATGAAATGAAACTGAATGAGACTGAATGGAACTGAATGAGGCTGAATGAGACTGAGTGAGACTGAATGAGGCTAAATGAGAATGAATGAGACTCAATGAGACCTAATGAGACTGAGTGAGACTGAGTTAGGCTAAGTGAGACTGAATGAAATTGAATGAAACTGATTAAAACGGGATGAATTGGAATGAAATTAAATTAAAAAGACATTTACATTTCATATTTTCTAACTGCTTTAACAAGTGATGAAAGATTTATTCGTTTAATATTTATTTATTTCCTCGCAAATATGTTATAAAACGTCGTATGACATACGTGCGCTTTGATAATTACAGCCTCTGCTTTCTGTCTCGTATCATTGAAGTCCTCGCCTGCGGCTCGGCCTTCAAACTCATACTCGACCTGCAATTGCCTATTTCGCTGCCTTTGCAATAATGTACTATTACCACGAATTCATGGAATGGAAAATGAATAAAAATGCTACATCATTTTCTGAAAATGTGTTGTTAGCGTACTTTCAAGAGTTATCTGAAAAATATAAAGTGTCAAGTATGTGGGTTAAATACTCCATGATTAGAAGTACCTACACTCAATATTTACAACGAAGTTGACATAACTAAATATAGCAAGCTGATTGCATCAGCGTTTTATTTGCAACTAGCTGTTACCCGCGACTTCGTCCGCGTGGTTAGTATAAAGTCATAGTTTGAGTTCGTTTAAAAGAAACTATATATGGTGGAAGGCGGACAACTATTGATATGTTTCCACTGTTTTTTGCATATTTTTTTAGAGTTATTTTTCGTGAATTTGTCTTATTGGCTAAGTTGGGTTTTTGTATGCGTTGGTTTTACATGACCAAGTGCTGGTTACCTTAGCTTTGAGTTTGCATTCTATGCTAAGTATATAAAGTGTCTTCGAAAGATGGTAAATAACAGCCATTTGGTCCTTTGTTAATAACTAAGAGTACGGTTAAATCCAATGTAATGATGTTTGTTTCAGCCAACTCGTCAGCACGTTTGCCACATTTGTTCAATGCGATTCCCAACGCGCTCAACTCTCACTAAACATCTGAATCAACTGAACGGAGCGCATTCCTGCGTCTGTCGATGTAAACTGTGCGATGTCCTCATATATTTCTTGTAAGTTTTTAGCAGATGAACAAGCATATGGCCCACCTGATGTTAACATCAGGTAACCATCGCCTTTAACAAAGCATCAGCCTTTAACGCACGTCAGGAACGTGCCCTACGATGCACTACCCTGCGTCCATCAACTTGGGGCATACAGTTGTTCAGCCTCACGTGCCAGTGATTTCACCGGCACTCACACCCTTCAAACCGAAACAGCAATGCTACTTCCCCGGACGAGCCCTTCACAAAGAGCTCTACTTCTAGATAGATAGATAGATAGAAAATTATTTATTCCACAAATTAAAAGTACTGTACACAGGCGAACTTAATGCCAAATACCATTATCTACCAGCTAACCTTTGGGTAATAAGGAGATAGGTTGGATAGTGCACATTAAGATGAGGGCTTATAAAGATACTAAACAAAAAATACAGTTAAGTGACAACTATTATCACTAATACTAATACACATAATCAGGGAATCCCTGCATAGCGACTTTAAAATAGAAGGTAATATACAAAAAATACTTAAAACTAAAAAATACACAATACTTATAATCTAACCTAGCATAAACTTATTATATATATATATTATAATATTATATTACTACATACTTCTACGAGTCATAAGTCTGTCAACCTTCGTATCGCTATACCAAATTGGGAATGGGAATCGTGACTGATGTTTTCTTTACAATAGCATAAATTTAGAATGTTTTTCATCATCAACTTGAACAAGTCCACTACGGCACATAGGCCTGCCCTATACATTGAGTTGGGGGAATAGTGTGCAGACAAACGACTACATGTTGGAACAGTCCATTTATAACTAACTGATCTCTAGCCTAGGTTACCTAAGTAGGTACTCGGTACACCACAATAAGGTCTACACTGACGTCCCGTGATGGGGTATATTCCTATACATTTCCAGGAAAAACGATTCTAAGCCCTCGGGAAAAAAAATTGGCAAATTTATCATCCGCACTTGATGTGCGGGTTTTTCCGCTAGTAGGCCGCTGGTGGGCCCTTTTTGCGTAACCCTGACACCTTTTGCTTGAACTTTTTCAGGTTCTACGACACGCCGGTTTCCTCACGATGTTTTCCTTCACCGTTTTGAGAGTACTGGCATAGTGCATATCCATTTTTCGATAGAAAATCTCATTGGTACACGACTGGATTTAAACCCACGACCTTCGGATCGGAAGGCGGGGCCGCTACCACTAGACCACCAGTGCTCTCATTCGGAGCCCTCTAAACAACTAGCATCCCGCGATCTTAACCATGTCATCCCTCCATCGGGTGGTGGGCGTCCTCAATACAGGGTTATTCATTATTAGCTGCCAATACTCAGGAATTAGGTTCAACAAATAAAATAAAAAATATATATGAAATGATTTTTTTTAAGTTTTGTTATGAAAATCCCGAGAAAATCGATAAAGGAATCATTGGCGCCTGACTTATTTTGACCTTTGATCCGCGCCCGCGCGCCGTGAGTGACATCGTCCTGTTCTCCATGGCAATCATTATGCAATAGCCGTAAAGAAATTAATAAAAATAAAATTTTGATAAAAAAACTTAATCAAAATTTAATAAAAATCATTTCATAAATATTTTTTATTTTGTTGAACCTAATTCCTGATTATTTGCAGCTAATAATGAATAACCCTGTATAATGTTTGATTCATTGGTTTCAGCGACGGTATGTTCAATCACTACCGGCAACATAAAGGCGTGACGTTCTCTTGTGATACCTGTGATCACGTGTTCAGGTGAGGGAAAGTGTTTTTTCTGGTTAAGGTTCAGCTCTTGGTCCAGCGGCTCCCTCATTAGAGACTTGGCCCACTATCTAGTGGGTCATCCCAAACTCGTGCACAATGTGATCATAAGGGCGTTCATAGAGCTAACTCGCTGCTGAGCTCCTACCGAGCATGTTTTCACTGTGCAACTCCTCTGTAAATAAAGGAGATAGAAGTAAATTGAAAAAAGCGGCCAAGTGCGAGTCGGACTCGCCCATGAAGGGTTCCGTAGCAACAAGTAACATAATATAAAGGTTCTTGTAGTTCGTCGAAAGGTAAATTGCAGTTTACGACTTATGACGTATAAAAAAAAAACTACTGGCTAGATCTCGTTCAAATCAAATGTCGTTGAAAGTTTGCATAGTAATGTACAACAAATATTTTTGAAGTGAAAACTTCTTTAGCGGCGTTGAGCACTTTTTCTGTAATGGGTATAAAATCTTAAACTCGCGTCAGCGCGTCAGGACACGTGACCTGATCGAAAAAGCGTAAGACGGATGGAGAGTAGACAGCTATCCCCTCTCTACGGCGCGGCGAAAATGTATGCCTGGGCCTACTGTTTCGTTTAGGCAGCGCAGGGCGCTTGCGCGAATGTTCGTGTATGTTACAGCGTGCCAAATAACAAACAAGCCCCCCCTAACCATTCCAAAATATCAAACATGCTCAACGTTAATAATCAAGTTTTCACTTCTGCCGGCACTCCCGGAGTGCAACCCGTATTTTTTTTTTTAGTTAGGTGGTTATCTCCTCTTTCCAGTACAGTACTGGAAAGAGGAGGCCTATACTCGGCAGTGGGTGCAAACGAGCTGAGATGATGATATGCCCAAGTTTTCGATTGGGTAGTTTGCGATGTGATAGTATAACTAAAGATGCCCTTTCAGAACTAGAACCGCTCTATTTAATCATCGCGCAAGGCACACGGCTTACCAATGCGCGTATTGCTCCCGTCGGTTATTGACCAGCGCCACACTTGACTCTCATATCAAGCTGAAACATCCTGTGAGTACATTTTACGATATTACTTCCTGAACAAGTCTGGGAATGAGTGGATTAGACTCGCGAGGGACTGGAAAGAGTGGTGTAATAAAGAGGAGGCCTATAGGCGACTATAGTCGGCAGTGGGTGCAAACGGGCTGAGATGATGTTGATGATATGCCCAAATTTCGATTGGGTATATAGTTTGCGATAGTGATAGTATCGGTAGTATAAGAAAGATGCTCTTTCAGAAGTAGAAGCGCTCTATTTATCTCTCTTTATGTATCTCTCCATTTAAGCATGGCGAAACGCACATGGCTTACCAATGCGCGTATTGCTCCGATGGGTTCATGACCAGCGCCACACTCGACTCTCATATCAAGCTGAAACATGCAGTGAGTACATTTTACAATATTACTTCCTGAACAAGTCTTCTCATCGTGTCGCTGGTTCTTTCGAACCAAGTGTGGTGAAAGGATTTTAAGTTTTAAGTGCGATGTTTTTTTTCACTCCTTGAGAGATTGGGAAAAAAATGGATAGAAAAACTTCTTGGTACTGGTATTAGTTGGTTGGATTTGAAACCACGACCGAAGGATCGGAAGGCCGCTAGCACTGCATTAGGCCACCAGTGCTCTCAGTCTAAAAGGCTCGATGGATTTTGGTAAATGAGGTATCGTTGGGATCGCCTGGATTACGAGAGTGGCAAGGCTATAAAAATCAAAACGTCCAAACACACAGCCGCCGTAGAGAGTTTCTTTGTTTTCCCACTTTTGTTATAAGCGTGTTAATAAGTAGGTGTGTGGGTAAATTAATATTAGCAAAACCGTCGTAATATTTTTTGTTTTTAATGTTGTGAACCATCCACACAACACTATCTAGCCCCAAACTAACCTCAGCTTGTACTATGGAAATCAGAAACTGTTACAATATTTATATACTTTTTCATTACTCATACTCTGAAAGTAGGTCTGAAGTTGCCTGAGGGGCCTAATTGAAAGTAAAACTTTCAGCCCTAGGGAGAATCGCTTTCTACTGACAGCTGTCAAATTATAAAAAAAAACAAGTTCTATTTTATTCAACCATGTTCCAACTTTCTAAAGTCTTTCTAACTGCAAGGAGGTTGTTCAACCAAATTCCAACTTTTTATTCAGCAAGTAGGTTGGAAACCCATTACAACGGTAAGAAGTTTAAAAAGTCTAATTAGAGCGCTATGTAATATTTAAATTTAAATAACATAAAGATAGTATTAAATAAATAATATATCTTCTAAATTACTTGATTAGTGTATAGCTTCAACTATTTATTTAAAATAACATAGATTTAAATTATGCCGAAATTAAGAAGCCGAAGGCCCGCCAGAGAAAAAGAAAAAAAAAACCGGGAAGGCGGCAATTCAATCTTCATTTTCACTAATTTTTCTTTCATGTTTTTATTTTTACTTTCCTTGTATTCGTAATGAAAAGCACAGTGTTTACCTCGGGTGAAAGTCTTTTGAGTCCCTCAAGCTCCATTGGCGCCCTCGCTGACGCTCTGGCGCCAAACCCGTCTTGGGACTCAAAAAACGTGACTTTCAACACTCGGGTAACAATGTACTATTTTGTTTGATACATACTTACAAAAAGAAGGAAGATATTACTCCTAATAGACGCAGAACAAACATCTGTGTTCACCACACAAATATTTGTTCTCGGTGGAGTTCGAACCCACGCCCTCCAGCGCAGATAGCAGAGCTATTACATAGACATAGACATTTATTTATTTACTACATAAGCACACATAAACCAGTAAATAACAAGGACATTATGATACTGGAGAAGCGCGTCGTTTTTCTGTGAGCTACTGCAGCAAAAAGGCATTGACTCAGCAAAATGTCTAGCTACTGTGAGGAAGCTATGCGCTGGTATTCTGTCCAGCCGTATTACCAGATGCGCTGTGATGCGCAGGATACACGAGGGTAGTTTATCAAACCATTATAGCAAGAAAGTGATAGTAAACTAGCAGTTCTAGCTTCGTGTAAACAGAACTGCTATATGAAAAATGAAGCTAGTGATAATTCTGCTTACACGAAGCTAGAACTGATGGCATGCCCATCATGAGCGCTATCAATTTAATATCGAATATTGATATTTCTGACTGGCCTCTCAGCTCAGTTGGTAGTAGGCAGTAGCTCTGCCTTCTGCGCCGTAGGTCGTGGGTTCGATCCCCACCGAGAACAAATATTTGTGTGGTGAACATAGATGCTTGTTCTCTGTCTGGTATAGCACAAGCTATGCTTAGTTTTGAATAACCTTAGCTTCGCTGACGACATGGTGTTGTTGAGTCCCTCAATCAGAGCACTCAGAAGAATGGTTAATATCTGTGAGTCTTTTGCGGTGGCCCATGGACTCAGATATAATGAAAAAAAGTGTGAGTTGATGTTGTTCAAATCGGGGAACAAATCATATTCGCACATACCACCTGTGACGATTAATGGAAATGCCTTGAACATCACCTCGCGTTTCAAGTATCTGGGTCACTGGGTTACTGACAGTCTTAGTGATGATCTGGACTTAGAAAGGGAGCGTAGAGCGTTGTGTGTGCGTGTCAACATGCTGGCCCGGAGGTTTGCAACCTGTACCGATCGCGTTAAGGTGACGCTCTTTAGAACGCACTGTCTAACTTTTTACACATGCAGCCTCTGGACAAGATTTACGCAGAAAGCACGCAACGCTTTACGGGTCCAATATAATAATACGTTCAGGGTGCTGTTGGGGCTGCCGCGTTTCTGTAGCGCTTCGGGCATGTTTGCTCTAAATAGAGTAGACGGTTTTCACGCCATACCCATACTGCGCAAACTTGGTGCATAATCTACTATATTATTATTCTAATCTCACAATATTGTTTAGAACGCACCACCACCGACTGATGACGGCTCCCCGAGGAATTCGTGCGCCAGATGTGACGCGACCAAGACGCGCTACCCCGGCATACCATGCCGACATAGACGAGAGAGATCGATGATTGAGGGGAATAAGACGTGAGTTAGTTGTTTAAAATTGCCTCATTATGCTATAAGTATAATGTAAGGCGGTTTTGGGAATAGGACATCCCTACTGTAACCGGGCGACGAGACACATCACTAGTGGGGGATATAGAAAGATGGCGTCGTAATGCGTAGATGATTGTTTTGCCGTGTTTTAAAGATAAACAGAGTTCTAGCTATAATCAATGGATAATTTTCGCCGTAATAGTATAGGTAGCGGCACATAACTCTAGCGCTGACCGTTATTGCGCAGAAGTCAAAAATTTGGTACCTGAAGAGGGCTAACGGGATGAAGGACGGGCGTGCTTAGCACTGATTGGCTCTCCAGTCGCACTCCGCTTTTTGTACCAATAAGATACGCACACATCCACACTACGACGCATGCGCAGCTATCCCCTCCGCATATCGCTCAGCGCTAAAGTTATGTGCCGCTAGTGATAATAACATTTAACCAGCTGCGAAGTATGTGCCAGCTCCGCGTGACTTAGCAGTCGTTAACTATACAGAGTTTAGTTCCACACAACACTATCTATAGAGCCTCAAATTAAGCAGAGTTTGTACCATGGGAACCAGATAGCTGTTATAATACTTATATGTTTTTGTATAAGTATGCATACTTTATTTTTTAACCTATTTTCTCCCACTGTTGGGCAAAGGTCTCCCACAAAGACTTCCACTTATCTCTCTCTCGAGCCTCCTCCCACCAACTCTTCTCAAAGGTGTCGATATAGTTCCGCCAACGTTTTCTTGGGCGGCCCCGTGGACGCCGACCGACCCAAGGTGTACTGATGGTCGCCCACAGACATAGACATACTTAGAATACAATATACACAAATATTTGTTCTCGTTGGGAACCCACGACCTACGGCGCAGAAGGCAGAGCTACTTCCAACTGAGCTGTGGGGCGGGCCAGTCTTAATTATTTATTACAAGCAGCCGCCCCCGGCTTCGATCGCCCCGTTCCCGTTATTTTTTTTTAGATTAAAAGTATCTAATGTCCATCTCCTGGTTTTAAGCTACCTCTCCACCAATTTTCAGCCAAATCTGTTCAGACGTTCTTGAGTTATAATATAAACACGACTTTGTCTTATACATATGATTCGAAACAAATCCGTCCCACGGGAACCATACATTTGACCGTCTGGAATTTACAGACTATAATCTATATCTGTGCAAAATTCATCTGAATCCGATCAGTCGTTCTAGCGTTATTGAGTAACAAAAATCCATCCAGTAGGATTATCAATGCAAGTCATCAGTGTTTTGAAAAACCACGTGTGCGTGCATTGAAAATTACATCATCGGCTTCCATATCCTTATTGTTACGACGAAACTCTCCATGAAATATAGCTAGAACTCTGTTTTATTTATTTATTTATATATTTATTTAAATACACATTGCCCTATCTTTACAGGTGTACCCTAATACGATAGCTTTTACTTTATTACACGGCAAAACATTATAACAACGCCAGACGCCATCTTCTTCCCTCTACCCTAGTGACGTGACTCGTCGCTCGGTTCGAATAGGGTTGTCCTATTCCCAAAACCGGTTAACATTATCGATTAACACTGCGAGCACCAACTTGAAGTACCATAGAATGCCTTCTTGTGTTATATTCTACTATACCACCACTACTACTAACCTACTGTTACTGTGTGCTGATTGTGGTGTTATTCTACTAACCTACTGTGTTTTTTCCTGTTTTACGTAAAATCTCTCCATCCAAAGGTAGTCTGGTAGAGTTCGCTCTTAGCTCTTAGCTGCCCATTGTATGTAATGTTTCTTTTATGTTATCTTTTCTGTACAATAATAGTACATTGTTACCCGAGTGTTGAAAGTCACGTTTTCTGAGTCCCGAGACGGGTTTGGCGCCAGAGCGTAGCGAGGGCGCCAATGGAGCTTGAGGGACTTAAAAGACTTTCATCCGAGGTAAACACTGTGCTTTTCATTACGAATACAAGGAAAGTAAAAATAAAAACATGAAAGAAAAATTTGTGAAAATGAAGATTGAATTGCCGCCTTCCCGGTTTTTTTTTTATTTTTCTCTGGCGGGCCTTCGGCTTCGGTTCGCCAGCATTATTCAGCCAAAATTTTCATTTTCATAATTTAAAAAATGGTAAATTGTTTGCTCAAATCTATGTTATTTTAAAGAAATAGTTGAACGTACGAGTACGAATATAATAATTAAGCCGTTTAAGGGATCAACACACGAGGATAGTAGGCAGTTCTAATTTTTATCATATTTTTTATAAATATTGTTGACATGGATGATATATTAATAAAGTAATTTAGAAGATATATTATTTATTTAATACTATCTTTATGTTATTTAAATTTAAATTTTACATTGCGCTCTAATTAGACTTTTTAAACTTCATACCGTTGTAATGGGTTTCCAACCTACTTGCTGAATAAAAAGTTGGAATTTGGTTGAACAACCTCCTTGTAGTTAGAAAGACTTTAGAAAGTTGGAACATGGTTGAATAAAATAGAACTTGTTTTTTTTTTATAATTTGACAGCTGTCAGTAGAAAGCGATTCTCCCTAGGGCTGAAAGTTTTACTTTCAATTAGGCCCCTCAGGCAACTTCAGACCTACTTTCAGAGTATGAGCAATGAAAAGTATTAATCTATCTTTCTATCTATATTTCCAGGTACAAATGCTGCTCCATCGATTGCCAAGGGGCCAAATTCAAAACGGCCGATGAATTGAATGAGCATATCCTCCAAACTGGACACATACAACGGACACGTTATGTTGGCCTGAAAACTTCTAAAATTAAAAAAAAGGACACTTTAAAGGATAAACCTTATAGGACATGCCCTATTGTGAGTAGCTTTTTATCGAAAGTGCGTCTTAGTGGTGCTTCGGAGTAGTAGTCCAGGTACTCTAGTGCCAAATGGAATGTATATATTGTACTACCGCGTTTCGCACGTGTTTATTAGTTTGAGGCTAGAAAGTGTTGTGGATTGTCTGCATTATTTATTTATATTAGAAAAATTGAATTTTCCACCAATGCGAAGCCGGACCGCGTCTCTAGTATGTATTGTATTGGGACAACAATATTAACAGCTAGTATAGTATAATATGTAGATGAATTTACTTTTATCTAATGCTTAAATCGTTTTAGCTAGTAAGAATGTGCCGTTTATGCCAAGCAAAGATCAACAACAGATAACCTCGCACCAGATAAATCTCACAAAACGAAATAAAGCGAAGATCAATTTTGTAAGAAATATTATTCTCGACTGGCCTTTCAGCTCAGTTGGTCAGCTCTGCCTTCTGAGCCGTAGGTCGTGGGTTCGATCCCCACCGAGAACAAATATTTGTGTGGTGAACACAGATGTTTGCTCTCTGACTAGGTGTTATGTTGTATTCTAAGTATGTATTTACAAAAAAAAGTATTTTCTCAGCTATCTGGTTCCTATAATACAAGCTCTGCATAGTTTGGGGCTAGATAGTGTTATGTGGATTGTCTATAATATTTATTTATTTATTGTGCTGTTTTGCAGTGCCAAGAGGAAGTCCCCAACAAAAATAAAATAGCCTTGTTTAAACACCATCAAAAAAAACATCCGACGGATCCGTACACTCCGGTTGTAGAGAGGGATTACCTTTGCGAAAAATGCGGCAAGTCATTTGCGGTAAGTATTCAACTCATACTATTATTTATTGTTATTTATTGCAATTATTATGTTACATGGTGAGGTCTTAAAGTAAAATAAAAGCGGCCAAGTGCGAGTCGGACTCGCCCATGAACGGTTCCGTAGCAACAAGTGACATAATATAAAAGTTCTTGTAGTTCGTCGAAAGGTAAATTGCGGTTTGCGATTTATGACAGACAGACAGACAGACAGACATGACAAATCTATAAGGGTTCCGTTTTTGCCATTTGGCTACGGAACCCTAAAAAGCAAGTGTTCGTACTGTTAGCACGAAAACTCTTCATTGATTATCGCTACAACTCTGTTTAACTTTATTAGGTACACTGCAGATAATACAACTCTATGTAACGACGCCATATCTCTTCCTCTTCTTCTTTTTCCTCAACTAGAGACGTAACTTCTTGCTTGATCCGAATAGAGATGTCCTATTCCAAAACTGGTTAACAGTACGTATGTCCGAAGTTTATTCGATAACCGCCCACTAGGATCTGCTGCCCTTTTGGTGGTAGATACCCCTCGGTCCGGGGCTGTGAAGGATTATTATTTGGACGTAAGGGGTTGAAGGGGGTGGCTGTAAGGGGCAAAAGTTTCGAAATCTATGTCTATCCTTTTCTAACACGTAGGGACTTCTATATATCTATCCTTTTCTATCACTTAAGGATTTTTCTGAAAATTCTCGACTTTGACGTGAGTAGAATGCTCCTAAACGCTCTAGAATGTTCTAGAATGATCTGGAATTATCAAATTTAGTTCGAAGAATTCAAAATTATTTGGAATAGGTAAGCATACGGAATGCTCCCAAACGTTACTAATCCAGAACGATCTAGAATACTCAAATATGCGCAGCGGTCAGCGCAGCCCCGTACTAAGGGGAAGGTCGCAGGTTCTAATCCCGCTCGGTTCTTAACTTTTGGGACATTATAAAAAATTTTGCCAATTCTCTAGACTTGGCCAGAGAGTTCTAGAAAATTATGCTCCTAAACGAATGTTCTATAGCATTCTGGAATGCCCGGGCAACGTCGGGCTTCGCTGCTAGTATTATTGTAACATTTATAAATGAAAAATAGAAAAACTAATCAAGTAGACAATTATTAGATGAAATAGGTACGTAGGCTTACTAGGGTTGACAAAATTTTTGGCTTTGATATTTTTCACGCGATATTTTGTAATAGGTACGTCACGTTGTATATCTCTATAAGTTTTCCTCACGATGTTTTCCTTCTCCGTTTGAGAGTACTGGCATAGTACACATATGTACATTTATGAACAGAAAAACTCATTGGGGCATGACTGGAATTGAACCCACAACGTTAGGATCGGTTCCACTAGACCACCAGTGCTCTTCGTGGAATATTTGAAAATTGCAATGTATTTTGACTTTTAACATTTTCCAGGGTAGAACAAAGTATCTTGACCATCTGAATAAACACTCGGGAGAGCGTCCTTTCGTCTGTTCCCTGTGTCCATCGCGCTTCAGCCACCTTGAGGGCCTCATCACTCATAAAAAGTAATACATAACACACCCGTGGAACTGGCACCTAGACTCACCTAGCTTTAAGACGTTTCAAAGTGATTCTTGGAATTGAAATGAATAAATTTTGATTGAGTTTGAGTTTGACCCCGGTAAACCACAACACACACAAGTAAAACGCATTTTGCAATTTTTCACATTTTGTTTAGGCCGGCAACATACGTCGGCCTAAACAAAATGTAATCGGGTTTTGTTATTGGGTTTCCTAATTACCATAACCCGAAGTCGGAGTTTTGCTACCACATTTCGTCTACCAAATGTTGTTTTCGTGTGAGCACGTGTCTCTGTCTCTTTTATGGATGATATCTTTAATTGATGAGGCAAAAACTTGTTTCGATTGTTTCTACGTAACGTATTTTTGCTGTCTCATCTTTTCTCCATACAATAGAGAGAGACAAATAGGCGAAACGAAAACAACATTACGAAATATAGGAAATGAAGTGGGACTTGCCCTTCAGTTTACCGGTCCGGCGACCCGGCGTCAGTTCCATGCCACACAACGCTGTTATCCCACAAAACTAGCGTAATAAAAGAGTTATGTGCAAATAATTGTAAAAATGTCAATCGAAAAGCAAGTCGCACTAAATACGGTCAACACACGCCGCTGTATCGTATGTGTTCATCCTGCAATAGTATTTGTCACGAGCTAGATATTTTCAGTGCATCGATTACCTCCATTAAATATTCAGCCACAATTTTTCGGTTAATTTGTTATTCCATATTAGGTAATACTTTTGCAATGTGAACCTTCTTTATGCATGCTGTGTTCGTACAGCCAATCAAGTTTAGATATTAGAATACAATGAAATCCTGTTGTAATGGCCGGTTCGACCTTTCAATAAAAAAAAATGCAGAAACGAAACCGAAATAGTTCCGAAATAATAGAAAATAGTTTCAGATTGCCTGTGGATAGAAATACGTAGCATAATCGTATAATATTTTCAGAGACCGCCACCGACCAGCGTGCCACGAATGCAGTTATTGCGGCAAGAAATTCCGCTCGAAGCCAAATCTGTCCGTGCACCTGCGGGTACGTAACGTACTAACATTATAGTTATTGCCCAAAGCTTACCGTCTTAATCAGATCTGCATTAAAAGTATGGCCTAAGGCTAAAATCGGACAACCTATTGAAATATCGAAAAACGAAATCCTACATAATTGAAATCCAACTGACGTTTGCCAAGAAATTTCTCGCCATAATATTTTATTTTATTTTTATGTTGGTATTCACCTAAATTTTGACAAAAAATGATTATGCTTTATTTACTTTTTTCTAATTTTTTTTCGATAACGATTTTCACGAAATTTAGTATACAGGGGTTTTCGGGGGCGATAAATTGATCTAGCTAGGATTCATTAAAAAAATGATTATTTCTTTCCGAGTTCAATAATTAAACATAAACTGAATATGTGACTGCTCCTGCCATCTATTGACGATTGCGAGCAACTAACTGCAAGCACGTCCAGCAGATGGCGGTGTTCAGTAAGAATAAACCAGTAAAGATGATAATATGACTCATAAGATTTCTTAAAAATACAAATTAACGAAAAAAATTCCGAGCGAAGCTCGGTTACCAACTGCTAGTATAATATCTATTAGAGAAAAGTCACTTTCATTTTATCCGTTTAGGAATTCATCCACAGAATAGTAGCTCTTTGATAAGAGTATATTTTTTAAATTATTATGGGAAGGAGTCTAGATTCATTTTTAATGATGTCACAAGTTTTGTTTTCATTATAAAGTAATCATTGTTGTTGTAGATTCACATCGGCAATCGCTGCTTCAAATGCGAGGTATGTGGCAAGGACTTCCTGCATTCTGGATCACTGAAGGAACACGTCAATGGAGTCCACAACCAAGTGCGCAGGGTTAAGAAGACAAAGCACAAGCACAATAACAAATCCAGTAAAACTCCCGCCGAAGTACAGAGTAAATAATGATAGTTTTACGGCCGAGGTTTCCTAACCAAACACATCAGGCAAACAGAGACAATAAAGAAATTTGTAATTGAAGGAAGGGTTTGAAGACGCTAAAGTTAAATATACGTTTTGGATGTATACAACTTTCTTTCATTTTGCATTCACTATTGATAACCATTATTTGCAAGACGAACCGAGCTGGCAGAAGGATCGAAACAACCTAACCGAATCAAGTCGGGGTGCCCCGTGTTTGACTCTGGAATGGCTCAGCTAGAAACTCGCGAGGTCGCCCCTGAGCGGAGCTAGCCTGCTCAACCTTCGCTCCGCGCATCCCCGCGAGATTCTGGCTTCACAATTTTTATGTACTTACACTCAGGCCTACCTGAGTGTACCTACATAAAAATTGCGCAGTGCCAGAAGTTTGGGCCCTGGTCTAGGGACAAAAAACATGGATGGACATGGAAACATGGATTTTTGCTTTTTTGTTCTTTGGATTAACGAGGTGTACAATAAAAGGTCGCGCAATAAAATGCTGTACAATATCGTCACGTGTTATTGTACGCCCCGTTATTACGATGCCAGTTAAGCCTTATGCGCACTGTAGCAAATCAATATCAGATTTTTGCTATATTGTTCTGGCAGCGGATACTTGTACTTGTCCTTGAGACTTTATAGGGCGGATTCGACTTGGATAGCTTAGGTTATGTTAGAACATATAAATTACGGCAGCGGCTGCCGCGCCGGTGCCTCGGCACTGAAAATGTTTTTTTGAATTACACCAAAGGGGATTTCCTCCTTATAACAAATATCCATTGACTAAAAATATAAGTTATATTTAAATTGCTCCAGTGTACATGGGCCTTAATGGCTTCCAATTAACATGCTGTACCATAATATCACGTGACAATTTTGCACACCCCGTTAATCCCCAGATAACTGCGACAGCGTACATGGGCCTTAACAATTTTCCAGTCGAAAAAAGTGGCATTATTATTTTAACAGTGTGTACATTAATTGGCCTTAAAAATTCGAAAATATGTGTCAAGTGCACGAAAGGAGCCTCTTTGAGGCGCACTTAAAATCCTTTCACCACACTTGGTTCGAAAAGAATCAGTAACACGCTAAGAAGAAGAATTGGCCGAACATTAACCGGACCCGTTAAACCCAGTAATGCCCAAATTATATAAATTTTCAAATTTTTCTATGTTTTAACATTGAATATTGTTGAAAAAGATGTTATTATGACGTAGTTGTTTTTTTTCTTTTTTTAAGCGTCGTAATTCAGGAAAAAATAGCGAAAAACAAATGTGTCCTTAAGGACACGCTAAGCGTTTTAAATAACAAAAGTCAAGACACTAACTTTGTCCTGTAGTGAGTAAGATTAGCTAAATAAATTAACACGAAAATTATAATATGTGTAGGTATTTATTATTTTTGATGATACTCGGCGAAACACGGTATACACAGGCCAACATCGCACTTCGTACATTGGGTTCTTACAGAAGAATTCTTGGATTTGCAATATGGTCCGACACACTTCGTTTCTTTACACATTTTTGGACGTAGTGGTTTATACCGTCAAACCGCTCTGTATTGGCCAGTTTCGATGTGGAAGGTCTACCTGCACTTTGGCAGCCGTTCCATAGGTCTATATGTAACTGAGAATAATTTATCTTCGAAATTCCAGCTGTGTCAGAAGTGCACCATCGCCATCTTCATCTTCAAAAAGGATATCAAGAACTTCATTTAGAGTGCCTTGGCCCCGAAAAAGATCGAAATCAAAGAGTGGAAATATTACAATAGTTTTAGTAATGCCATGGGTAGAGCTTAGCGTGGCCATATGGACGCGATATATCTAGAGTAAAAAAATCAGCCAAGTGCGAGTCGGACTCGCCCATGAAGGGTTCCGTAGCAACATAACGTAGTTTATAGGTTCTAGTAGTCCGTCGAAAGGTAAATTGCGGTTTACGATTTATGATTTATGACGTATAAAAAAAAACTACTGACTAGATCTCGTTCAAACCAAGTATCGTTGAAAGTTTGCATAATAATGTACAACATATATTTTTTTTAGATTTATCATTTTCTTATTTTAGAAGTTAGAGGGGGTAGACCAACTTTTTACCACTTTGGAAGTGTCTCTCGCGCAAACTATTCAGTTTAGAAAAAAACGATATTAGAAACCTCAACATCATTTTTGAAGACCTATTCATAGATATCCCACACGTATGGGTTTGATGAAAAAAAAAATTTTGAGTTTCAGTTTCAAGCATGGGGCAGCAAAATTTATAGTTTTTTTCTATTTTTGATAAAGTATCAAGGACAAGGTATAAGTATCCAGTGCCAGAACAAAAAAGTAAATGATCATGTTTGAATTGCTCCAGTGTGCATAATAATAACTAACAGTGTGTACAATAACATGATGTACATTATCGCCTCCCGTTATAACTGAGTGTACAGTACAATAAAATGCTGTACAATAACTGGACGTACATTAACCAGACCACTGTTGCCGTTTTAGCATTTTTAGTGCTAAATTTAGCATATTTCATGACTCTTTAGCATGTTAATTTTGCATTTAGCATATTGCATATTTTGGCATTTCAAATCAAAAGTCAATGCTTTTAGATTTTACAGATTATTTAATAGAGGTTAATAGGTTTTCATTGAGGTATGGCAACTCATTGGATCAGGGACTTCCCTGAAACTAGTTTCTGATTGATTTTACGTCGAACGTTTCGCGTCCGAACCCCACTTCTTGACTCTTGTCTTGAATAAATTCATTCAATGTGATTTGTGAATGTGAAGTGAAAGTATGCCTCCTAAATATGAGCAACATTATCGCGAAGAATGGGAGAAGATAAGCGAGTTTAAGGATTGGCTTTTGGATGGATTTTGCTAACATTTGGTGCGTAACGATACTTTAGAGCCTATACACAGAAAGGTTAATATCAAAATTAGGATTTTAGCATGTTTTTTAGCATTTTTAAATACAAAAATAGCATTTTTTAGCATTATTTGGAGCAAGTTCTAGCATTTTCTCAAAATAGAAAACGGCAACACTGAACCAGACAAAACACAACGAATCGCAGGGTTTCAGTGTTTTTCAGCCAGCAAAATTTATATGCGAGGAAAATTATTGTGAAAATGTCAACATTATTATGTCGGATATGCTTGCGCTCAGTTAAAGGAAACAAGGATTGCGACGAGAATCTTGTGTTGTTTTTCGAAGAAATTTGTGATTTCGATGTAAGGAATTAGTTAGGTACTTTAGTTTCGGGCCCATAGAACAGCAAATACGCTTTTGCTTACGCCGGCGTCGGGCCTGCCTGCGTATGTATGTATGCATGGTGATGGAAGAGGGTGGCCGGCCAGGGCGGTCGGTTCCACCGCCAGAAGATGGTTTTTTATGCAACCTGGAAGTAACTTATCCCATCTGTATTGGATCTGCCCTATAGAGATGTGCATAGGTTACAAAATGTTGTTGTTCTTTTGGTAACAAGGGGAAAGCACCCAGTTGTGGTGTAATGGGACATGCATTTGAATGCTAAGTAAATAATAAAAAAATATACTTAATAATTTATAAAAATCATAAATTTGCCCTGGCATCCAAGCCATAAATAAATAAAATTAATAAATAATGTGGACAATGCACACAACACTATCTAGCACTAAACGCCCTTGACACATATTGCTTGAACTTTTTTAGGTCCTACGATATGTCGGTTTTCTCACGATGTTTTCCTTCACCGTTTGAGTACTGGCATAGTGCACATAAATTTTTCGACAGAAAAACTCATTCGTACACGACTGGATTTGAACCCACAACCTTCGGATCAGAAGGCAGGGCCGCTACCTCTAGACCACCAGTGCTCTCTGAGTTTTATGGTATAAGAAGACTGTTTTGTTTGACTAGCAATGCTTTCAGGTTTCAGAGTCTCCAATCCTCTCGTTCTGCGCGGTTTGTAAACATCTGCTGAGGAGGTTCTACAACTTCAGACAGAAGTGTCAGCGAGCTCAAAAGATACTTAAAACTAAAAGAACTGAACTGAAAAAAGTAACTATATTTATTCTCTATTTACTGAAAATTAGATGATGAGCAGACTGGTTTCCACAAGTAGGCCCTTTTTGCGTGACATGAGGGTTGGCAAGTTGGCAAGTTTTATCATGCGCACTTGATGGGCAGGTTTTTCCGCAAGTAGGCCGCTGGTGGGCCCTTTTTGCGTGACCCTTGACACGTGTTGCTCGAACTTTTTTAGGTTCTACAACACGCCCGTTTCCTCACGATGTTTTCCTTCACCGTTTTGAGAGTACTGGCATAGTGCACATAAATTTTTCGACAGAAAAACTCATTGGTACACGAGTGGATTCGAACCCACGACCTTCGGATCGGAAGGCGGGGCCACTACCACTAGACCACCAGTGCTCTCTGACATGAGGGTTAATTTATTTTCTTTAAAAGGCACCATTTATTGTGATCATATCATATTATTATGATAGCGCAAGAATATTTTCATAAAAGATGGGGTAGTAAAATCATCAAAACTTCTTTATTTTCAATTAATATTATTATGATAGCATATTATTAGATTTAAAATGTTTAATCAATATTATTATAATTTATTTTGATTGTTAATTGATTTTAGTTACTGACTTGAGTTCGTTGATTTATATCAATCAATATGTTGATTTAAGTTGCAATGTTTAAAAATCATTTGTTATTTTTTATAACCAAATTGCTCTTGTAATTTTATATTCAATTTCTGGAATTATGTTTGTTGTAAAGTAAGTTGTTTATTTACCCAGTCATCTTTATTATAGCAAATGGCCGAGAAATATTCATTCCACCGTGAACTACCATCAGAATAACATTGCCAATGGTCAAAGGATACTCTGGTGTTTTCATGATGAACCCTGAAACTCTTACCTATGTATAAATAAATAAATATTGTGGACAAGTCACGCAACACTAATCTAGCCCAAATTAAGCAGAGCTTGTACTATAGCTGATATAATACTTAAATGTGTGCGATGCGGATTCTCTAACGCAAGTCCCACCCTTAAGAAATGTGTAATTTTGTTATTTGTATGGGTATCAGGCGTATTGTTAAACATTTATTGTATTCTAAGTATGTATTTACAAAAGAAAAATGTATTCAAGTATTATATCAGCTATCTGGTTCCCATATTACAAGCTCTGCTTAGTTTGGGGCTGGGTACTGTTGTGTGAATTGTCTAAAAAATATTTATTTATATTTATATTATATTTTCCAGAAAACTATAGAAAATCTACACAAGCTGATGCCTCTAGATTCCTTAGGGCTCTTAATACCGGGAGCCAGGCAAGGAGTTTTTTCTTACAACCCCGATGTTAAACCCTTACTCAAAAATCTTAGCCTGCAAATACAAATGGTGGCAGAGGCTTCAGAACTGGACGAAAAACCCATCAAAGTTGAATATGATACTGACTCTAATTTAGTTGTACTAAATGCGACTAGTGATACTGAAGATGAATCCAAACCAGATTTAGCCTCATTGCAAGCAAATGATAATGCTGACAATTTGGAAGAAGTTACGGCATTAGAGAACAGCTTGATTGATCATACAATCGATTTTAAAGGAACGACATTAGAGGAGTTTGGTGATAGCGATTTAGATGCTGATGACCCATGTCTAAAAATAGGTTGTGTCAAAAAAGAGGTGGTTGGAAAAACTAAAAAAACCGATTATCACAAATTTGATGGTGACACTCAAAAACAGGTACTCAAACTATGTAAATCAAAATCTGAAACTGCTAATACCTCACTAGAACATAATATGCTTACTGTAGAGGAGCTGAAATTTCTAAGCAAGAGGGAGACAAACTCAGAGAAACGGATAAATAGAATACGGAGGCTTGTGTTGCAATTGAAGGAGAAGATGTTACAACGCATAGATGAAGGAAACTTAGATCTTGGAGAAGATGTCACATGGACTAAGGAACAGTATTTGGAGATGTATGCGAAGTGCGATAAAAGCCGGCTGTCGAGACTTGGCCTGCTCAAACCAGGTGAGATTCATCTCCCTTGTTTGACCTTCACACAGGTCCTACGGGGCCTAGATAGTTTTTTTTTTTTTAATTCAGCCCGATCTGTCCCACTGCTGGGCAAAGGCCTCCCCCCGTTCCTTCCACTCATCTCGCTCTTGAACCAACCTTGGCCACTCCTTGCAGAACGCGTCCAGGTCATCCCGCCAACGTTTCCTGGGTCTGCCTCGTTACGAATATCGTTCATACTCTATATTGTGATTTTGAAGAGAATTCCAAAATAGTAGATTGTTACACAAGGGTAGTAAGCGAGCTATTGCGAACAAGATCCTATTTGGCGCCCGTGCGAGCGTAGCTCGCAAAGGGTGCTACTGCTAATGGATCGAGTGCGCCAGAGATATTTATACGCCAGAGCGAGCAAAGCGAGCAAGGGCGAATATATTCGAGGGTGCAATAGCTACTTACAACCGAGGTTAAGCATTCTACTTAACACCATACATGCGAGGTAAATAAAACATTTCTAAAGGTATGACGAAAAGTAATTTTTATAGAGAATTATATTTTTCTAAAACTTTTATTATGACCACCAAGATCGTCCCACCATCTTCTCCGACCTTTCCCAAGCAGTGGAATAACAAATTCAAGCTAAAATAAAATAATATATTTTTTTTTAGACAACGGAGAACCAGCGAGGATAAAAAAATTACTTCTTTACCTCATAAGGCGATACAGTCCCGAATACGAGACTGTATTCGACATACAACAACTCACCACTCAGGACTCGAAACTAGCAGAGTTCCACGCGAGAAAGAATTACAAGCAGTATTTAACAGCTGAGTTTAAGTGCGACAAATGTTATAGAGGGTTCACTGCGCAGTGTATGCTTGATTACCATAACAAGTGGCATGATGTGAGTATTCTTTAAATTACATCAGTAGGTACATACTTTACTTAGGTAAAGTAAGTAAGTACCTACCTGTAATCAAATATTTAACCTATATTAATTTATAAGTTTTTAATGCCTGGATTAAAAAAAAAAAAAAAATTATATTAAGAATATATTTTTTTGTATGTTATATGGAGTAAAACGGTTCTGAACATAGACAAACAGACGGACAGTGAAACTATAATGAGGGTTCCCCGTCGGATTTATTAAGCTTAAACAGGGCGTCAGCAGTTTGAGGCTGCAGATGCCCTGTTACTCTGACTCGGGCTTAAACGCTCACGCAACGGTTTTTGTAGATGGCCAGCACGAGCGTCTGTCCCTATTTTAAAATAGTGAAAATGTAAAATTGGCGTTAGCGGTTCCCATACAAACTGCGCATGCCCTTCTACTCTTTTCTTTATTCTGTGGTGGAGAATGACAGATTAGTTATGTACATAGCTGTCAAATTTACGTATCAGTCGGTTGCACGCATGCGCAGTTGGTCTTTGTATCATTCGATGGTGTTGCTATTTAAAGTGAGCAAACGGCAGTTATTTCAAAACAGGGTTGTATTAGGGAAAAGTAGACTTTATACATCTTTGTTGTTTCAGCCGGTTCGTCAGCACGCTTGCGACATTTGTTCAATGCGATTCCCATTGCGCAAAACTCTTAAGCTTCACCAGAGCGGAAATCATTCCTCCGTCTATCGATGCAAACTGTGCGATGTCCTCACATATAATTTGTAAGTCTATTAATTACCTTTTGTCTCGCAACTAAATTGTGACAGGGAATCACGGCTTTGGTGGTTATTTTTGTCAAAATTATGCGTTAACAAACATAAAAAAAACAATAAAAACAAAATGGCTACGCCGATTTTCACTACTTTCCATCATAAGGTTTCCTGGAAGATATCGCTTCCAGCGATAATGCCGCTTAGTTACTGTGATGTAACCTTGTGTACAATAAAGTGTTATCTATCTATCTCTTCTTAGTTTGGGGCTAGATAGTGTTGTGTGGATTGTCGGCATAGTTCAATTATTTATTTAATTAATAATGATTGGTTTCAGCGAGGCTATGTTCAATCACTACCAGCAACATAAAGGCGTGACGTACTCTTGTGATACCTGTTTAAGCGAATTCAGGTGAGGGAATAGTATATTTCATTACAAGTGCGGGAAGGCTGTCATTGCAAAGAGTTCCGACAAATGTCTACCCGAGCCGAAGGCGAGGGTTGACAGTCGGAACAAGTTGCAATGACGGTTCCGCACGTGTACTGAACGACTATTTTTAATACAGTTGCGAAAAAATTAAGCAATTTAATAAAATAATAAAAATACCATTTGCTTTTTTCTCTTCTCTCCACGCAATAAGTTCGTCGTATGTATGCATGTAGCGACTTTTTGACTTTTCCGGTAAAATGTTCTCCGAAGCATTTTGTGCAATTATACTGAGTTCCGGTGGTGTTAATTCAAAAAGACTAGGGTCGAAATTACTCATTTTGTGCAACAAACAAATAAACTCGCAAAGAAAATTTCTGAAAAATGGCGCCAAGCGCCAACCGTAAAATATTAGCAGAGATTTTTTTTTTTCTTCACCCATTCTGGAAGGCAAAGGGAACTATACCCATACAGCCAAGTCTTCAGTAGATTTTTTTTATTGATATGAATTGAAAATGAAATTTAATGAGATGAAATGAATTGAAACCTAACATAACTCATTCAATCAAATCATTAAATCTGTTAATGAAACAAATTAGTAGCTTCTTTTTAGAAATAATACGTATTTGCATGAATCATAAAAACTTCGATGAATTTTTTTAGTAAAAACTTCATGGTTGGTTTTTAGGGTTCCGTAGCCAAATGGCAAAAACGGAACCCTTATAGATTCGTCATGTCTGTCTGTCTGTCTGTCTGTCTGTCTGTCTGTCTGTCTGTCCGTCCGTATGTCACAGCCATTTTTCTCCGAAACCGTAAGAGCTAGACTGATGAAACTTGGCGAGTAGATGTATTCTGTGAACCGCATTAAGATTTTTACACAAAAATAAAAAAAAAACTATAAATTTTGGGGGTCCCCATACATGAAACTGAAACTCAAAATGTTTTTTTTCATCAAACCCATACGTGTGGGGTATCTATGAATAGGTCTTCAAAAATGATATTGAGGTTTCTAATATCGTTTTTTTCTAAACTGAATAGTTTGCGCGAGAGACACTTCCAAAGTGGAAAAAAGTTGGTCCCCCCCCTCTAACTTCAAAAGTAAGAGAATGATAAAACTAAAAAAAATATATGTTGTACATTACTATGCAAACTTCCAACGATATTTGGTTTGAACGAAATCTAGTCAGTAGTTTTTTTTTTATACGTCATAAACCGTAAACCGCAATATACCTTTCGACGAACTACAAGAACCTTATTATGTTACATCAAGTAACATAATATAAAGGTTTTTGTAGTTCGACGTGCTACGGAACCCTTCATGGGCGAGTCCGACTCGCACTTGGCTGCTTTTTCTTTTTAGACATTATTTTGACAGTTGGGAAAGAAAAAGCACTAGTGCGGGAATGGTAAAAAAAAAGCACGCGTGTGTAATAGCCCTCATCCCGAACGCTATACGTCCCTGCAATACGCCACTTTTTGAGCAACTGTATTAAAATAGTATATTACATACCCAGGGAATTAAAATAAGAAATGTCTCAGATCACATGCAATTGTTTACCCAGGCGGAGCCGAGGTTGACAAACATGTGATCTGTAGTCGGAGTTTTGCTACCAGATTTCGTTACCAAATGTTGTTTTCGTTTCGCCTATTTGTCTCTATTGTATGGAGAAATGTGAGTCGACAAAAATACGTTACGTACTTAGTTAGAGTTGTTGCCTCATCTTTTCTATAGACAATAGACAGAGACAAATAGGCGAAACGAAAACAACATTGGTAACGAAATGTTGTAGGTTAATAAATGCACTGGGACTTCGGGTACTAAGGCTTTCTTTATTATCGTATTCGATTTTTCTGCTCGACGGCGACGGCGGAAAGTTGCCAGATTCCACCCGGTGAGCTGAAAAGTTATGTATCGCGTAGGTCTTTGTCCAGTGGTGCCATTATCAGAGATTAATCAACTTTTTCTCTTATCAGTTTTACACGATAAATAAGAATAATAAGTTAATTTTTAACCGACTTCAAAAAATTAAAAATGCTCTTTCAGAAGTAGGAGTGCTCTAAATACGCATCGCGCAACGCACACGGCTCATAAATGCGCTTATTGCTTGCATCGGTTCATGACTAGCGCCAGACTCGACTGTCATATGAAGCTTAAACATCCCGTGAGTATGAGTATATTTTCAACTAGCAGCCCGTCCTGGCTTCGCACGGGGTAGACAATATTGTTGTACATTATTTTGTTCTATCGCTAATAGTTTCGGCAGCGCATTCGACGAAAGACATTTTAAGACTCATTTTTCTACACCTTCGGTTACATTGTTCAAATTTTACCAAGGATCCCTATTTTTTTTCAAAATGAAATGTAGCCTATGTCAAATTGGAAGAATGTAGCATTCTATTGGTGAAATATTTTTTTAAATCGGCCCAGTACTTTTTGAGCCTATTCATTACAAACATACAAAAATAGGTACAAATCATTCCTCTTTATAATATTAGTATAGATTATAATTACTTTTTGAACTGGTGCTAATGGTTTGGTTTTGGTGGTGGTGGTGGTGCTGGTGGTTCGGTATAATGTGTGTTTAGAAATTGTCCCTGCTGTGATTTGAAAATGGAACGCATTTACAATGCATTGAGTAGCCAATGCCTACTTAGTCTCTTTGCACAACAGTAAATCCTACTTACTGAGCATGTATGATGTAAAATATAATATGGATATAACTGATCTCACAATATTGTTTAGAACAGGTCAGGTTAATGTACACCCAGTTAAAACAAATCTACTTTCTTTCCACTGTGAAATTGTAAAGGCCTATGTATACTGTGGCAGATGAATATTTCAATTATCACTTTTTTTATCTAGCGATGGATAATTGTCTTAAACGAGACAGCCCCTTTGAGAGTATTGAAAAAAACATTTTCTGGAGCTGCCGCGGAACGCTCGCTCTGCTCGCTCGCCTTGTGCGTAAAATTTATGTTCTAACATAACCTAACCTATCCAAATCAGATCTGCCCGATAAAGTATCAAAGACAAGGTATAATTATCCAGTGCCAGAACAAAAAATCAAAAATCCATTTTTGAATCTGAAAACTGGCATCGTAATAACGGGGTGTACAATAACGTGATGTACATTATCGCCTCCCTTTAGAACGCACCACCACCGGCTGGTGAAGGCTCCGAGAGAGAGTCTTGCGTCAAATGCGCCGTGATTGAGTCGCGCGACCCTGGCATGCCATGCGGACATAAACAAACGAGAAAGAAAATTGTTCGGTGAGTTACTGTTAAACAGTGTGCCATAATTTAAAACTTATTGTTCAGACAAACTTATTTTTACCATTTATGGTCGATGAGGGTATATAGTACATTTAAATAACTGGTTGGCATTTTCATTGGCGGCAAACTATATTATTCCCTAAAAAAATTATAGATAAACCTTTATTTGGCTCAAAACTACAAAAGTTTATCACAACTTATCAAGAAAACAAAACAACAGAAAATGAAGAATAAGGGCGCGTTCACATATAACGTCCGTTTTACAGGTCCGTTTAAACGTATGTATTATTGGCGTATGTAGTTGTATGAGCGAGTTCACACAGAATACAGTATTCCGGATCCAGTAAAAAATATCGATCCGCTAAAATAATCAACAATCCGTTTTACAGGTCCGTTTAAACGTACCTATGTGTTATTAGCGTATGTAGTTGTATGAGCCAGTTCACACCTTATTACAGTATTCCGGATCCAGTATACTGATCCGTTTATCGGATCGAAACCGCGCGAGGCTTGGCACGTGGGGGTGCGCGGGGTGTGGGGTGCTGCACACAGCCGCCATTTGCGGCCATTTAATGGATGTATCCAATAACGCCGGGGCTTTCTCAAACGCAGGCGACGATAGTACCAATACAACACAACTCCAGTAGCGACGGATCCGTTAAAAAAGATCCTGTAAATGCTGTGTGAATACTATCTCCAGTATCGACGGATCCGTTAAAAAGGATCCTGTAAAAACGGACATTATATGTGAACGCGCCCTAACGAACGAAAAACATGAAACACTTATACAAATAGAAATGAAAACCACATAATCTTGTACCTCTTGTTCTAATTTTGACAATACATTCGAATGCCTATTGCATTATTCCAGGTTCAAATGCCACGTCATTGATTGCCAGCTCCATTTCAAAACGGCCGTTGAATTGCGTCAACACATTCTGGAAACTGGACACGTTAGACGAAGTCGCCAACGTCCTGGCTTAGACAAAATGGTGTGGTACAAACAGAGGACTAACATTCCCAAAAAGAAAAAACGAAACACTCTAGCAGATAAACCTTATAGGACATGCCCTATTGTGAGTATCTTTCATCTTTAATTCATTGTTAAATGTCCGTCGGCATCGGAGTATTGGTCAGTTTAGATACCTACAACTAAGCAGTGCCTGGTGTTGTTGGTGTCTATGGGCGACGGTGACCACTTACCATCAGGTGGGCCGTGATACCGTTTGTCTATCATTTGCATTAAAAAAAAACCAAGAGCTAAATAGAATTTATTCAATTGAATAGCAAGGCTTCAAAATATACATTTAGAATTTGATATGTATGATTTTGAGGTAAAATTCTTTTTAACCGACTTCTAATAAAAAAAGAGGGTCATAATTCAGTTGTATTTTTTAGATAGATAGATATTTTATGTAAATACATACTTAGAATACAATATAACGCCCAGATATAAAACGAACATGTTCACCACACAATTTTTTTGTTCTCGAACCCACGATCTACGGCACAGAAGGCAGAGCTACCAACTGAGCTGAGAGGCCAGCCGAGTTAACAATAGTATATTACTTCCCGTGGTGTGTATACGATTTTTCTGCTCGACGACGGCGGAAAGGGGCAACTTCGGTTCGTGCAGCGGGCCGAAAGTAGCCACTTTCCACCCGGTGAGCTGAAAAATATGTTGGTGTTTTGTAGTGCCAAGAAGAAGTTCCCAACAAGTTTAGCAGGGCGCTGTATAAGCACCACCAAGATAAACATCCGTCGGTGCCGTACACACATGTTAACGAGAGGAATCACCTTTGCGAACAATGCGGCAAGTCATTTTTGGTAAGTATGGTGCTGCTTAACAACCGCGCATGCGTGCAACTGACTTGTGTCATTTGACAGCTTGTACAAGGTACGTTTGTTTCAAGGAGTCTGGAAACTGCGCAGTAAGGAGTTTGCAAACTGTTTTGAATAGCTGTCAGTCCTTGGAGGAATTAGAAATGGAGGAATTTTCTAATTCCTCCGAGTGTCAGTCGTTACGCGCATGCGCGGTTGCTATAAGCATCGGGAAGCAATAATGTACGACCCGTTATTGCACAGCATGATAATGTACAGCAGGTTAATGTACACACCGTTATTACGATGCCAGGGTTTGGATTAACGGGGCGTACAATAAAAGGTCGCGAAATAAAATGCTGTACAATGTCGTCACGTGTTGTTATTGTACGCACCGTTATTACGATGCCAGTTAAGCCTCGTGCACACTGTAGCAATTCAATATTGATTTTTGCTGTTTTGTTCAGGCAGCGGATACTTGTACTTGTCCTTGGGACTTTATAGGGCGGATCCGACTTGGTTAGGTTAGGTTATGTTAGAACATATAAATAACGCACAAGGCGAGCGAGCAAAGCGAGCGTGCCGCGGCAGCGGCCGCCGCAGTGCCAGAAAATGTTTTTTTACATTTACCCCAAAGGGGCTATTCTGTTATGGAGCAGTATCAATTGCCTACAAAAAATAAGAATTAACTGAATTGCCTGAGTGTGCACGGGCCCTAATGGCATCCAATTAACATGCTGTACAATAACATCACGTGACAATTTTGTGCACCCAGTTAAATCGACTGGCCTCTAGCTCAGTTGGTAGTAGCTCTGCCTTCTGCGCCGTAGGTCGTGGGTTCGATCCCCACCGAGAACAAATATTTGTGTGGTTAACATAAATGTTTGTTCTCTGTCTGGGTGTTATATTGTATTCTAAGTATGTATTTACAAAAAAAAAAATGTATTCAAGTATTATATCAGCTATCCGGTTCCCATATTACAAGCTCTGCTTAGTTTGGGGCTGGGTAGTGTTGTGTGAATTGTCCACAATATTTATTTATTTATTTATTATTTATTTTATTAATTCGCAGCCAGTTATTGTACGGCAGGTTAAAACGAATCCAAAAAACGAAAAAAGGTTTCGTTTTAACATGGTGTACTGTATAACATACATATACAGGGCGTCCCAAACTTATGGGACATGAAGGGGAAGTACCTTAAATATCGTAGATAGTGAATTTTGCTCAAAGAAGACTTTATGTTATTTTTAAAAGTTAGTAATTCTACATTCATAGATTTTTTAAAAAATACTTGCTTCGTCTGGGAATCGAACCGACTAAAATGTGAAAAAAAATCACCCTTTTTTTATGATGCCAATCGAAAGAACAGCTAAAAAATAATAACTCTGCTTAAGTAACATAGTATTTTAAAATAAAGGAACAACGTGAAATTAATAATTTTAATCAAATAAAAAACATACATGAAACTGCCGTAGTCAATTAAGTAGGTATTTTTTTGTAAATTAATTAATTAAATGCTCAAAATGTGATCCCTCTTGTCTTACGCAAATCGCCAATCTTTTAATAAGCCCGCTGCCTGTTGATTTTCTAATCATTTTATGGTGAACACTCGATGTGATATGGCACAATTCTGTTTGCAACTCGCCTACGTTCTCGTATCGCTTTTTGTATAGCATATCTTTCACGTATCCCCAAAAGAAGAAATCTAATGGTGTGAGGTCCGGGGATCTGGCCGGCCATCTAATCGGTCCATTTGTACCAATCCATGTAGGAAAACATTCATTTAGAAAATCTGCTGCTCTCCGACTATTATGAGCCGGAGCTCCATCTTGTTGGAAAATTAAGTTTTCTTGCTCCGCCGCGGAAAGGTTTCTTATCTTATCCCTTAAAATTTGAAGTATTCCTAAATACTTTTCTGTGTTCAAGGTTCCTTGGTAAAAATGGATTAAGAAAACCCGGTTTTTTAAAAGTCCGCACCAACAGTTAAGTGAAAAACGCACTTGGTTATTAGTTTCAGTGACTCGTAGGGGATTTTCTTTAGACCAAATACGATTATTGTTGCGGTTATACATACCGTTATTGCTAAAGTTAGATTCGTCTGTCCAAATAATATTATCCAAAAAATTTGGATCTTCAAGCAAGCGTGCCTGGATATCAAGACAGAAATTTTTTCTCCTTTCTGTATCGCCCGGAAGTAACTTTTGAACCAATCGTCCTTCAACATAACTCTTAAAACCGTGTTTTTTTAATACACGGTGTATTTTACTTTTTGAAACTCCAATTTCCTGTTCTCCTTCTCTCACCGATGCTTTCGGAAAAGCCGAAAAGTAAATTAAAATACCAAGGTCTTCGTCGTTGATCGTATGGTTTTCTTGCTGTGGTTCTCTTGGGCGTTTATCGAAACGTCCCAGAGTTTTCAAATTGTTCACAAGCCTTTTCAAAACTTTACGAGACGGTATTTGTCTATCAGGATATTTTACGCCATACCACCGCAAACTTCTAGAGATATCTTTATCGTTCAAAAAATATGCTTCCATTAGATCAAAACTTACTTGATATGCCATGTTCGCAATAAATTAACACAATAACATATGTAAGTGATTAGAGTGATATGTAAGTGAATTAAGACTAAACAGATCAATATCCGAAAAACAAACGCTTGCACAGACTGTTCTATTTTCAAATTTAAGAACAACATTTAAAAATATCACTTCTTTTTAAAATATCTTAAAAAGTATGCATTCAAACAAACGCTGTCATAAACTGTTCCATTTTCAAATTTAACAATTATTTATTTTTGTTTTAAATTTGCCTTCTGTCTAGCTTACAGAGGACGTATTGAAATACTAAGTTTTATCAAATTATCATTTTATCCACACGTGCACTTATAATAAGGAAAACTTATGCCAGTAGGTACCTATTTTATGAAGTGGGTACTTATTTACGAATAATCAATGCTATCTTTGGAATGATAATATTGCTACTTTTCGAACGTCGTCTTCGGCAATAAATAACTTTCTTGAAATTTGACTCAATCATTTTATGGTGTTCCTTTATTTTAAAATACTATGTTACTTAAGCAGAGTTATTATTTTTTAGCTGTTCTTTCGATTGGCATCATAAAAAAAGGGTGATTTTTTTTTCACATTTTAGTCGGTTCGATTCCCAGACGAAGCAAGTAATTTTTAGAAAATCTATGAATGCAGAATTACTAACTTTTAAAAATAACATAAAGTCTTCTTTGAGCAAAATTCACTATCTACGATATTTAAGGTACTTCCCCTTCATGTCCCATAAGTTTGGGACGCCCTGTATATACATACTGTATAACATGCTGTACAATAACTGGACGTACATTAACCATTTTAATTGTTTTTCTGGTGTTATTCTGAGTTATGTTGTGTAATTTCGGTGGTATTTTAACCAACATTACTTGTGGTCTTAGCTCAAAGTGTTAACAGTTGGAATAAAAGTGTATTAGGTGATATTCTGATTTGATCTAAAAGGTTTCTGATGGTTTTGAAAACAAAAGACCATCATTTTGATTTCAAAGCCAAGTAGGGCCGACTCGACTTTGACTGACTCGACTTGACGGAAAAGTATTTTATCTATGTAATATATTATCATTAAACTACTCGTCACTGCCAAAATTGATCCGAAAAAGACAGATGCCATTCATTAAGAAGAAGAAACGACTCCTAATTTTTCGAATACTCTTTTTTACATAATATAGGCTTGCATTTGACCGCAATGTCACTTGCTGTAATGTGATGATGCGGTGGACGGTGTGGGTTCTTTAGATCATGCCTATTCCAACGGTATGTTACATGTGACTTTATTTTGTCCCAGGTTAGATCAGTATATCTGGATCATTTGAATGTACACTCGGGAGAGCGTCCCTATGCCTGCTCCGAATGCCAATCGCGCTACAGCACGCGACACAGGCTCCTCCTACATAGGTAATACACATCATACAACACTGGCAAAGCACAACACAAAAGTAATTCAAAAAGCTTGGTTGATAAGAGGTAGACTACCGTCGTTGACCGTCTCGCAATCGCTATTCATGCTTCTTGAAGAATCCGCTAGGGGCGCTTTTGGTTTCTCCATGCAAAATGGTGGCAGAGGTGGGCGATACGATCGGCGATAGACGTCAGGCACCGCTTACCGATTTGGTTCCCGGTAGGGGACTACCGGGAAACAATCGTATGAAATCGGTATACAGGTCAGGTAACAATAGTTCTGTTTGTAGCTGTTTTTTCATAATTATGTTTCAGAGAGCGGCACGGACCGCCACGCTACGAATGCGATTATTGCGGAAAGAAATTCCTCTCATCGGCTAATCTGTTTATGCACAAGCGGGTACGTACCTATATCTTATACCTTTAAACGAGAAAATCTTGTATATATATATATATATATATATATATTTAGGATCTCGGAAACTGAGCCAACGATTTTCATGAAATTAAGTATACAGGGGTTTTCGGGGACGATAAAACGATATAGCTAGGATTCATTTTTAGAAAATGTCCCCATAATCGTAAAGTAAATAATCAACTTTATCATAAAATCATAACTCCTAGCGCCATCTGTTGATTAAGTCATGAGTTAGTGGGACAGAGAACGCCATCTATTGACGAGTAGTGGAGTTTATTATTATGTCGGTAAGATCGAAAAATATTAATATTGAATCAGTATGTAAGTAATTCGTATTTAAATATAATTCACAACAACAGTTTACCAAAAAAAATACCGAGCGAAGCTCGGGCACCAACTGCTAGTTTTATTTATTGGGCGATTTGACATTGTTTTTAGGCATGTATGAATTATTCCAGCCAAACAAAAACCTATTTAGACGCGTTAAACGTTTTTTGAGATGGGGAAAAAACCTCGCGACACTCGCGAGATTCTGATTATATTTAAGTAAATCATTGTTGTTTGTTGTAGACTCACATCGGCGATCGCTGCTTCAAATGCGAGATATGTGGCAAGGGCTTCCTGCATGCTGGAGCATTAAAAGAACACGTGAAGGGAGTCCACAATCAAGTGCGCAGGGTTAAGAAGACAACGCGCAAAATCACCAACAAATTATCAAGTGCGAGTTAAACTATCGCGTCGAGGTACAGAATTAATTGTATAAATGGTCTAGTTTTTTTTAAGTATTCTTATTTGTTATTTGTAATTCACTTTGGTGTAAGTACAATAAAGTTATATTCTATTCTATTGTATGGCACATTTTTAATATATTATGTAGGTACATATTATTATAATAATTAATGTATAGCATAACTATACGTTACGTAGAAACGAGTTGTTTGTCTCTTCATTTCTCCATAAAAAAGAGGAACACGTAGGCGAAACTAAAGGTTCTTCAAACCGTTTGTGAGACTTTTACACCATTTGATTTATTATAACATTCAGTTCAAGACTTTATTTAAATTAAAACATTTTATACACATTTTACCACTTTGGAAAAAATACAGTTTAGAAAAAAAAATTATAAACCTCGACCTATCCATAGATACACCCCCACACAATTCCTCCAAGCCCCACACGTACCTATGGGTTTGATATATTTTTTTTGAGTTTTCAGCTTTAAGTAGGTATGGGGAACTCCTAAAAATTCTTTTTTTTCTTTTTTTGTGTGCAAATCTTAATGCGGTTAACAGAATACATCTACTTAGCAAGTTTCAACAGTAAAGTTTCGAAAAAAACTGGCTGCGACATACGGGCGGACAGACAGACAGACATGACGAATCCTTATTGGTTCCGTTTTTGCCATTTGGCTACGGAACCCTAAAAATCAAGCTCTCCGCTATCGCTGTCGTACTGGAGCCTGATTCTAGCCCAAAAATTTACAAAATTAAATGATTTAAAGGTACTTTTTTCTTACGGCAGATATATATCACAGAAACTGTCCAACTTTTATTGTATTTGACAGTTTATGTGATATATACATGTATAATAATTCACCGCCATCATCATCATCATCCTCCTGCTCTTATCCCACGCTAAGCAGGGTCGGCACAACACGTCCTCCTTTAACATTCGTTATCGTAAAAATTCACCCTCATAAGGGAAAATAAAACGAATAATGACGATCCTAGGTAAAAAATGATGAGAAACAAAATTGTAGGAATTTATGGACTGCCAGTGACCTGACGGCAAAGTTTGAATGAGTGCAGGCAAGCTGTCTTTCTTGTTTCAAAACTATGAAGTTTTGTTCAAATTACGTGTAGCAAAAAATTCTTCTTGGTGAATTATTATATTTGAATGATTTGAGACGTATTTTTATAGTAATTGTGGCTGGTTTGAGTAAGAAGATCTTGAATAATACTAATGTTCACGTTTGTGTATATCAGGCTTATATTACAAGTGTTTACATAATTATTGATTGTTGAGCGCGAGTTTGAAAATCAGTAACTCTCAAATAAAATGCGCGATTTGTTTGCTTTGAGAAGGGTAATTGATAAAATTGATTGTATTGACTGTATATGGCAGTGTTTTGTTGTATTTACAGATAAAAACACCTCGTCATGAGGTAAGGGCTCCTCATGGCAGTGCCATCACCGACGCTACAACATTGTCACTTCTCAGCTTCGCCGTCTGTTGTATTCTAGGACTCTATTCTGATCACTGTATTTCCCACTACCGGGCATGTCTTTTAGGAATGCATTTTTAAAACATGCGACCTGAGTTCACCCTTTTTATAATACTTATTTTCACATTTTTCACATGGGTATGGCCTTTCGCCAGTATGGACCATCTGATGATTTCTCAAACAACTCTTAAGCCTGAACTTCTTGTTACACACTCCACAACTGAATGGCTTCTCCGAACTATGCATGAACAACACATGAGTTCTTAGATGGCTTTTCTGGTTGAAACTGTTTCCGCAGCGGTCGCAAACAAATGGCTTTTCTCCGGAGTGAATTCTCATATGGCTTATCAGGTTCCCCCTTTGGTAAAACTTCCTGTCACAAATGTCGCATCCATACTTCTTTTCTCCGGTATGAATTTGCATGTGTTTTCTTAAAACTCTTTCTTGCTTGAAGGTTTTCTTGCAAAGTATGCATGCGAATGGTTTGTCGTCACTGTGGATGACCATGTGCCGTCTCAAAGCGCTACGTACGAGAAATGTTCTGCTGCAAGTAACACAAGTGAGTGGTTTATTCTCGAGATGCGTCAGTTGATGTTTTTTCAAACCGTTGTCATCCTTGAATCGCGAGTGACATGTTTCGCATGTAAACGGTAATTCTTTAGCGTGCAAGCTAACGTTATGTGAATCTAGTTCGATCTTCGAGTTGAACTTTGTATCGCATTGAGTGCATAAGAATGGAGGCATGTCTGCATGCAGGATTTTATGTTTTTCAAAGTTTATTTTATTTGTGAATTTTATGAAACATATTTTGCATGTGAACGGCCTGCCCGCTCCGATATTTAGCATGTGTGGTGTTGATCTTTCTCCTGGATGACATGTTTTCAAGTGGTATCTGAGGTAGCTCTTTTGGACAAACTTTTTGTCACACAAAGCGCACGAAAAAGGTCTCTCATCAGTGTGTATTGCCATTATGTGAGTTTTTAAATGGGATTTCCAACCAAATCTTCTACTGCACAATTTGCATTCAAACGGCTTAGCTTTATTTTGAAAATTTTCAATAGTTTCAGTGTTTTCTATTGAAGTTTCCCCGCCATGGTGAATGCTCATATGTCTTTTCAGAGTTATCTCCCTCCGGAACACTTTCTTGCAAATGCCACAATTCATAAGTGTAACTGTCGAGTGTGCTACTTTTGCGTGGAACCTTAAATTACTTTGTTGTACGAACTTTTTATCACATACAGAGCACGAATATGGTCTTTCTCCAGTGTGAATTGCCATTATGTGTGACTTCAAATGGGATTTCCAGCCGAATGTTTTGCTGCATATAGCGCAAGTAAAGGTCTTGGCTTTCACGCTACTTTTTATTGTGTACTTGTCGATATCGTCGCACGCTGGTACTTCACTATGAACATCCATGTGTCTCCTAAGAGTGGTTGCCGTTAGGAATACTTTATGGCATGTAGTGCATATAAATGACTTTCCAGCGTGAGTTTTGGCGTGTTTTCTTAAGCTTTCATCGTCATCGAATCTTTTTTCGCAATCATCACATGCGAATGGTTTTTCAACAACGTGCGACAGTCTTGCGTGTAATCTTAGGTGGCTTTTCTGCGTGTATTTTTTATCGCACATAGTGCAGGCAAACGGTCGCTCTCCAGTGTGAATCGCCATTACATGAGATTTTAAATGAGCTTTTGCTGTAAATGCCTTTCCACACCTTGCGCAGGCATAGGGCTTGGTACCCCCGTTAACGTTCGTAATAATATCTGTATTACTTGCTAATGAAGTTTCTCCGCAGTGAATAGTCATGTGTTCCTTTAAATGGCTTTCGTCGTTGCACACTCCTTTGCACAAAGTACAAGTGAAAGGTCTTTCTTCAGTGTGCGCAAATCTCATATGGGTTCTCAGATTGCTTTTTTGAACGAACCTTTTATCGCACATATTACAAGCATATGGCTTTTCCCCTGTGTGGAAAGCCATAATATGATTTTTCAAATGCCCTTTTTGGGTAAATGTCTTCTTGCAGAGTACACAGCCAAATTTCTCCCCCGATGGAACGATTAGAAAATCTCGGTTTACGTTATCACTGTCACATACCTTAGGGTCTTGTTTGTGAAGTCTCATGTGTATTTTAAAAAGATTAGGATCTGCAAAAGTATCGCCACAAGATTGGCAATTGTATTGCTTATGAACGGTGTTTTTGTGCTGGTTCAAAGTTTTGCTAGAGTTGAAATGCATCGGGCATACGTCACATGGAAAGGCAGCAATTGAGAGGTTTGTTTCATTGGATTCCGCTTTCACAGTTACAATTTCAACAGCTTCTAATGGATCTGATTCAGAGGTAGATTCCTCATAATACTGTCTTCCAGGATCTGTAAACAAATTCAATTAAGAAACCATGGCGCAGGGAATTTCCTTCCTGATGTACTGTATGGTACCAGTACATCAGGTTTGAATAGTGGCACACTGATATAATTGGTCTTAGGTACTTAGTAAATTTTCCAAGGCTGAAAATCACCTTTCAGTAGTATACATATTAATAATACCTTCAATGTCACCAGTTAGTTGCTCTATCTTGTTCCCCAATGACTCCACCTTAAAAGGAGTTTCAGTTTCTTCCTTCACACCATCAAAAATAATATAGTCAAATGTTTGCTTGACCGCAGTGATTGAAAAATTTTGACTGCTCACATTCTCAAGCAGTGATGCTGATAGACGAGTTAGCTGTGGAAATAATCATGGATTTATTATAATCAATAAAGAATTTTTGATCAGCTTAGTAGCATACCCTGCATGCCTGATTACTCTAGGTAAATATTTTTTACAAGAATTTATATGGTAGTGGGTCGGCAAAGTTTGTTTAATAACTAGAATTGACTGGTAATAATCATCATCATGATCAGCCTGAGAAGTTCACTGGTGGACATAAGTCAATGCCGAGGAAGAGGCAGAGAGTACTAAGTAATTTAGTTATAAATTGTTAGTGTGAATATTTTTTTTCTTTCTACCTAACTTCTACAAAAGCAAGCAAAACAACTATAATTCAATAATAATTAGCGCAGTTTACTATACCTGGACTCCGTAACTAAGAAACTTAGTCAGGTTCCTTTCTGAGTTGCGAGTCATTTCAATGAACCTCCAGAGCTTTTGGACCTGAGAGTGACATAGGAAGCACAGGGTGTCAGGTCGACCATCTCCAGACAATAGCTGAAACAAATACATTGTTACACCTTGGACATAATAGGATGGAACATCATACACACTATGAGCTCTATTTTTTACAGTTTGTTTCAGGGGCATTGGCATGAATGGAGAATGCTTGGATGCTCACTTCTTCCCAGCCCAAGAGCTTTATTGGCGTCTTAAATTATCCAAATAAAATAAGATTTGGTACATACCGTTTCGCCTGTCAATTTCTCAAACATCTCTTGATACCGAGTGTTGGTGATATCGTGCATTTTTATATTATCCGCGAGACATACTCGACACAAAGCTGAATCAGGCATTGTGGTGCACGTGTTTATTTAGCTTCATAGAAGTTTACTATCAGTCTATTCTTTACAAAGTCATGAGGGGCGAGCGCGAAAGAAATATAGGGTATTTTATACCCTTGAATCTATAGCCATGGACCATGGCATGGCTAATAAAGCAGTAGGTAAAAAATCAAGTGCTACCCGAGGCGAAGGAGGAATTTATTAGCTAAGTTTAACTTTTGTTAACTAGGCAGCACACCTCTACACATTGAAGGAATAATAATAAAATATCCCAAACCGTATTAAACAAATCCCAACACAACAGATTACAGAACGGCCCAGCACCTTCCCAGCACAGACTACTGAGAGATACTGACTGACTGGCCCAGTGCAGTGTTGCCGTTTTCTATTTTGAGAAAATGCTAGAACTTGCTCCAAATAATGCTAAAAAATGCTATTTTTGTATTTAAAAATGCTAAAAAACATGCTAAAATCCTAATTTTGTCATTAACCTTTCTGTGTACAATTTTTTGGTAGAACAGTAGCCTAACATGTTATTCTAGGCTTTAAAATTATCGTTACGCACCAAATGTTAGCAAAATCCATCCAAAAGCCAATCCTTAAACTCGCTTATCTTCTCCCATTCTCCGCAATAATGTTGCTCCTATCTAAGAGGCATACATTCACTTCACATACACAAATCACATGGAATGAATTGAATTTATTCAAGAGTCAAGTGGGGTTCGGACGCGAAACGTTCGTTACGTAAAAACAATCAGAAACTAATTTCAGGGAAGTCCCTGATCCAGAAAGTTGCCACACCTCAATGAAAACCATAGATAAAAAATAATGTCTCTGGTTGGTCTCTATTAAATAATCTTTTGACATTGACTTTTGATTTGAAATGCCAAAATATGCAATATGCTAGATGCAAAATTTACATGCTAAAGAGTCATGAAATATGCTAAATTTAGCACTAAAAATGCTAAAACGGCAACAGTGGCCCAGTGTCACGCACGGCCGGCCAGCGTTATTTTCACGGCGGAAATGGTGGACTGTGGAGTGAGTGAGTGAGAGTGTGCCGAGTGTGGATCATAGATTTTATTAGTACTCAAAAAAAAAAAAGAACGGTGGACCGAGTCAGAGGATCCGGTTAATGTACGGCCAGTTAATGTACACCCAGCTAAAGCGAATCCACTTTTTTTTTCCAATGGGAAATTGTTAGGCAATGCACACTATATCAGTGAAATATTTCAATTATTACTTTTTTATCTTGCGATAGATCATTGCTTTGAAGAGGATAACGCCTTTGATGTTATTTTAGAAAACCTTTTTTTCTGTGGATGCCGCTGCCACGGCACGCTCGCCTTGTGCGTAATTTTGATGTTCTAACATGATCTAACCAATCCTAGTCCAATCCGCCCTATAAAGTATCAAAAACAAAGTATACGTCCAGTGCCAGAACAAAAAAAGCAAAAATCCATGTTTCAATTGTTATGCTATGTTTCCATGCGTGCCGTGCAGCCCGGCAGGCTGCCTGGCGGGCTGCGTGGCATGCAGCCCGTCCCGGGCCGGCGAACATTCAAGCTGTTTACATGCATGCCGTGCAGCCCGGCGAGCTGCCTGGCGAGCTGCGCGGCATGCAACCAGTGTTACCAGGTACACGGTAATTACCGTAGATGCACGGTATTTTTGGCTTAAACACGGTATACGGTAATGTTTCACTACCGTGTCATTTTCTACGGTATTTTTAATTATGAATTACCTTGACAATCAATATGTAAATAATGGCCTCTAGCTCAGTTGGTAGTAGCTCTGCCTTCTGCGCCGTAGGTCGTGGGTTCGATCCCCACCGAGAACAAATATTTGTGTGGTAAACGTAAGTGTTTGTTCTCTGTCTGGGTGTTGTATTGTATTCTAAGTATGTATTTACAAAAAAAAATGTATTCAAGTATTATATCAGCTATCTGGTTCCCATATTACAAGCTCTGCTTAGTTTGGGGCTGGGTAGTGTTGTGTGAATGGTCCACAATATTTATTTATTTTTATTTTATAATTACGAAGTAGGTATTCCCCGATCATCAAAATACGTCTAAATGTAAAAGTATGCCCTTTGCCCTGCCCACTAGTTAAACAATTAGTGTATATGAAAATTGCTTGTATAATAAATGAATGAATGAATCGCTTTCTCGCAACTCTCACCGTACTCTTTTTTCTTCGATAGTTTTGTTGGTGTTTGATGTTTGGCAAGTGCGTAGTGCATTATTCAATGAAACAATTCTTTTAATTTCGTTCGACGCAACGTACCTACACAAAAATGGGTAGTGATAGTGACACTGATAGCTACGAGACAGATAAAGGAACGTCATCACTTAAAACTAAAAAAATAAAAAAAATACCTATATAAAAATAATAAAATAAAAAATATGATTAACCACTAAAATGATGTACCACATACGGGAATCAAACCTGGGACCTAAAGTACCTACTACGTAAGTAAGTAAGTACTGTACGTAAAGTAAACATAAGTAGGTACCTGCACCAGATCGCGTAGAATCTTTTTTTTTCTTTAAGTGGCGCCTAAATGTTCCCATTAGGGTCTCTTTTTTTGTTTTCAAATCCTTGATTGATACATTAGTATTCTACCAATTTTCCCCCAAGCATTGTGGATTTTTTTCTTGTCCTTATGGAATTTATGCTCGGGGTTCCATAATAATTCTTGTTCCTGGTAATGTTCCAGGAACGTCAAAATTGTCTCGTTAGACCAATCGACCATGTTGTAATTATTACGACCAATATAGAAGAGTACTCGGTGATTACGACTTTGTAACCTAACTAAACATGAAGACATTTGTCAAACAATAATTGACTCGTTGTTTTAGCAACAGTCACAGAGGTTTTATTCTAACTGATGCAACCTCAACAGTAATCTCCGATCGTAGCGACTTTTTTTAGCAACGTCCACTCGTCACGAAAGCGTGAGAGAGACTGACTGCCCACCAGTGTTGCCACGTGCCAAAGCAAAATATCTGGGGACACACAGATTTACACAGATTCCAAAAATCTGTATAAAAGTAGGGTAAAATCTGCAATCTGAAATACTACCCTAAATTCTGTATAAATACAGATAAATCTGTATAATTGGCAACACCAATTTGGCCCGCGCGCGTGTAAACAGTCACCGGGCGCCCGCACATTCATCAAAAAACCGACACTCGCCCGGTTCGCGGCATTCACGTTCACGGGCGCGTTTACGGGCTCGGGCGTACCGTTTCCACGCGCGTGAATGTGAATGTGCACGTTGAATGTCGAGTTGAACGCACGCGTGGAAACGTGGCATTACAGTGCACATGTGGCGTAACTGGAAACGTAATAACAGGGTGTAACATAACATGATGTACATTGTTGCCTCCCGCCTGGGGAGCCCCCAAAGAGTACAGTTATGGAGGGAGTGATCCCCTCGGATGGACACTGCTGGACATCTTGATTGATTAATGATTGTGTGCGTGCATACGTACATCAGTACAAGCGTAAATATTACGTTTCATCAACCTGTTTCAGCCAGCTATCAATACTGACAGTCTAGTAATGTCAAAGGTCAGAAACGGAGAATTTCAGGAACTCGAGGAGCTATTTTTAGCTTTCCCCCTCACCCGCGTTTGCCGCTGCGCCGCGCCCGCGCTGCGTTCCGGAGGAATTAAGTTCAGTTCAAGATCAGTTGTAGGATCACTTTGAAACGCTTATCTTATAGCTAGGTAAGCTAAAAGGAAGTCTGTGTCCATTTCCAGAGTGGATTTCTTCAGAGTGAAATTTGAAAATAATTAACTCGTCTGCGCTCTGTTAATGTGACCAGCATGGGTCTTACTGACTATTTACTATGAGTGTCCTATCGCAAAACAGCAAAAGTGAGTGGAACCTACCCCCGGTGTTGTTCTTCCAACTATCAACCATTTACTTCAAAACCCGGTATAGGCACCTTCCAACACAATCAGATCAACAGATTATATTATCTAGTAAGTATAGATAAGAAACTGCTAGCGAATAAAATTGTGAGGTCCATGGAATAAAACGCAATCCGTAATAAACATAACCGTTTATTTATTTGACTAGGTACTTACAGGATTTAGTTTTAAAAAAAAGTCACTAGCTAGGTACAGCCAATATTTTACAATTTTCCCAAAACTATATTACGTGTAAGTACACAAGGATACAGCTTAAGTTACATAAAGACAAAGTAAAATGACGCTTACTACAAGGGCATACTTATGAGAGCAGTGTATAGTCTGATGCGTATCCTTGTGTACATACAGTATGTCGTACTTTTCTACCCTTTTTTATAGCTAAATTTTGTAAAAAGTAGATTAATATGGCCGAATATCTTACGTTAGTGTTTTTTTTATCAATGGCAGTGTGCTATGTCATGTTATAAGTACCTAGGTGATTGCGCCCACCAAGCACCCACCTACTTACTCATAAAATACTAGGTTCAAAATAAAATTCTGATCTACAACTCGTTTCATTAACTAAGCTCGGTCAAATTCATCAACGCTTATTTTATCTATACATTATTTTTAGTATGTACCTACCTACATTAATTAGGTAGGTAGGGAAAATTCAATACCAAAATTATTGTGGGTAGGTATAGTGTTAAATCTGCATAGAAGGAGAATAAAATTTACGCTTTTGAATTTGACCGTACCTATTTGTCTACATTATTATTAAGTTACTACTTTATAATCAATCTACTGATGTGTTTTCATATTGCTTTCGTATTAGACTAAAATTAAATTTTTATAAATAAGAAGTAGGTAGGTAGGTACCTACCTACTTTTTCAATTATTGCACAAAGGTACATAAAATTATCTAATTTACACTATTTTCGAATGTCAAAATACCCTACTGCTACTTACCTATAGATAGATAACGAGCTTGGTTTGTGCAAAATTATATCAGTCGAGCAAGGCTACTTACTATAACTTTACTATTTATGTAGGTAGGTAGATAAAAGTCTACCTAGTTCGAATTGTGGTTTGAATTAAGCATGCTTTCAACCATAGTGCGCTGCTATTTTATGAAAAAGAAACTCAGTTTAAGTATGTACCTATGTAATTAAGGATCTTGCTTTTAAAATATTGCAATGATGATGCGCACTGTTTTTTCGATACAAAGTAGAACACACCAAAAAATTAATAAAATAAAAATATTTTGAAATATATTGGATTTGCTGTCGAAACTAGTTCGTACTTACTTAGAAAATGTTGATTCTGAATAATGATAATATACAATGATGATGATAATAGTTAAATAGGTACATTTAAATTTTAATCTAAGTATAGCGATATCACTAACACAATTTATTGCTTAAAATTAATTATTCCTACGTATTGATTTATAAATTCATTTATACGGATGTGACGATTTATTAAAAATACTATTAAAAGCTGAAATATAATGTACTAGCAAATGATTATATTACAGTCTGGCTTGATCATTGATTATTCTAATGATAAATCAACGCAGAAATACGCCTTGTTACCAAAAGCTGCTTAAACTCTACCAAATGAATTAGTTAGCAACACTATACTACTGTATTGCCAGAGTAGAAAAATGTATTTTGATTATTATTTATTAGAAAGTAAAGAATGTATGTACTTAAGTAGGTATATTATGTAGAGATTAGTAATTTATGATCTATTAGTAATTTAATGTAAAAAGTAAGTTATAAAAAGCTCTCGTTAAAATATAATTATAAAAACATGCAGGTAAGTAGGTACTTAAAGCTGCCTGCCTGCTTCTCAGGCAAGTAATCATAGTAAATAATCAGTTTAATTAGAATTGCTACATAACGTAGATGGGGAAGTATATACCTACCTACCTAGTAAATTTTCAGTCAAAGTTTGCCCTGAAAATTTAAAATCAGAATGATGATTGTCACTACAAAAGATATAAATCGCTGTCACAACACTTCAAAAGCTTACACAATCTAGATAAATTATAAAATATAAATCTTTGGTGTTTATTCAATCGTTTCACGATTACATAAAAATAGTATAAATGAAATTTGAAAATTGTAACACCGATGGAATGTCATTAAACGGCGCATTCTCATTGGTCAAGTTTTTGGAAAAGATTATAAAAGGCGAGGAGTAAGAAAAGTGGTGTCAGTTGCGTTTTACTCGCTGATGAAAACATTGGTATTAGTTCGTCAGCATGTGCCGTGTGCGTGCCTCCTAGTGTGTGGAACTGGAAAATGTCGCTGACCTGTAAATAGAGATAGCCAGATTAACTATTTCGGTACTTATCAATACATTATTAAAGATTATTCGTTTTCTACCTAGTTTCGAATCAATCGTTGTGAGCCGTGATAAACATGGAATAACAAATAAATAATGTGGGCATTCCACACAACTAGTCCCAACCTAAACAGAGCTTGAATGATGGAAACCAGATAGCTGCTATACCTAATACCTACCATGTATTTTTTTATAAATGCATGCTTAGAATAATATTTAAACCCAGACAAAGACCAAAATTCTATGTTTACTACACACATATTAGGAACCCACGGTTTATGGCGCAGAAGGCAGAGCTACTACCAACTGTGCTGTGAGGGTCGTCTTTTTCAACTTTTAATTTGTTACATGAAAGGTAAAACTAGGAACGCTTAGAAAGAAGTAGCGATCGGTACCTCGTTCCATCCATATCTGTTCTTGGCCTGCACAATAGCCTCATAAACGGCAGCGGGCTGTAGGCCACGCAACTCGTGCGCGACTCGATGTGCGAGCGCGGGCCCGGCCGCTGGTGCCGCCAGGACCACGTCGTGCCAGCGACCCGGTTGCTGGAACGACTCGTTTATCTGCAAGAGATATAACTATTAAATAAACGGTCAACACACGACAAGTTCCTATGGATAGATTTGAGATTGATGATGACGCCTTCAAAAGAAGTTGGTGGGAGAAGGCTCGGAATTTTACTGTAGAAAAAAACTGAAACTGACTGGGAGCTGAAAGTCTTTCAGGGAAGCCTTTGTCCAGCAGTGCGGCGATATAGGTAAGTTAACTTAACTTTCAATCTGTAGGGATGGGTAGATTTGAGCCGGGATGAGCCAACCACCAAGAAATCAACCCACGTACCGGTTCGAAACAACTAAAACAACACGCCAAGAAGAAGACGGTCCTTACTGATCGTGAGCCAAATCGAGAAGTTCGTAGACGTCTATAGAAATGCGGAGGTCAAGATTGCAAAGAAGAGACACTGAGTGCGACTGACTGTCAGCTGTCGGTACAGCAGTTGCAGCTCGTCCAGCGGTGGGTAGCTGTCGATGCTGTGAGAGAGACTCACCGCCAGCTGTCGGTAAAGCAGTCGCAGCTCGTCCAGGGGCGGATAGCTGTTGACGCTGTGAGAGAGACTCACCGCCAGCTGTCGGTACAGCAGTCGCAGCTCATCCAGGGGCGGGTAGCTGTCGACGCTGAAGGTGAGCGTGTACGCGGAGGGGGAGGAGGCTAGCGGGGGAGAGGTGAAGCGCGCAGGACCCGGCCGCCCTGACACCTCCACGTGCTGGCGCGCGCGGCCTAGATTGTTGTCTGCCACGCAGCTGGAAATACAATGAAATGATTAACGATATACCAGATACCTCATAACCTGGGTACCACACCACGATTCATCACAAACTGCACTACTTCTAAACCAATCCATGCAGGCGTCGTTCTTCCAATTTTTCTTGTAAGAACACTTGCGTGAGTATTCTTGTTCACGGTTGGGTACTGCGCTTCGGTAGGTACTGCCTATGCTGAAAGTCTTTTCGAATCTGACGACTTAGGGAAAGCTAGTGTGGGGTTATATTGCTGTGTGCCTGCTGGGTGTTTATTTAAGTTTGTAACACACAGTGTGAGTGTGTAATACACACATTGTGGTACTAGGTTTTTATTATTGACTGGCCTGTCAGCTCAGTTGGTAGTAGCTCTGCCTTCTGCGCCGTAGGTTGTGGGTTCGATCCCCACCGAGAACAAATATTATTTAAGTGGTAAACTTAGGTATTTGTTTTCTGTCTGGGTGTCATATTGTATTCTAAGTATGAATTTACAAAAAAATATAAGTAGGTAGTATATCAGCTATCTGGTTCCCATAGTACAAGCTCTGCTTAGTTTGGGGCCAGATAGTGCTGTGTGTCCACAATATTTATTATTGTTCAGTTTTGACAACATTATTTCGTCATCATTAGCCTATTCGTATGCACTCTTGTCAGTGTCACGTTTGTCCAACATGTCGAAATGTCAAAATGTTTAAAAAACTGCAAGTAATAGCTATGGGACCCTATGATTGGTCAATGCTTTTCGGCAAATAAGACGTTTATAAAACTAACGGTAAATTTAAATTAGTAGTCGTTTTCGTATTCTCGTATCGTTAACACTTCACAAAGTTCACAAATTCATTTAATTATTTTCTTATCGAATATTGCCTAATCGGCAATTACTCCAGTCGCGAGTTATTTCTTTGTTATTCGTGCACGTCACAAGTTTTTACCCTGGTGGCACCTGAAGCCCCCTGCAGAACCCTGGATTGCACCGGCCGCCCTTGCAAGCACCTGACGGAGGAAGACGACGACCTGGCCAGTGACTCTGACGCCACCAGAACCTTGCAGGTGCTCTGGCAGGAGTGCATTGAATGTCCTATCCGGGGCCTAGAGGTAAGTCAGTAGGGCCCAGTTACCACTATCGGTGCTATTAACTTGTGACTCTCTTTCTCGTGTCGATTCCATGGTTTAAATTCGCCTAATTATAATTACAGTCCACTTAACCGTACATTTTGGTCCTTCTAGCCGGATATTCGTGATAAAGTTACCTATGGACATTTTAATCCGTTGAGTCGTACATTTTGGTCCTTCTAGCCGGATATTCGTGATAAAGTTACCTATGGACATTTTAATCCGTTGAGTCGTACATTTTGGTCCGTCTCGCCGGATATTCGTGATATAGCTGCCTATGGACATTTTGGTCCTGCTAGTCTGATAGGTATCGTATATTTACTGCTTAGAGACATTTTGGTCATTCGAGGCCGCTTAAATTCGTGTTAAAGTTGCCTACGGACATTTTGGTCCGTTGAGTCGTAAATCTTTACTAATTAACTGGATTTGTTGATCGATTGAACCGTATTTATTGTTAGAGATAACTACGGATATTTGTGTTGTGTGTTCGATAGCCCGAATGGTTGTTAAAGTTACCTGCGACACATTTTTTAGTTTGTCGATTCGTTTGTTGTGACGTACGGTACACTTTCATCATTCGAGGCACATATAACTTGATTTTAGTGACCTTGAACATTCTAGAATACTTTGTTCGTATCGTTTTTAGTGTAATTTCATTTTGTCGTTTTCGTTTCGGAAATTAAATAAAAGCGTAGGGTATTTCTATTTTGTTAAGAGTCATAGTCAAATCAGTTAAATTTTGTTTTTTTTTGTATTGTCGTTGGTTTGATTTGGAGGTTTGATAGCTGTCAGTCAATTTTTCGTTGTCGTTTCAAAGTCAACTCGTGACTTTGACGTTTTGTCTTGACACATTATCAAATCTCGTTCAAATCATTCATTTCGTTCGTTCATTACGTGTAAATAACGGATAGTAGTAATAGTGTTCCTCCAAGGTAAAATCGAGTACGTGGTAGAATAGAACTTTGTCTATGCATATTTTCGTACGTAAAAATAGTAAATTGGATGTTTTGTTTACGTTTGTTGTGGAACTTTTCCCAACTTTATAACTTTGTTTAACGTTAGAATTTTGACGGTCTTCCTTCACAAATGCCTACGGATAAACATGCCGGTTGTGAGGAAGTGATGCTGGGTGACGCAGACAGAGTTGCACGCGACTACGCTATGATGAGGATTGAATTGTTGGATGCCTCTGATTTAGTCGGAGTTTGCGAACGAGACATCGCTCCAATTATTTCGGAGTTTCACGCTGCTCAACAAAGGTTGCTGTTTAAAACTCCTACAGCTGATCGAAGTACGGAGTTTTTATGTACAGTTGATTTCGACACCAAGGTACGCAGTATTAGGAGCCGGTTAGTACATACTAATGTTCAAACAATTAAATCTAGTTGCATAGCTAAACTTAGTAAAGTTGGGAAACCTAAAATGACGTTATCATTCAATGGCAAATTGGAGGACTGGGTTTCGTTTATTGAGTTGTATGACACACTCATACACACAGGGGATTTGCCTGATGTGGAAAAACTTCACTATCTTCTGTCTAGTGTGCAAGGTTTGGCCTATGACCTGATAAAAAACTACCCAGTTTCAGATGCAAGTTACTTTGTGGCTTACCACACATTGCATAAATATTTTGATCGGGAGAAGGTCATAGAAGTTAATTTTGATGAACAAACTTGTGCACAGCGGTTAGGATTGGAAGTTAATACCTGTGCCCAGTCAGTCGATGCTGTTGTTCAAATGGTCCCAACAGATAGGAACTTGTTAAGAAAATTACCTTTGGAGGTTTCTGTTTTGCCTAAGATTTGCTCGGAGATGCCAGCCAGGAAAATGGACATTTCTACGGGGCATCTTAAAAAATATTTGAACCTTTCCGATCCTGTTTTGTCTAATCCAGGACCGGTTGACAGGTTAGTCAGCGCTAACATTCTCGTTTCGGCATTGAAACCCACTGTCATTCCCACTTTTGTCGGGGGATCACAGATGGGTGAATGCATAGTTGGCGTTGACTCTTTTCATTGTCGTTGCAATTCTGATAGCCATCAGAAAAATTGCATTTTCGTTTCGAACTTGTCGGTAGGTAACCCGGTCATCAGGTGTCGGGAATCGGACATTGTCGGTCCGCCCAAACCTCTAGCTTTGGCCATAGAGGAGTGGACATGTGCAAATCGCATGTCTTCTTGTCTTCGAACTCCTCAGGACAAGCTAGAGGTACGCCTGACTGGTGCTGAGCCTCAGAATAAAACTTTCTTGTCGTCGTCTAGGGATAATGCTCTTAAGCTATCGTTTAACCTAGCAAGAAAAACCCATGGGTACCCCTACTTTAAGAGGGTTCAAGATGATGGGTTTGTGACCGGCCATCTAAATAGTGGTCTCATGGCTATCTTGTCGTCAGATGTCGGTCAGGTGAATTATATTTCCATTCGTGGGAATCTTCGCCTTAGTTCGGCTCCCGCGCCGCCGCCGCTTCGATCAGTTCTCGCTTCTTGTGCATCGAATGCGGACGGTAGGCCTTCGAAGGACTTGCCGCTGCCTACTCCTAAGATTAAAGAGGGTGAGATCAATTGCCTGATCCGACCGCTGCCTCGTGGCTTCGTTCCGGCTTCTATGGTCCCTCGGTTTCACGGTTTCTGTGAAGCGTCTGGACGTGGGTACTGCGCCGCCATCTACGGTTGCGCCGCTGGCAAAAGGTCGTTCGTCGGAGTGCGCTTGATGGCAGCGGGTCGTTTGTCGGAGCTCATGTCGCCTGTCGCTGTCACGTTGGATGGAATCCAGATCCAGAGTGACGACAACTATTTTGAATGGTTTGATTCCAGTGTCGCCTTGACCTGGATCAAATCTTGTCCGTCACGCTGGAGAAGCTCTGTCGCTAATCGAGTGACGGAGAACCTGGACAACATACCTCCTGATCGTTGGCATTACGTGTATGTGACTCACGGTCCAGCAGATGATGGCTTGCGTTGGTTGCCGCCTGCGTATTTGGACCTGCTTGAATCATGGTGGTCGGGTCTAACATGGTTGTCGATTCTTTTAGATGGTTGGCCACAGTCATCAAGCTTGTGTGATGGGTCTGCGTTGGGTGAGAAGATGCCAAGCATATCTACGGCTATTAACGCCGCTCTTGTCAACAGCCTCTTCAGTCGTTTCTCTTCCTACAGAAAGTTCTGCCCTTTCTTGGATGAAGGTAGTTTGTTGAGGGTGGGCGGTCGTTGCCTCCGTTGGCAGCTTGGCTCTGACCAGCAGCATCCTTTCTTGTTTCTCCCTCGAACCCGTCGACTCACCTCGTTAATAGTCAATGACTACTCTCGTAAATTTTGGCACCCGGGACTGCAACTGCTACAGAATATGCCCACTCGCGAGTTTGGGATTTTGTCACCAAAGCGGGCAATTCGGTCCGCGATTCTGTCACACATGCGTTGTCTCCGGGTGCACCTTCAGCTAGGTATCCCTCGTCGAATGCGGGAACTTCCGGTTTTTCGAACAAATCAGCTGAAGTCCTTGTCGCTTGCTTCAGTTGACTTTGCCGGCCCATTTGACATTTCGTTGGGATATAGCCAAGGTAATCGCACGTACAATCGGTACGTTTGCCTTTTCGTATGCACTGCCACGATGACAGTGCACTTGGAGCTTGTTTCGGAGTTCACATTGGAGGCATATTTGGCCTATCTTAGGCGGTTAAAAATTCGGAAAGGTTGTTACTTTCGGTTTGTGTCCGATCGAGGCAGGACCTTCGCTGTGACCGGCGGCCTGTTGAAGGTTTTGACGTCTTTAGCTACACAGGTTGAGCAGGTGGAATTCGTTGTGCACCCCCCAGGCAGCCCCCATTCGTCGGGCTTCGCTGAGGATGGTGGTAAATCAACAGAAGCTCACCTTGCTCGTGTTGTTGTTCGAAAGCTTCTGACGTACGAGTTCAACATGCTGCTGGCACCAAGCGAGGCTCTGCTGTCCTTCTTGAATATGGACCCAAACGATCTATCAATTTTAATCTCCAGTCATTTTTCAACGGCATGCCTAATGGTTTTCTGGATCGTTTCGTTCTCGTTAGTTTCCTCTCATCGAGTGAGGGAAGCACCTTTTTCTCGCATGAGTCGACTGAAGCTTCTTTCGTTTTCTTCAGTTAACTCCATCGCTGTCGATCCGCTCGGCATTTCTTTCGCCCGCCGAAAAGTTAGGACGTCCCAATGGGTACATTCACGTCCTTTCGCAGCTTTCGTGCGGAAGCAACTTATTTGGAGCTCGCTTTCGAGCTCGCGTTAGAGGTTTATCTAGCCTCCCTTATGCCTGCAGGCGCCTTTTTTTCGTTACGCCTGTCGGTTTTATTTTAATTTTTTGTTGTTTAATATAATTTTGTTGTCGTTTCGTTTTATTTTGAATTTTATTGACGCCATGATATCAGGTCAGCGTTAAATTGGCTTAGTGCTCTAGCACATTTTACTATTAATTTGTTGTAAGCTCCATGATTTTGTCGTTGTCATTGGTCTTATAATAACTTGGTTAAAATACTGTGTATTTTGGTGGTCGGAATGTTCAGTTTTGACAACATTATTTCGTCATCATTAGCCTATTCGTATGCACTCTTGTCAGTGTCACGTTTGTCCAACATGTCGAAATGTCAAAATGTTTAAAAAACTGCAAGTAATAGCTATGGGACCCTATGATTGGTCAATGCTTTTCGGCAAATAAGACGTTTATAAAACTAACGGTAAATTTAAATTAGTAGTCGTTTTCGTATTCTCGTATCGTTAACACTTCACAAAGTTCACAAATTCATTTAATTATTTTCTTATCGAATATTGCCTAATCGGCAATTACTCCAGTCGCGAGTTATTTCTTTGTTATTCGTGCACGTCACAAGTTTTTACCCTGGTGGCACCTGAAGCCCCCTGCAGAACCCTGGATTGCACCGGCCGCCCTTGCAAGCACCTGACGGAGGAAGACGACGACCTGGCCAGTGACTCTGACGCCACCAGAACCTTGCAGGTGCTCTGGCAGGAGTGCATTGAATGTCCTATCCGGGGCCTAGAGGTAAGTCAGTAGGGCCCAGTTACCACTATCGGTGCTATTAACTTGTGACTCTCTTTCTCGTGTCGATTCCATGGTTTAAATTCGCCTAATTATAATTACAGTCCACTTAACCGTACAATTATTATTATTCTCTTTTTATTTGCTCTGTTATTATACCTGTAGTTGCCGAAGTCTTCCGGCTGTACGTTGGCAATTAGCAGCGTGTGGTTGTTGCCGCGTGCAGACATAGAGACGCGTTCTGACGCTGACAGAGGAAAAGAGTTTTGATACCACGATACCTGGAATAGATTTATATTTGGAAAATGAATTAACATAATTATTATGAGTCCCTGTACATAGGTTATATATAGGTAAATAAAGTACCTCAGCAGGTGGATCAGCTAGTACAGTGCAAAGCAGTTCCGCTCTGAACCCTTCTCCCGTGTGGATCCACGAACGCTCCACCGTGATCTCAGGAGGGACTGAAATAAAAAAATACCAGTAATAAGAGTACCATGTACCATGGTACGTTTGTACGAGCTAGTAGCTCTGTTGACGGAGTCTATAGGCTATAGGCTCTGAAGACTATGTCACAGCATCATCAAAGCTAACCTCAAAGCCCCTAAATTAGTGACCCCAACCTTGTTCTATCATATAACTGGATATAACTTACATAGAACCTGCAATTGGAACTCAGTGACGACAGGCGCGCCGACGCCGTTGTCGACAGTGCAGGCGTACCGTCCGCCATGCTTCCTCTCCAGACGTGCCAACTGTAACTGAGCACCCTCACCAACGCGGGCTGCGCTCGAGTTCTGGAATGGAGGCGCCTGGGGAGAAGAAGACAATTTGTTTTTTATTTTTTCTTTAAATAGGATGAGGTTACAGCAAACGTATATTTTTAGCCTGAATCGTGATCTGCATCGTTATATTAGTAGGTATGTCACTATTTTATGTTCGTTTCTTCGTACCTGAGTGCGAGTTAAGGATTAGCACATATTATTCTTCTAGCATTTAAGTATGTGTAAGGCACAGCTACATATTTAATATTTAGCATGTATTACCAGCTTTTGCCATGTGACAGTCGGCACGGGGTTGCCAGCTGCACGGCACTCGAGTACCGCAGCGCCCCCGCGGCGTGCTGCTGCGTGACGCGACTCTGGCGCGGCGCGAACACTCGGTGGCACCAGCACTTCAACTGTGTGAACTTGGTCGCGAGCTACGCGGTCCGAGATCTGGCACACGTAGTCACCAGCATCCTGAAAACAATCATTTTGAGTCAAGTTAGTTTGAGCTATAAGATCTGACCTTTTATAGTTTTAGGCCACACTGCTACAGTGGCCTTAACAATTTTACAGTTGAAAAAAGTGGATTCGTGCTACTGTTACTGGTGTACATTAACTGGCCGTACATTAACCGGACCCGTTATTTGCTGACAATTACGCACAGATAAACAATGGAGTGAGTAGCACATAGCCGTGGATATGTGGATATAAAGCGAGTAATATGTACGCTTAACATCAGGTAACACCGTATCTTTTCTGTCATTAACAGCTCGAACCCTCTTGAAACGACTCCACTCGATGTGTGAATAAAAATAAAAAAATATAAAACACACTATAAAAATCTGTGCTAGTAGCACAGCACGAGATGATTTTTATATGTGTGTGGTTAACTTAGACACCCACAGAGACCGTTCATTTTGTTAGTGCAATGGTGTACCTAAATGTTAATCCTACCTAGGTACCTACTCATTGCATAATATATAATCTGTAAAACAGTAAATTGGCAACACAGTAGTTTTAACCGACATCGAATAAAAAGGGAGGAGGTTTTCAATTCGATTTTATTTTAATTTATTTTTATATTTGTTAAACTAACTGCATAACTTCATCATACCTATTGTCCATTTGGAATTTTTTTTTTTATCTTGAGTGAATTTCTATGGGACGAATCTGAAAGTATAAATTTCATACCCATACAAATTCAAAATTGGTTCAGCAGCTTGGTCATGAAGTTGGCTTCTCTTGTTATTCGAGCGATTAACATGATTTCTTTCCACAATTTAAAAACTCTACAATGGATATTTTGTATCCTTTTTATCAAATTCCAAAACTTTACTAAAAATTCAATCTCGAAACTCAAGTCCTTCCATTGTTAATGACTGGGTAGGTATCTACTTACTAATTAAGCTCATCTTCTTAATGAAGACTCAAACGAGGAGACTTCTTAATCTGGAATACGATCTTGAAGTAATGGTGTGCGATGACTTTGAAGGTACCTAACCATTGTTTAATAGTTACCTTCTTACTTAGGTATACAGAGATGATATTTAAAAGAGAACGTTTTTGCAAAGTAGGTAATCTTTGCAGGTACTCGGTATATAGGTATTCACTTCATCATCATCCTCACCCATAGTAGGTAGTGACTAGTGAGGCCCCTTACACAAACTAATATGTCCATGACATAACATAATCTACCACGATAATGTGCCTGTCTAAGCCATTTCCTATTAAATATCTACCTATAATATTTTGTAACTTATAAAGCAGAAAAAAATTAAGAGCTGTTTAGCCACTAGAATTTGGGTCATTTTTTCGTAAAATTAGTCCCGTTTTTGGCCAAAATTAGACCTCGATAACTTTGTGGTAGATGCATTATATTATGTAGAGATTAAAAAGTTCTGACGGTATAACTATCACAAAGAAACTCTGCTGAAACAGAACATACTTTTTCTCGCAGTCACAAAATACTTATAATTACCTTTTTATAATTTAATTTCATACGTTCCCTGATATATCTAGATACTCGTACGTTACGTTGATACGTTTGATAATGCTCTCATAAAACATAAAGGTAAAATAAATTATAGTTTAAAAAATAAAAAAAAACGCTTTTATAACTAATTAAACTAAAAAGTTAAAAATAAAACTGTACTAATCAATTGAAAAATGTATATTTTTGTACAAAAAAGCGTGGTGTGCTCTTTATAATAACTTCAGATACCTACCTATAATAAACTATTCATAAAATATTTACAACAATCAAAATCAAGCCCCCCACGCTTTTTGTATAATAATATAAATTTTTCAATTGATTATTACAGTTTTATTTTTAACTTTTTAGTTCAATTAGTTATAAAAGCGTTTTTTTTTAGTTTTTAAACTATAATTTATTAGTTTTTTAAACTATAATTTTTTTTTTTACTTTTAAATTTTTTTTTTAATTTTTTTTATATTATTGCATTGTCATCGACCTTTGACAGGTGCGTGCAAAGTTTGAATCAAATCTGATCGTTCAAAGTGGGTTTTTTTTCATATTTTTTTATTTGTTTTTTCATATTATTGCATTGTCATCGACCTTTGACAGGTGTGCAAAGTTTGAATCAAATCAGATCTGATCGTTCAAAGTAGGACAAAATCGAGCTTAAAGGGGTCGGTTACATACAAACTTACATACAGGTGAAGCTAATAAAAGCGTTATAAAAAAAAAAGAAAGAAAGAAAGAAAATACATTTATTTGACATAATACATAGGTGTTGACGTTCACAACAAATAACAATAATGAACCTAATTATGCCAAATAGGCCCCGACTCAGCTTTTTGCTGCCTGACAAGGTATCATCTACCATGCCAAGCAGCTACTCGCTAGGTAACTACTCGCCGTTCAAAATAATAAATTGAGACAACTGAAAAAGGCTAACATCTTTTTCTAAAAACCTTAGTTTACCCTACCCTATCACGAAAGCACTAAATCATACCCTAACTACGGGCATAAACCCATCGGGTGTTTGCCAAACACCCACCGGAGTTAAAAAAACAAAACATAGCGGTCGAAAATTGTGCGCGAAACCGTATACCTCAATAGGGTTGTCACTTGTCGCCCCAAACTGAAAATAGAAATCCAGCACATAAAATGTTAAAACACCAATTTTACCTAATTCGTCTTGTGAGTACCTAGTTCTAATAAGTTACCAAACCGACATATATCTATTGCTTCTATTTTATTAGAACTATCTTCTTATTTAGATACCTTATAAACAAATGTTGGCAGGGAAATAAGTTCATTTTGCCTTTCTGACCCAATATAGAAAAGCGACAGACGACAAAAAATCTAAATAAAAATTCGTCGTCTTTGTCTATTACAGTCGTAACGCATTGCCCTTTGCGAAAATGATAATCTAACTCACACATCAAGTATTTAATGCACTCGCCGGACTGGATACCTTAGACCTAAATAGCCGGACGACCGCACCCCTAGTCAATGTTGCCATACATAAAAAATAACGAGCGGGTTCCACCACAAAGGTTTTTACGCGGCAATTATCATATTTTTACGTGCCAATTACCGTTTTGGGTGCGTTTTAGCATTTTTGATGTTGTGAAAAAAATTGGGAAGATATTTTGTAGTGCTATTACTGGAATTGGCTGTAATGTTGTGTTTTGGGAAGCCATTTTTCTCCTGAGGGATAGAAAACGGAAGTTATGTTTTAATAAAAAAACACAAGTATAAGGAAACAATATTCGTCAAAATTTAACTGATGCAACTTGGCTGGTTTTTTTACTACTTATATTTTTAGTTTTACTACCATAATATTGTGCATAAGTAATGTGTGTTTCCCATATTAAAAAAGCTTGAAATAAAGCACTTGAGGAAAAATGTAAAAAAAACTACCTTGGAATAATCTCCCAATTACTAATTAATATGCACTTGCATTAACGCAATGCAAATTCGATTTCTATATAGTCATGTTTGCGATCCGAAGATACATTTCCAGTTCATTATAATCATGTTTTCCGCGAACTCTAGGTTTGGCGTAAGTATAAGTAATTTTAGTGAACACAAACCTGAGGACCAACATCGGTGATCTGAAGGTTGTATCCGTCCACGAGCCGGAACCGCTCGTCGCGGGTCACCATCAGACTGGCTGCCGTGAGCACTGCTGGTCCCCGTCGCCACAGCAGCACTAAGGATCCTGGAATCAGGTATGGTATATATAAGCTATCGGTGCCACTGAAAACCAGCACCATAATAAGCCCTTGCGCTTTTATGGCAAATGCTGAGTGGAAGCCTTTTTTTCGTCACTTATTGCTTGTTATATTTTTTGTGTGTAGGTACCATGTTTTGTGACGTTTAATAAATATATTTCTTCTATTTCTATTTCTTTAGTGGTTAATGATCGCCTCACAGAGTACAACAGAAGTTAAACAGATGATAGTCCAATGTTTGTAAAGGGACTGATATTGCCAGCATATTTCTGTGTTAATCTTAAGGAAGAAACGGGTATTTATGCGAATACCTTTATTATTTCCCAAGGTTTCGACATTTTTCCCGTGTTACAACAGCCGTGGTCGCGGGCAGACTGGAGTTCATTGGAGTTACCGTCGAAAAGCGGAGGCAGTCGCAGTTGCAACTAACCTCACTTGGTCTTAAATATAAAGGCCATAATATAATAAAGGTAATCGCGATAAATAGCCGTTTCTTCACTATATATAATGATCGCGTTAATTTAAAAAGAGCTGTTTCTGTGTTAGCTTTCGACGCTGAAAACCGTGAAACTTTCTCGCACGCACACTTTGACCTTTGAAAAGATATAAAAACCCTGATCCCTATTTATCGAACATCGCGAACTATCTTGGGTGCAATCGGATTGCACACAAGATAGTTGCTCGCGTTTATCGTGATTTTATATCTTTCAAAGGGTCAAAATGTGCGAGCGATAAGTATATCAACCGTTTTCTTCGCCTTATCGACTGCTAGGGACTATAGCGTGCCCTCCAACGCAGTCAACTTTTGCATTGTCTAAATTTTTAAGGAGCTGACTAACGACAACTGCTGTTATGACAACAAGTTTATTACTAGTGCTCATACTTACTATTCAAACTTTTTGCTAGGAAACTTTTTGGATCAAAATGTAATTCTGCTGAACTTTATTGATTGCGATTTTTAATAAATAAGTGCGGCCAAGAAGATGTTTGACGAGTTCTGGCTTCATAAAAGAAATGTTACTACTACTACTACTAAATCGCATTTATCGAAATCCTGTGCTGTTGAGCTGAATGTGATCATAGGAGAAATGAATGAAATACTTTATCCGACCTCCGAAAGTCGGATAGAAATTCGATCGAGCGGACCGCGCGTCCATACGTACCTACTATAATATAGCTACCATAGCACAGGCACAGGTAGGGCATCGCTGTCACATCACTCACTTATGTATGCATGTTTGGTTTATCCAACAGGAACATACGAGTAAAAACCTACGATTTCCAGTGTGACCAGTCGCAATCGATTCGAAATTTAAAAATGTATTGGCTGGCCATTTCAAGCCGACGACCACGTCACGGTACAATGGCCGTAACGATTCTGTTTCATATGTCTATCTATATTAATAAATCAGTATGTTTCAGACTGAAGGTTTATATTCCTATCTAAACTGAATCGACACAATGTTTATTTTATTTTATTTATTTAGGGCATCCAACAGAGAAATCACATAGTATAAATGAACAATCTTAAATGCATAGTACTCAGTGCGTTGTGTCTCTCTAATTACAGGACGCCACAGCGCGCGCAAAATATACAATTCTAATGAAAACTGTAAAACTGTTAGAAAACCGATTCTCGAAGCCCGAATAAGCATCGGGATCCTCCATTTTTTCAACGATGTCTGAGCGTTCGTGTGAGTGTGATGGTCTTATATGCAAAAAAAAACATGTTTTTTAATAAACTAGTTGTCAAATAAACAAGTTTTCTACTTTCTTTTTTTCTTATTACATATCTCACCTAGATTCTGGACCTGACATGGAAGCAGCAAGGTGTCTCCCACGACCGTACGGAAGGAGTGACCGCGCGACAGGAACCGCGGTCCGTCGTCTGTAAACAAAATGTCAAGTCACTCACAGGCACCCATTGGTTCTGGCACCTAGATATCTAATCCCATCATCCCTGAACAGAAAGTAATTTTTAGGAGCACTAAAATAAAAAAAATAATCTAGCTCGCCGGGATGACAATCATGTTATCTTGACTGTTAGCATCCCCAGGCAGAAACTGGGAGACATCTGACATCAGTCGTGCAGTATTTTTAATTTGTAAAACTAAGTCCTATCACCACACTTGTAGTTGTCAATTGGAAAGTATAGATCGAGAAGAAATTTGGTTTGTTTTAACCCCATCGGCCACCATCGTAACTGATTCGCAACCAGTTGCAAATGAAGATTTTTACCCTATTTAGCAACTAAATGTAAACCTACACACGCGTAGGCTTTACGTAGAGGCGTAGCACTCAGACTACGACAAGATGGTTCGTAGCATTTTTCGTTCGTAGGCTGCTACGAGCGTAGCGGTAGCAAAACACTGCATAGATGCGTAGCACCTAAACAAAATTGTGTAAGCCGCAACGCTTTCCGTGTAGTGAACCTTTAAATGAATCCTCGCTTAGCATAAGGCTTTGTGCTGATTTGCTTCGGATTTTCCTCACCGAAACGTGACGTCAGTCGCTCGTAGCTTCAATTCAAAAGATTCAATTTCACCCTCGGAATAATAACAATAACGGAGTCATGATTATTAGACGACTTTTGGGGGTTAAAATTACCCGCGTCCTACACGTGACTACGGGGTAGTGCCAAATGGATAACAATCTTTCTGGTGGTAGGCTTCGGCCAAGGCTTATGGAATTCTGTGAACCGATGATCTCGTGTTTCGGAATACTGTTTTGTGTAGGCAGTAGCAACACAAAGTGGACGTGACACTAGGCCTACCACAAGCTCTGGCTGGCTCTGTCTCTGGCTCTGGTTTTGAGTCCGTTTGATAGTTGACTTAATAAATCTTACGTCGAAACGCCACACGCACAGTATAAGACACTGTTGAGCTTTCACACAGACTCAAAAGCAGAGCAAGACAGAGCTTGTAGTACCTACTGATCAGTTCCTGCACAGTAGGTACACAGATTTAAGCGTTTTGGGTTTCAGCAATGCAAATGCGCCTGATGGCTAGAGTTGGAGGGTAGTGGGATCCGAAGCAGCTCCACTGGCCGACCGCAGGTTGTAGCGTGTAGCCACTCATGAACAACAGCCGTGCCGCCGGCCGCCTCCACGCAAAAAAAAAACAACGCTTAGAGGATTAAAACTGATTGCTATGTGATGGCCCGCGCAACGCTAATTTGATCTCTTGTATATTGTCATATTTATGTTTTTTTTATTTGTTGGTCATTGTATAGTCCGTTTTATAGTCACTTATAAAACGGTTATGGCCAGAAATAGAATAAAGAGAGATAATGGCGAAATTGTATTTCAGTTCCATCGGACTTCGGAACGATAAAAATGACGTAATAATAAATAAATATTATAGACAATCCACACAACAACACTATCTAGCCCCAAACTAAGCAGAGCTTGTACTATGGAACCAGGTAGCAGATATACTTAATATAAATTTTGTTCTGTAAATACATACTTAGAATACAATTATAACACCCAGACAGAGAACAAACATCTGTGTTCACCAAACAAATATTTCGACTCATCCGTAGAACAAAGTCCGATCTGCAAGGTTGGTAGTTTTCAGTAGAGGTTAGAGAAGTTGTTTAATCTTAAACTTGTTTGTAACTCTTAAACGGTAAGACTTGGCATTTTGATTTTTTGGTATGTTGTAACAATGCCCCTACCTTGTTAAATGGTATGTAAAGTATATTTCTTATCTTTTTATATCACGAGATAGTGGGTTCCATATCAACATAAGACGTTTTATGGCGGAATAACGAGGGTCCGTAGTGAACATTATACGTTGTTTTACGGAGACGTCTGAATTAATTGGCGTTCCATATTAATATGGGTCATTTTTTGTTGGAATTATCCATCCCGTAAGAGTCCTTTGTGATTATCCATCTTTAAATATTTTAACTGTTTCGTGTGTATTTTGTAAATTTTGTAAATATTTGTTTAATTGTAAGTTTATACAAGTAAATAAATGTATATACTTTATTTTTAAACATAATATAATAGCTATTATTATGACTGCACCTCCATATAGCTAATTAAAAATAGGAAATTATTTTTTAAAATGGTTTATTAATGAATAATCTCAAAATAGATAACATTAAACATCTACCAAGACGAAGCTCTATTCTTAGCAATAATTAAACTGTACTAAAACTGCCTTGGGGGCGTAATAGTTAAAACTTAAAATAGTAATTAAATGGCATATCGTATCACAGCATGCTGTTAACTAAGTACTATGACTACTACACGGACATAAATAAACAGTCTTGAAAAAAATATATTCAGCTCTATCAAAAGGAGTAAAAAATTGAAATAAAAATATTACTTACTTATCCCAATAGGTAATCGACCAATTCCTCAGAAACATCAACAGTGATGTAGTTTGGCAAAGAATTAAAATATGGATGATCCTCTAAAGGAATTACTTCTGGGTGGCCATTCAATCTTTATATTTATCAGCAGGAACCATAATAGGTATAAAATATGCAGGTTTTAGTTCAGTTTGTACCGAATCACTAAAATATTGTATTCAGGTTTAGTCAAGTCATATTTAAAAAACAATTAGTTAGGATCACTACCGTTTGCATGAACTTTTTGAATGTAGGCGAATCTAGGCGATAGCGATAGCGATCAGCTGAAACGCAGTCAAATATGACAGCCATATGTGACAGGGTTTCAGCTGATAACCATCGCCATCGCCTAAATGTACATTTCCTAGCACAATATAGCACTTCCATCGTACTTATGCCACACAGTCTTTAGGATACGAGTTGAAACGGCGAAAATATTAAATACCATAGTTTGGCATACCTACTTCAATCAGCGGAAGATAATACTTATAAGTATGTATCCTATTATAAGGTGTATAGTTTTATCGGAATATTTGATGAATTTCACTGCATACATAGCTCGATCTCGCAGTTACCATAATTTTGTGAAGCAGTCAAGCTGCTGTGGGAGAGATATTATATCAAGGCATTTTTAACGGCGTTTGCATGATGGCCCCATTGTTTTTGTATACTGCTTTTCCCTTTTTTCGTTATATATTTCATACCTAAGTTCTAAAAAGCATTTACGTTTAAGGTCTGTCCATTCTTTTAGGCACCTCTGTCGTATTCTAGTAGAATTAGAAGAAACCTCTATAGTGGGAAGTTGCAGGCGAATTCATAGTGCTAAATGACGATAAAGAAATCATAGAAAGACTGTCCAAATGATAAGGGCAGAATAATAAATAGTAAGAGATGGCATAGGAGTTGGCACTGACAGTTAACCAGCGTAGATCAGTGGTGCCTACGAGGCATTGCTTTGTTATAGGCGATGGTTACCACTTAACATCAGGTGGGCCATAAGCTTGTTCCATCAGCTAGTTACATAAAAAAAAAAACTTCTAACTGCTTGAGTTTTCGAAACGACAAGGCACTTCTTAGGAAAATGTAGGTACTTGGTGGATTGCTGAAAGCCTCCTTGGCAGACGGATCAGACGTGACATTCCGTATTAACCTGTCGCAGGTTAATTTTTTGGTCCCACCATCTTCATACAAAACTTCTTCCCATAAATCAGCTAGTTCTTAACTGATTTCTTAAGCACCAGGAGGCAAAGGTAACGTTTGCTGTATCATGCCGTTGTTATCAATATTCACAACCGAAATCAAAAAAGCTATATAATTATTAATATAATTGTAAGACAGATGTACCTAGCAACTAATTTTACAATTTTTTTATAAAAATCTTCATATTTGACGATATTTTTACATGAACAACGTCCTAACTGATTGCATTATCCCAGTAATAACGTCCCATCTTAATATTGAAACAACAAATCGCATGATAGATTCCGTAGAAAAACGGCCTATATTCACATGAAACGCTTAAAAGTTCAATAATGTTCGCATAAAATTGTCCTAATACTTCATAAGACCTCTACTTTTTACTGTTTATTATTTCAGAAAAAAATATTACTATGTGGATATGCATTATGCCAATCGTATTTTCGCACTAATAATGTGTTAATAGACCTCTCCATTAAAAAACGTCCTTTATAAAAATCGATCGCAAAATGTCTAAAAATATATTTTTTCACACAAAACAATTGATAAATTATTTTTTCATCACACTGATAAAAAACCAAGCGCACGACATAAAAACAACCTCTTTCCAACAAACAACGACCGGTCTGACGAACGGACGGGCCGCCCGCTCCCCGCGGTCCGTCGCTTGATCACTCGGTGCGATTTTATGCGGAGCTAATGTCAGATAGAACGTTATTCGATTCTATATTTCCGAAACGAAATAAGATACAAAAATTCTAAAAACGCAGATCTGTAGAGTTTGTATTCCTTATCTCGTCTAGCTATTTAACTCATTTTTGCTCTATGAGCACATCGAACTCTGTTCTACGGCTACGTCGATTTGTTCTCGGTGAGGATCGAACCCACGAACTACGGTTCAGAAGGCAGAGCTACTATACCAACTGAGCTGCTTTACTCATAAGATTTCATACACAATAGAACCTCCTTTATTAACTGCTTAGACCTGAAGACTGGCTGCAGCGTTTCGTATTTTAATATTTTTATAGTTCCCGCCATCTTTGTTCGCTTCGAGAATTAATAGTTTAACTTTTCCAATGGAGATAAAATTTATTGAGTGTCTCTAAAGGAAATTTAAAACTTAATAAGAATATGCGAAAGACGTTTGGCCGGATTAGTTTCGTTTTAAATTTTCTTCTTCAGACTTTAATTTATCTTGCATTTCTGAGGGCTTTATAGCGCGTAGACCATTTATTGGACTAAGCGTAAGTCAAGAAAATACAACATAATATTATGTTTGTCAAACCTGCAAACCATCGAAAGTAGAGTGATAAAAAAATATCCTTTTAAAACGAAAATAGAATGACACACGCGGCTTTTTTATTGGCTTTCAAAAAGCCTCGTGTGACAGACGCTTATAGGCATGCCGTCTAAGCGATGGTGATCACGTGAAACGCTGTCAAATATGACAACGGTTCAGCTGATCGCCATAGCCATCGCTTAGATGTGCGCAGGCCTTTAGAAAGTACAAATGATGGCCTTCATTCGCATGGTTAAGTAAGCAGTAAACGTGATTTCTCCAAAAACCTACAGCCGGGAAAAAGTAAGTTTATTTGTAACAAATCAATGCATACAAGATTAAACAATTAGAGGTCTCGCTACAAACGGAAGTAGAATAACAGCCGGATTTAGCGCTTCCGGTCGGTTGCCGCCGTATTTACGACTTCCGGTGTTATGGAAACCTTGCTGTTAATGATTATTGCTCTGAGATATTGAAGGTACGTGCCATTGGGCACTAGTAGCCTATCGGTAGCGTTTTGCTACCACACATCACAGCACCAGCCACAGTGCTCTAACGCTTTGTGAAAATACTCTTTAATATTTTAACATGGGATTGGGCAGGGCATGTGGCTCGTATGCCGGACATTCTTTGGGCCAAAATATTAACCGATTGGGTCCCACAAGATCGGGTCGTAGAGGAAGATGGCGGGACGACCTCGATTCTCATATGAACGAATGGCGCATTGTAGCCAAAGATCGAGAGGTGTGGAAGAAGGGGAGGGAGGCCTTTGCCCTGCAGTGGGACGACCCAGGCTAAAAATAAAATATTTTAACAACGATTACATTAATGCATGCAACCTACGACGTGCCTATTAATGCCTGTAAAGTTAATATTATGGAATATTAAATAAAGTTAGGTTTATATAGTGATGGTTAATATTTTCTATACAAAACCAACACAATAATCTGTGACGACTCAAAGGCAAGGAAATAAGAATCGGCCATCTTATAATCGAATCAATCAAGCAAGATGGCGGCGCGGAAGTGTGCGCGCCAAACCGAGCGGCTTCCGGTGCTGTGCCGGCACATTCTGAGAAGTATATCTGCTGAAGATGAGCAACTTCTCTATAAGATATTTCTATAGGGTACCTACCTTAGTATTAGTACTCGTACATACTTGATCTTTGAATAGTACTTTTTAAACTTTCGCGATCATAAAACATATTTAAACTATTAAAACGGGTATTTTTTTTTGATCTTTGAATTCTGATAAATCTAGAGGGGGCCACCAATATTTATGAAAACATAAACAGACCCAACCGTTTGTTATTATTAAATAGAAAAATCACAAATTAAATTGAATCCCTTAGATTTACATTTTTAGATCGGGGTTTTTGAACCCTCCTTCCAACCCTTGCCTAATCTTTCAAGCAATGTTATTTTCAAACAATTTATATTTCTGCAGGCTTGTTCCGTCCCCAAGGTTAGTATACCTCTCAGTCTAGTCGATTTCACCCTTAGATAGATCTTGATGTAAAGTACTCACTTCTATTGTTGGCTTGCGCTTTCGCTGGCGCTACGAGTGCGCACAGCAGTGCTAACAGCGGCCACGCCTCCATGTCGCCGCGTCACGCCGCCTCGCCTGTCGTGGTCATCTGAAGCAAACGAATTATAAATAAATATAATGTACATCCAGTATGTCACTTACATTAGTCCTCACACGCATACTGGACTTTCTTATGTCATTTCTCTGGTTAGACTTTCAAGTTTTAAAATAACTTATTGATGTGTGTAATTTTACACAGTCACAGGGGCTTGCGAGCTTCTTCTTATTCCTATCGTTTTACTTGGTGCTTTCGATCCAAGTGTGGTGAAAGGATTTTAAGCACGCCTCAAAGAGAACATCTAAGAGACACATGGCTTTTGAGCTGAATAATGATTAATTTTGTATTTTTCTTTCAAAATTAAGAAAAATAAAAATAATAGGTACCTACATCGATTAACATAATTAATCTATATGATGAATATTATTTTTATGACGAACATCATCCCTTGACATTTTTATGCGTAGGTATCATAAATTATACCTACCCATAATAATATGAACCAAGCATTCCTAAAAGACAGTTTCACTAGTTCGGAACCTATGGATCAATAATTATGTATGCTTAGTATTATTACAATAAAATTATTATGTATTTAGGTAGCATTGAAAACCACAAACAAATCTAGCCATGTGGTGTGGACTCAGCAATAATCAAAATATCAACAGACCTTCCTGCCTAATAATTCGCAACAGTTGCGCAACACAAACATATTGCCAAGAGCTCTTGACATTATGTTATCGACTGTCGAACTGGGAGGCTAGTAGGTGATGAGTGTGGGGTAAACTTTGAAGTACTCTACCATTACTGTAGGCCTACCACAAGCTCTCTCTGACTCTGTCTCTGGTTCTGGTTCTGGTTTTGAGTCTGTGTGAGTGTTGACTAAATAAATCCTTCGTCAAAACGTCACACGCACAGTATAATACGCTGGTGAGCACTGAAACAGACTCAAATCCAGAATCAGAGACAGAGCCAGACCGAGCTTGTGGTAGGCCTACTGAAGTTCTGAGTTTATGTTTGAAACAAAACCGGGCATTTCAAGTTCACTCATTGATTCATCTCTGAATGCGAGAAGCTTTGAGATATATTATCCGATGTAAGTTATCATACATAAGGCCAGTGTCACGTATTGCTAATCGTACAATCAAATATTTGATAGTTGTTTATCACACGTTTTTGCTTGAAGTATTTTGATATAAGCAACTGTCAATTATTTAATTGGTCGGTTAGTAAAATCCGGCCCTTAGTATGCAATATTTTTAAAGTATTTAAAGTATTTACATAGTGACTCTTCTCGCTTTGCTCGTTTGGTCAAAAATATTGTTTTTTTTTATATAGCTAAGCCTTGGCTGCCATCACACCTGATGGAAAGTGAGGATGCAGCCTAAGATGGAGCATGCTTAGCCATTAGTCAGGGGCCAAAAGAAGCTATAATGTTACATCCCCACATTAAGGTATGTGAAGCTTCTGTAAAATATTTCAATTCGTCACGACCACATTAGTTTGCCAAACAATAACGCTCGAGCAAAACCATAAGCGCATGCTAGTTAACAAATTGCACAGCAGTTATGGAATTTCATAATTGCGCACACAAGTCTATACTATTTTAACGTCAAGTTAAACCGATTTGAACCGTAACACGTCTAGATAGAGGTGAAAGTTAATCAAAGCTGCCTCTGACGGTGCATTCTTGCTTTTCAGAAGGGAGAAAATCAATCATTCGGATAAAGGTCTGTTAAGGGTAGTGCAAAGTAGAAGACACAAAAAAAAAGAAAATGTGGAAGAAAAAGAAGAAGTAGTAAGAAATGTTTTATTTTACTAGCTTTTTCTGTAATTTTAGTGTTTTTTTATTAAATTTTACAAAACGCAAGCTATTTGAAATTCGAATTTTTGGAGATTAGTTCTGCTTTTGTGCAATGTTTTAAACTTGTTCTGAAAGAATGAATTAGACTCACAGCTCCAATTTAGTATATATTTGGTGATAGGATATGTTTTTCATTTCTTTACTTTTCAGCATTTTTTGTAGGCATTCCATCGTGATGGCTGTTTAGATAAAATATTTGAATATGGACTACCCAATAATAATATTAACATTAATTAAATTTAAATAATTTACCTAATAATTTATAATAAGAATGATTTTATTGATTTGATTAAATAACTGAAAATAAAACGCATTGGGAACTCAATAAGATGATAAAAAAATAAACTGAAAACAGTCCTACCCTTAACTACCCCAAGTGAGGGGATCAATCATTTGGAACGAGGTATTTAGGGGTGGCTGCTATTGCAAGCAATTTATTTATTGTTTATTTGTTGTAGGAACTGTCGATTTTTTAACCGAGATTTTTTAAACAAAAATTAATAATTTAGCGTAGCCTCCTTCTCATATACTTTTTTAGTTTGAGTACTATATATAAGATTAGATAACGACTGTTATTCCAAGGCACGGTAAACATTCTTTTTGATTCCGTTTTTTTAATACAACCGATAATTTGCTACTGCTGTAAGAGTCTTTTGATAACTCAAAATCAAAGGAGTATCTACAGAGTTTGATACAATATGTAAGGCCTGCGGACATCTAGGCCATGGCGATGGCGATCAGCTGTCGAATATCGCTGTCATATTTGACAGCGTTCAGCTGTCAATGTTTTAGAAAACCATTCTGTGGTGAGAACTAACTAAACTGCTATTGATTTGGTCTAAATCCCTAAAAACAACATTCTAAGCCCGAATACAAAACAAATACCAGTCCCACCCTTTTTTTATCGCATTATCAACCCCCCAAACCCCTAACACAATGCGTTTAGCACCCTTGTACTTGTAAATGCATAGACTCCTTGCTTGTGTGAAATTACTATTGTAAATTGATTTTGGGTAGAGAAATGAGAAATAGGGAGTAAGGGCCCTTAGTGGCGTAGCGGGTTACCTTTAAAAATAAAAATAAAAAATATTGTGGACAATCCACCCAACACTATCTAGCCCCAAATTAAGCAAAGCTTGTACTATGGGAACCAGATAGCTGATAATAATACTTATATTTTTTTTTGTAAATACATACTTAGAATACAATATAACACCCAGACAGAGAACAAACATCTGTGTTCACCACACAAATATTTGTTCTCGGTGGAGATCGAACCCACGACCTATGGCGCAGAAGGCAGAGCTACGCTCTTACTTAGCAGCAGTTTAGGTCCAAATGTCATTCTTCTTTTTCTCGTCGTGTCGACTCTTTCAAACGATGTCATGGATTTACATAGTAAAATGTTACATTTGACCCTTTGACATCGATCGTGACCAAACTACAAAGCTACTTCGTGATAACCAAACTAAAAAAAAACTCCCCTAATTTATGCAAAATCAAATCGTTATTTCTATGTATTTGTTTATCTGTCAGCGACAGCCATGTCTGCACAGTGGCACTGCATAAAATGGCCGTGAATAAAAAAAACAACAAATCAAATTAAAATTAAAAATTAGTTATTTTATGCCACACAACAAGAGCAGTAGGCCACAATGAGCTCTGTCTGGCTCTGTCACTGTCTCTGGTTTTGAGTGTGTGTGAGTGCTCACCAGTGCGTTATACTGTGTGTGTGACGTTTTGACGTAGGATTGATTTATTCAACACTCATCTAGACTCAAAACCAGAACCAGAGACAGCCAGACAAAGCTCATGGTAGGCCTACAGTATTACACAAGCATGAATTATAAAAGCAGCAATGACATAAAAATTGGCCGTCAATCAGCATTATGCTATAGTAGCGAGCGCCACTATAACGCTGGTCTTCCGTGACACCAGCAGACACATACCTATGTATACCTATATTAAGGCGAAGACTATCTATTGAATACAGTTAGAAATCTGTTCTATCACGGCAAACAATAATCTTCGTATTCCGATGTTATCTTTCTATCTCCCGATTAGTGATGTGCCCGTCGCCCGGTCTCAGTTAGGGATGTCCTATTCCCAAAATCGGCTAGCAATACATAGACCATCCTTATACTTTTCTTGATCGTGTGTAAGTCGTAAATGCGAGTACCTACTCCGGTACCACAATATATCATCATCGCCATGAAGAAGTTCACTGCTGGACACAGGCTTTAAATGAAAAGTCTGAAAATGTATGGGACCGCTTTGAAGGCTTTTAAGCTGATGATATTGACAATGGATGAGGGTCCAGGGAAAGAATCAAAAGTTATTTTCCCATTCCCATGGCGTTTTAAAAGAGATTATTGTGACAACTTTGATTTAAGGGAGGGCACAAGGGATTAAAAGGGTTTTTGACGTGGTCTGCGGGGGTCAGTTTGTAGAAGATTTTAAATTGTTTTTTATCCGGTTGTCGTACTTTATTTATTTTTAAAAGGTTTTTTAAAATACTACTTTGCGCTTTTTCCGGCTTCATTAATTTCGGTTCAGGTTCATAATGTGAATTTAAAAATGCTATGTGGGTGAAGACTAGTATTTTTTTCCGGGTTCTGTTTTGTTAAGACATCTTGAAAGATATAAAATTACTGAACTTAATTAGGATAATTTACGAGCACTATCTCGTGTGCAAACCGTCAATTGCACACAGTTTAGTAAGAAAATAATTTTGATCCTAACGCATTTTCCTATTTGCCTAACTGGTTTTCGTACTTAAGCTATACATAAATATTTCAGATACCTACTACTATAATGGGTAGTAGTAGATACAGGTTTACTTATTTAGTAATTTATTATTAAACAACCCTCTCCGCCATATTGGTTTAAATGTCAAATTATTGCACCCCCGGCCTTTGATCCCGAAATTAGCGATATTCCCACGCGAGGGCGGAGGTCGTTCTTACTCGATTGAACAAGAGGGTGGCTTGTTTGTTTTAAACTAGTTTCTGCGTGTGACATCTACTGACTGGCTTTCCAGCATCCCATGCTTTCATGCAAGCATTTGTTAACACAACAAATTACACATTAATTAGGTTACTATTTCAATAAGCTCTAATATCTGGGCTCAAGGTATCTGTCACTTCTAGCTGTCATTGCCATAACTATGTGAATGTAGGTAGATGGAATGTCAGAAGTATTTGGCGCGCGATCAGAAGATTCAAGAAGAAGAAGCATCGAGAGGGATAGGATATATCTAGCCTAGTAGCGGTGTTTCAGTTTGTGAAAGGTATAATATAATAATTACGATGTCATCAATATTGAATGAGTGTTTCATTGCATAAATCCCGATGAAGAAACGACGCTTTACACATTAAAGCTTCTCCGCGCAAAGCGTCGCAATGCAAACATTGACGCGGCGTTTTTAATGGTAAAGGGTGGTACTTACAAAAGTACACGGAGGATTTCGCTACACTCGTACTTGTGACAGTGACAAGCTCGAGTTTAGCGAACCTGCTCGGTTATGGTAATCGTAGCTTCCCACGTGGATGAGACACACATACAGGGGCGTATTTACCCTTAGGCCAAGAGGGCCATGGCCCGGGGCGGCAGGCTGCGAGGGGCAGCGCAAGCCGCCCCTCGTTCAGATTCGTGCGCCGTTTTTTACTTTACATCATCATCATCATCATCCACAGCCCGACTTTACCCACTGCTGGGTGTAGGCGTTCCTTAGTTTGTGCCATCTACCTCGATCCTGTGCCAGTCTAAGCCATTGCCGCCCCACGACCCTGAGTATATCTGACTTTACATCCCTGAAGCAATTTTCAAAAACCTACTAATCAAAACTAACCTCGTTCGTCGAAAAAAATTATTTTTTTAAACCGGCTCACAAATGACGAAGTTATGCGGTAACAAACATTAAAAATAATAATAATAAAAAAATACAACCGAATTGAGAACCTCCTCCTTTTTGATTAAAAGTCGGTTAAAAAAACATTTTTCCGAAAATTTATGGGGCGGCATATCTTTTAGGCCCGGGGCGCCAAATCTTTAAATACGCCTCTGCACACATATTCATAAATTAATTAGCGCAATGTCATAAATAAATCACAGCCAGGAGAGTCATTGAATCTGTTAAACGGAAGCGATTCAATTCTGATCTTCAATTGAATAGCAATAGAGATTCGATGATACTAAAGATAAACGAGCTATGGTATGCAAAGTACGCATGACTCAACAAGCGGAGTTGACAGAGGGTTTCTATATTCGCGTTGCGTATGAACCGTGTTAATCCGTCTCACAGGAACTAATATAATGTAAACTTATTCTAAGATTTGTATTGAGATCGATCACTAACGTTGGTGATGTGCGAGTCCGTTTTTGACGGAGGCACAAGCAACTCAACACACTCGCCAAAGACACTCACTTATAATGGTTTCTTCTTATCGTTCTTTCGAACCAGTGCTGTGTGGTGAAAGGGTTTTAAGTGCATTTCAAAGAGGCTTAATTTGTGCCCTTCACAATTTTTAGGTTCTACGAGATGCTGGTTACGTGTAACGTTAGACACGAGTAAACGGTCTCATACGTCAATGAACGCAACTCAATACAAGTCTTAGAATAGGGGTACAGCTATAAACAGATACTGAAGCAGGCTCCCTTGGCCAAGGAATGACGAAAATACAGCTTTACATAGGATCCCGTGAAGCTTGGAGTGGTGTGATGTAAATGGGTGTGGTTGTACAAATACGGCACCTCATGACGTGCGTGGAACGCGACGTAATTACGCGGTGCTGGAGATATACGGGACCATTTTGTGAACTCGTACAAAAAAAAACACTTGTTTCATGATAAGGATGCACAGCATCATTGCCCTATCCTCTACTATAAACAGGAATGTGTAAGCCAACTGCTCTTTTGGGCTGCAATTAACAAATACAAAAAGGAGTTTTTGTGACTCAATGGCTCTGTAGCGATTGATCTGATTTAAGTAGAAAAAATGCAGATTGCAACGGCATTATACACAACTGCTTTTGTTCGTAGGTTAATAAAACACAAAGCCTAACCGCGGGCGAAAACAACAGCGTCAACAATTGTCTTTGGGTTGCAGATTTGGTGTAAACGGGACGGGACCGCATGCATTTATCTGTCGTGTGTCGCCATCTCGTTATTTGCGAGATAGGAAAACGGTTGGCGGCATCCACTCAGTGCGTATAATTCATATTATTATATCCCCTAACTGGTTTCTATTTAACGGCGAAAACATCGCAAGGAGAGATTTGTTCAAGATTCTAATATTTAATAAAAAAAAATGCGATATGTTTTTTTATATTATTATAGTATACTGAGGAAACCCGCCCGGCTAAATAAGTCTGTATTCTAATTTCTAAAGATGCTTACATTTTACAGAATCAAGGGGTATGTGTGTAATGTGTGTTATGTGGTGCGTATTTTTATTTGTTAAAATTATAAATATCAAATACTTTTATGGTACCTCATAAGACAGGCAATAATACACAGCACGGTTATATATTTGCGCTAGCTGCGGTATGTTGTTTTTCATATACAACAAAGTTGAATATTATAAAAACATAGATACATGCTTACTTTAGTAATTTAAGATTAAGGAAACTACTAAATAATTAAGGCATATTTAAACAAGCGACTTGTTAAGCCAAGCACGTGTAAGTTACTTATCTCGCATCTGACGTTTCGTGCTTGACGAGAGGCTACGAAACACGCGATTTCTATGTTCAGACGGTGACCTATAAGTAGGAAGGCACCTATTATAGGTAAGAAGGTATAACTACGCGTGAAAAGCAATGACTCTGATATAAATGCCGTTTATACCTCTCTGTCTCCTTTATTGTGTGCAAGTGAGCGGTAATAATCGACATTATTTTTGGTTAGTTTCTGAGTAGCTAAGTAACAAAGGCCCTGGGGCAATATACAAACTAGGGCCCAAACTAAACTATTTAAAATCTTTTCTTCCGTATTCGTCGTTTTGAATTTGGCATCCTCCAGATTTTGTAAGTCAGAGTCCGAGGGGCCCCTGAGCTTGGGGGCCCTGGGGCTCTGCCTTGTCTAGCCCTCCAGTAGCTACACCACTGGTTCGTTATATCCATATTTTACAGAAGTCATTGATGTTACATCATAAATCTCTTGCAAGATGTTCCTAAATCTATAGCCATCTTTCCTATGGATAATGAAAATCAGTGGCCGGGCTGTTTGGGGGTACCTATCTCTATACTTGCGATAAATATAATTAAAGTTTATTATTACGAGCCGGTATGACCGAGCTTCGCTCGGGTTTAAAAAAAAATAATATTATTATTTGCCAATAGATGTCAGGAAGAGTCGTATCTTTATTGGCTTATTTTTAATTAACAACGCCTTCTAACTTGCAGTTAGTTGCTCACAATCGCCAATAGATGGCAGGAACAGTCGTATATTGAGTTTATGTTTGATTATTGCAAAACACCAACTTCTCGTCATTTTCTAAAAATGAATCCTAGCTAGATCGATTTATCGCCCCCGAAAACCCCTGTATATTTTATTTCATGAAAATCGTTGGCTCAGTTTCCGAGATCCTAAATATATATATATACATAATATACAAGATTTTCTCGTTTAAAGGTATAAGATTATGTTATTACGTAGTGTAGTAGAATGTCCAGCAATATTTTCCAATGATAATTTCTGGTTGTTAAAAACACATCAATTCTCTTTATTTAATCGTCGCGTCGTGTCATGGCCTCGATATGATTTAATTTTACCCATTAGGTACTTACTTAATCCGATTCTAATTCCAGTAAATTCACGGGTAAACCCGGGCCGTAGAGTAATTTATTTAGGTAATTTTCAGGGAATATGAATCAAAATGGAAATAATTTCAGATGTTGCGATGTGCGCGACCTTGAAGATTTATGCCTTTCTCATACTTTTTTATTACGTAATGCATAGTGCGAATGAATAAGAATTTAGGTAATTTTCAAGAATTTGATAGAATGTGTCGGTTAGTAGTAGAACAAGCAACGTACTTCCAATCCATCTTGTATAAACATATCATAAGACGTAGACTTCCACGTATACGAATTATACATTATTTTTTTGGTTTATAGCTGATGAAACAAGCATATGGCCCACCTGATGTTAAGCAGTAATCATCGCCTATAACAAAGCATTGCCTCGTAGGTCACGCACGTCAGGAACGTGTTCTACGATGCCCTGCGTCCATCAACTTGAGGATTACACATTTTCGCCTCACGTGCCTGTAATTACACCGGCACCCACACCCTTCAAACCAAAACTAAGACACCTTCAAATAAGTACATAAGACTAGACCTCCTTAGATATTGCCGCAACTACATTAGAAAAGCTTGGAGTCAGTATAAGGACTTGAAATTGATAAGTCAACGTAACCGTATGGACGACGCATTTAGAGGAAAAAATATAGCATTAGCTCGGATACAAATGATTGCACGTTGTTGCCTTTCCATTAAGTAAGAGTATGTTACTCTTCCGAGGATACGCCTAAGTACTTATCCGGGCGGAAGAGATTGCAGGAGGTAGTTTCGACGAAAACCTCAACTTAGGAGGAGTCATTAAGTAGCTAAGTAGATTTCTACGTCATAAGATTTAACTGTATTAGTGGCGTAGCATGTCGTTCTCTAAGCCAAGCTTACTCGTAGCTCAGCGCTAAAGTACTTATGTCTGAGTAAGTTGTTAAGGTAGATATACTTAAGCTAGCCTGACTGTACTACGTGCTCCAGATTCTAGATTGTTCTAGTGTTGTGGAAAAAAGGTGTGATTGTATCACAAAAAAATCGTTCTATGAATCTATATTTATTTAATTTAATTTTACATAATTTAATTTGTATCTTTTAAACTAAAGAACTTGGCAATATGAAAGTACCAACGATTCTCGCTTTCTCCTTGCGTTCGTCACCTCGAACAAACAGGCGAGCTTTTTTTATATTTTGTCGGAGGTCTCATTGCCCGAAAAATGATCATTTTTAGGGTTCCGTAGCCAAATGGCAAAAACGGAAACCTTATAGATTCGTCATGTCTGTCTGTCTGTCTGTCTGTCTGTCCGTCTGTCCGTCCGTGTCACAGCCATTTTACTCCGAAACCGTAAGAGCTAGACTGATGAAACTTGGGTTAACCGCAATTTACCTTTCGACGAACTACAAGAACCTTTATATTATGTTACTTGATGCTACGGAACCCTTCATGGGCGAGTCCGACTGGCACTTGGCTGCTTTTTTGTATTTTAGGAAACCTCACTTTGAGAAAACTCGGTGCAGCTGATTCCATGCTTCGATGGTAGTTAAGTTTGACAAGCAATTATCCGGGATGATTGTTTAATAGAGCTATGGCTTTAGTACTTCCACGAACAACTTCGAGGCCATCAAACAATTAAGTAGGACCTATCTCCAGTGAGCATAAGCTTCATAATATGCTACATACATTACACTTGGAAGATCGCAATCGGTGTTAATCCAATAGGCATCAGTAGTCAGTCGATACGGCAGACGCGTGTCGTTCGCGTGCTTATTGTAAGTTATCCTACTATGTCTGAACTGGTACAGTAGGGTGTCCATATTTCATGACGATATCAGGAATAAATTGATATCATTGTCTACTTAAAAATCTTTCCTACCTACCAAACTGTCGGTGCTGTGTATAGAACATAATTTGATTTAGACATTAGGTAGTTTTTAAATTGAGGTAACCTAATAAATATGTCTGCATTTCAGTAAATTCGTGCTAACATTAAAATACTCAAGCTCTACCGACCACTATAAGAAAATCATGAAGGCATTCAGATAAACGTTTTTATGGCACGTAAGAAAATAAAAAGAATGCAATCATATCCACCCTACAATAACTAATAGGTACTTAAAGAAAGATAGATGACGCACACGCACGCGACTGACGCTAGTCGCGTGTCGTGCGACGCGACAGGAAAGGAAGTACGGTGTATTGTCGCGTTCGGTCGCCCGTTAGAACGACCGTCTTGGGAGTCGGCTGTGGCGAGGGGACAGATTGGGGATAGATTATGGACACAGTTTTGTAGTTTGAAAAGTATTGATGGTGTATCTTGTTATTTTTTGTACCTACTCTACATATATACTCTACATAATTAGTTCCTTCGCATATTGGCAATTGATACGCGAGAGGCAAAATGTTTTTCTAAAAAAAATTGCCTCGCGTCAAATATAAAAATCCAAGTAAAGACATGTTTTAGTACATATTTTTTGTAGATCATGACGACTTTTAAAGAATTTTAAGGTTAGATGAAAATAAGATAAATACTTTTGGGAGAGATCATAACCCAGCAGCCCTAACTAACTTGAAATCCATTATCAGTAAACTTTAAGCCGAATGTCACTCAGAACTGAAGTTCATTTTGGCGTTGCGCAATTCCAAAATACGAATTTCCATCATGTTCCATTCATTCACTATAGGTTTGAATTTCGGTGGTGGTGGTGTTGCTTATGTCAGATAGTCATACAATACGAAAGTGACAGTTAAGTTTAGGCTAGGTTTAAAATGTCAAAAGTGAAGCCGATGTCGATTACGAGTTGACTTAGCATTCGTTTTCTGTCATTTCGGGAAGGCATATAGCTTTTTAATTTTAATTGTTTTCTGGTGTTATTTTGAGTTCTGTTGTGTAATTTCGGTGGTATTTTAACCAACATTACTTGAGGTCTTAGCTCAAAGTGTTAGCAATTGAAATTAAAGTGTATTATGTGATATTCTGATTTGATCGAAAATGTTTCAGATGGTTTTGGGAAAAAACGGCCATCTTTTTTTCTAATGTCAATTAGGGTAGGGCCGACCTGTGACAGACGACTGACGATTTGACGGAAAAGTATTTTATCTATGTAATATATTATCATCATTCTTATTAAACTACTCGACACTGGCAAAATTGATCCGAAAAGGACAGATGCCATTCATTTATAAGAAGAAGAAGAGTTGACTTAGACACTATGGCCCCAGCACTGGCATAGTGGATCGATCAAATGTCAAAAATGAAGCCAATGTCGATTACGAATTGACTTAGACAATAAGGCCCCAGCACTGGCATAGTGGATCGATGTAAGTGAGGATAGAAAAAGCCCCAGCCTTAGGTATATTTAACTGTTAGTAAGGTATGATCGTTGGAAGTGCTTTATAAAAGTCAAGATCGCGACGGCTGATACTAGTGATGTATCACCGCTAGGGTTCGACGAACTAGAGCTAATTAATTGCCTCAAGGCTTCAGATTAGAGCGTAGTTCAGAAGACGGGCTTCTATTTTAATTATTAATTTTACAGGCAACCAAGCGGGCTTTGTATTGGCCTTGTTAAAGCTTCCACCCCGTTTTTCCTCGCTTGGCGCTGAGCACCGTGCAACAACTTCTTATATGGTTTTCGTACATAAGTAAACTTATAAGTAGGAACGTGTAAATCAAAGTCATTTTTTGCTTAACTATGTGCAATCGGATAAATTAAGTTTACTCCATATCTTTCAATAGGTCATTTGCGAGTGATAATATTAACGAGAAGTTGATATCACGGTTTTTATCGTCTTAAATAGCAGCAACATTTTCCATTTCAAGTTTCTCCTTTGTTTGCCGTGTTATAAAATTAAAGAGTTCTAGCTTATACGTCGGTACGTTGAGATGAGAGGTGAACGCTGGCAGAATCATAGTTACAGAGTGTTTACGCAAAATGAGAAACTCTAGTAAAAACAAAAATTTCCCACGAATGCCACACTTTTTTCCCACTCAATGCTACGGGTTTTAAAAAACAAATGAGTAGCTATAGTCCACAACAAGAAGTACAAGTAATCAAGTACAGTCCACACTATAGTGCCGACAACTGATCTGGTAGTCGAGACTGTCGAGAGAGGCCCCGCCCACAGAGAACACTGAAACAAAAGATACCAACTGACAGCGAAGCGAAATGAAATGGGGTCATTAGTTCCCATTTAGTTCCTATTGACAACTTGGCTGCATGTAATAATAGATCTATTGCTTGTCATGATACGAGCACTGGTGGTCTAGTGGTAGCGGCCCCGCCTTCAAATCCATTCGTGTACCAATGAGTTCTTCAGCCGAAAATATATGAGCACTATGCCAGTACTCTCAAACTGCTACAGAAACCGGTTTATCGTAAAATCAATAAAAAACCGAAAAAATAATTATGTCGAGTGCACGAAAGGAGCCTCTTTGAGGCGCACTTAAAATCCTTTCACCACACTGCTTGAAAAAACCAGTGACAAGATAAGAGGATGCTTGATTGGCACAAAGGAATACCTATTTTAATATGATATTGTATTGTCCTACGATCAGTGTTAATGTCGTATCTAGGTAAACATAGTGGCCAATGTCCGTCGCCAACCAATCTGTGGTTAAATGGCTGGCGAACTTTCAATCAACGTAGGGAAGGGACAAGTCGATTAACTGCTATATTTTGTCGATGGTTATCGAAATTGGGCAATTTTCGTATGTTAATGGCAAGTGGGTGAAGTGATGGTCGAAGATAACTGGGAAAAATTCAGGTCTAATTTTCATAACAATGGGATGATTCGGGTTAATAGTAATGCTTGAAACGTTTTTGCTATACAGAGTTGTTGTTGTGCTTGTAAACAAATAAATAGCCACTCAAAAATTGGTAATGTTATAATTATAATAAATATATTTGACCCGACGACGCACGTCTTAGGAAAGGGCGTCGGTGTGGGGCTGAAGATAGAGTATAAAGTAACAAGTTCATAAAAAGGATAATTACAACAAATTATAAATTATTTAGAAAAGCTATGATTATAGGTACAACATTAAATTATTAAAATTAAAAAATCCTTTTAATAAGAAAAATGAACTAGAAAATTTTATAATGAACTCTGTTTTCCACCTGTAGGTATTACAGGTAGAAAACAGAGTTCAGATCACCGACCGCAGGCAATGTGCCCAAAAAGCTGGCAACGTTACCTCTTTGCTATAATATGTAGCAGTATTTATGGGCTATGGTATTTCTGCAAGGAACTTAGCCAATTTTCAAAAGCAATTATCGACACCAAAGGCATTGATATCTACCCATCCCTATCACAGCACGTCACTAGCGTTCTGTAATTGAAAATTCCGACATACTATTATTGGAACAGAACAGCGAGTGCAGGTTATGTTATGTTAAAATGATAACCACCTTTTAGCTTGATGCTGCCATATTGGACAGTGAATTCTGGTTTGAGTATTTCAAAATGATCCTAATATAGGCATAGATACTAACTTTATCGAGGTAGGTGCTTGTCATACTAGCTATTTATGAAGCTGGCATGGAGTACTTTTTTATTTAATTACGAGCTGGTATGCCCGTGCCTTGCTCGGTTTTTTAATAATATTTTTCGATATTACTAACAGCGCCATCTGCTGGAATAGCTAAAATAAGCTTATGTATAAGTTTATGTTTATTTATTAAATCTTAGACTCACAGTTACAATATTGTTTATCTTAAGCTATTCGATGTATTTTATACATTAACCAATTCGAATCTACATTATGTAAGCAATAAAGTAAGTTGATTAATAGATAAAGTTGATTATTAAAAACAATAAAGAAAGAATTTCTAAAAAATTTAGTTATTTATTCTGAGTATTTTTGCGACGTTTTATTGTAAGTAAGAATTGCTTTTAGGATCTTGAAATCATATCACCATATATTCTTTATTCTACTTTAGTAAATTACCCAATCAGATTGATCTGTACTAAAATTCATAAGTAGTCTTGTTTTTAATCTGAGATTGTTATTAGTTACTGGCCAGTGATTTTCCTCCATCTACCTCAATAATATTTAAAATAAAAATGTCTTCTTCCTCTGTATAAAATATTGCCTATTAACGTCAGAAAAAAAGCAGAACGATAAAGACGCAAAACCTCTTAGAACTGTGTCATCAATCTATAAAACCAATCCCCCACTTTACCCTATCAAAAACAATTTAAGGTACCCCATTGGATGTGATCTAATAACGAAATTCCGGTGTCCTAAGTATCTGTCACATAAATCTTGCAACTCCAAAAGAATGCCACGACCATCGAAGTTTCGGAAAGTTAAGAGTTTGACAAAATTTGGTATGCACCGTCGCGCCGTGCCGCCTACGAAAACTCCTGAAATTATTAGACAGTGTTTTTGAAAGCCTTAAATAAGAGATCACTGGAAGTAGTTGCCTTTATAATAAGCACCTTGCTAAATAAAAAAATATATATTGTAGACAATCCACACAACACTAACTAGCCCTAAACTAAGTAGAGCGTTTACTATGGAAACCAGATAGCTATATAAAAAAGTTAACAAACTTTAACAAACTAAACAAAACAGTTAATAAACTTTAAATATATATTTTTTGTAAATACGTACTTAGAATACAATATAACACCCAAACAGAGAACAAACATCTGCGTTCACCACGCAAATATTTATTCTTGATGGTGGGGATCGAACCAACGACATACGGCACAGAAGGCAGAGCTACTACCAACTGAGCTGATCCAGTACTGTATTTACTGATTAGCATATTAGACAGCAAAGAGGTAGCATGTATGTAAATGTATATTTGTGCTTATTAACTGAAGTGTAGGTAACCGAAAAAATAATAGTAACGGGAAAAAACCTTCCGGGTGAGCAAAACCGTGGGCAGCCGCTAGTACATAGACTAACTTATAATACGAAGTCAAAACGATGATATCCTTCCGAGTTATTATTAATTTACTTACCAACTTGATACACTTTCAGACACTTCAGCAAAGTAACAAGTTTGTTTCGTCACACTAACTTTATTATCACTTCGTCATTACAAATTGTAAAGTTATTGAAATTATAACTTGAAATGTATATTCTTCAGTTACTCAATTTCGTTAGAGTAACTTTTATTTTGACACACTTAAAGTTTGACATATAAATAAATATTTATGGACAATCCACACAACACGATAAGGCTATAACTAAACTATGAGCAAAAAGTAGAAAGTGTAGAATATAAATAATACATACTTTTACGTATTAAATTTTATATATTTATTTTGAAACCTAGACATTTAAATTATATTTAGTTTTATTTAATGATTTATTTAACAAAATAATTTGCAGTTACTATTACGTTTCTGTTTATTGTTGTTGGATCTGAGTACTGTTCAAAATTTGACGTTCAAAATCATCGATAAAAATTTACGAAGTTGATGTTTGCACAACACTATGAGCACAGTCTATACCTAAGTAGGTATATTTTTGTGAGCGATGTATTCGCGCGGTTTTTATTATAAAAAGCCGTCCAACGCATAACAAGGCCTATATCACACTGAACCACGCGCAAATTAGGGGTGTGTGGGGAGGTCAGAAACTGAAAGACCAAGCCATGGAACACATATCTGGGGTACGAACTGTTCGTACTAAAGAAATGAGGTCTGAATACATGAGTATAGTAGCCATTAGCATAGTAACCATTATGTATAGGTAGATATTATTATAAATATGTTGAGTAACTATAAATAAGTAAGTGACAATACTATTGTCATAGATTCGATGTTAAGAAGAAGTAATCATGTTTTATTTGGCTTAATAGGAATATTCTTTTTGATAAAAATTTAGGCTTTATTAGTACTTTTTATAACGCTTTTATTAGTTTCACCTGTATGTATGTATGTATGTATGTATCCGACCCCTTTGAGCTCGATTTTGTCCTACTTTGAACGATCAGATTTGATTCAAACTTTGCACACCTGTCAAAGGTCGATGACAATGCAATAATATGAAAAAAAAAAAGAAAAAAAAAGAAAAAAGAAAAAAAAAAGACCTACTTTGAACGATCAGATTTGATTCAAACTTTGCACACCTGTCAAAGGTCGATGACAATGCAATAATATGAAAAAAAATATGAAAAAAAAACTAAAAAGTAAAAAATAAATTATAGTTTAAAAAACTAAAAAAAAACTTTTTTATCTAACTAAACTAAAAAGTTAAAAATAAAACTGTAATAATCAATTGAAAAATTTATATTATTGTACAAAAAGCGTGGGGGGCTTGATTTTGATTGTTGTAAATATTTTATGAATAGTTTATTATAATATATCTGAAGTTATTATAAAAAGCACCCCACGCTTTTTGTACAATAATATAAATTTTTCAATTGATTATTACAGTTTTATTTTTAACTTTTTAGTTTAGTTAGTTATAAAAGCGTTTTTTTTTAGTTTTTTAAACTATTATTTATTTCTTTCTTAATTTGGATTTCTCACTCACTAGTATTGTTTATGTCCAAAATGAAAACGATATATCGATGTGTTTAATTTGTATCGTGGGAATTCATGCAGCCATCTCCAGAGATCAATGGTTTCCGTTTTTTAGGTCAAGCTTTGCGATATCACGTGAAAATTAACTAAACCTGTTCAAATACAGCAGACTGTACATGATGACATAACTAGACACTGCCTGTGTGGATGTGCTCGTGCCATAGCTTGCTAAACTCCTCTAACGGTATTATAGGGGGTGGTTGTAAAACGAGTCTATTTAATTATTTTTAAGTGTCGTGTTGCAACCCCCTAATGACTTTATAATAGAGTTTATATTACTTTGATTTTAGGTGTGGAGTTTGACGATTATTTTTTTAATAATTAGTATGTGTAGTGCTTAAGAATAAACATTGTAGGTAATAATGTTGTAAACAAGCTTAATAAATACAGGATAAATATAGGAAATAAATACAGATATCATAATAAGATGGTGAATGAATAATGAAATAATGGCGTGTGTGGAGCCGCAGTCAAAAGTAGCTCACCAACTAGCCTTTTTTATACCTACCTTATAAATACCTTAACGCCTTATTTTTGCCTTCAATGTTAACTCAGAAATGTTTTTTATATTTCGTGCTTCATGGTTTCATCATACGGCACATATAATTATCTGTGATTGTAAGTATACTTAACTACAGATTGTATGTAGGTACCTACATCCATTAGACGGATTCTGATTGCGCTTAGTGACCCCAACTTCTAATCATAAGGTCATGGTGATGGCTTAGCCTATACTAAAGGTTTATATTATACACATATTATACATATTAATAAACGCAATTTAAATTTAGTCATTGTTTAAAGTTAGCCCTGTCACTTTTTGTCATTACCCAGTGGTAAGAGATGGCAATAGTTTAAGCACAGCTTATCTTTTGACATATTTTTATAAGTTCCATCAGCTATTTCCATAAAAAAAATGTGAAAGGTTTCAAGTAAATCTACTCTGTATAGCAAGATATGAAAACAGCCCCTTAGAGACGCTTCTGCTGGAGAAAGGGTTGAAAACGAAGAGAAAAACTGAAAATGCGTTTTCAAGTAATGTAAGTAGACTGTATAGCAAGATTTGAAAACAGGCATTGTCCAGGCCCTAATGACGCTTGTGCTAGAGAAAGGGATGAAAACAGCTGAAAAAAATACTGTTGAGCTCTTAAACTTTTGTTGATAAACCCTTTTCAGCCTTTTTCAGCCTTCAATTTAGGTTGAAAGAGCCCACAGAACCTTTTTAATTCTGTTAAAAAGGTTGAAAACCATCTTCAGTTTTAATTAAAACTTTTTTTTCATGTCTATGTGCAGAAAGTATTCGAAACCAGTGATACTCAAACTGGACCACCGAGCGTAAAACGTTGGTTAAAGCTTCTTTAAAAAGCTTACTAGAGCATTTGGTTGCGACCATGGTCTCGATCGCTGTCGCGGTCGCAGTCGTTAGTGTCGTAGTGACAGGATGACGCGGGCGACATGTCTGTCTGGCTGAGGATTATTTTTTTAATAATTAGTATGTGTAGTGCTTAAGAATAAACATTGTAGGTAATAATGTTGTAAACAAGCTTAATAAATACAGGATAAATATAGGAAATAAATACAGATATCATAATAAGATGGTGAATGAATAATGAAATAATGGCGTGTGTGGAGCCGCAGTCAAAAGTAGCTCACCAACTAGCCTTTTTTATACCTACCTTATAAATACCTTAACGCCTTATTTTTGCCTTCAATGTTAACTCAGAAATGTTTTTTATATTTCGTGCTTCATGGTTTCATCATACGGCACATATTATTATCTGTGATTGTAAGTATACCTAACTACAGATTGTAGGTAGGTACCTACATCCATTAGACGGATTCTGATTGCGCTTAGTGACCCCAACTTCTAATCATAAGGTCATGGTGATGGCTTAGCCTATACTAAAGGTTTATATTAGTTTGAATGATAGCGTTATGAAACGTGCCGATTTGTATGGGCCAAAAAATCTTTTTCTTTATGAAATCGGCTCATAAATGACGAAGTTATTGCGTAAACAACCATTACAAAAATAATACAACCGAATTGAAAACCTCCTCCTTTATTATTCGAAGTCGGTTAAAAATGACACTAGCTAATAATCTTACACACGTGCGACATTATTTTGTGCAAGTGAAAGATTATAGATGTGCTATTTTGATTGTTTCTTTGCCGGCGGTTTAGCTTTGAATCCAAGCAGAGAGCTATTTTTTTAAGAATTTGTTAAGTATCTCAAAAAAGTGAAGGTAAAGTTAAGAAAAAGTGCCTGGACTAAATTACGTAAGTAATACATTTTATTATAACCAAGAAATGTGAACCATTAGATTCATTAATATGAATGCAAGGCAAAAAACTTGATATTTCTAATATTGATTTGTTATTCCCTAGACGCCGAGGGTGTGTCGAGGTTAGGGTTGCATCCCTCTGAGGCGTTCTTTAGGTTTTGACAAATTAGAATTTTTATTTGATCATGCGGGGTGTAGTGGTTACTTTTTAATTTGGTTTCCGCACGCCATAAGGGAATACTCTAGTTTGGACACGTGCTAGTACCTACCTACTCAATAGATTATCGTTTTTGTATTTAACATTTTTAGTGACCAGTTCAAGGTGGTATTTTTATTAATTGAAAAAAAAAACAAACATAAGAAATGCGTATCGAGATTTAAAAAAAATACCAGCTAAAATGATTACCTCATCTTTGACTTCCAGGACTCGTTTTATAAGGTCACCAAATCTGAAACAAATAAAATTAATTTAGTTGACGCTACCGGACAGTAGCGGTATAGTATGATGATGTATTTGTATTTGATAATAAGTATTTGTATGCACCCAAACATCAAAGCATCTTGAGTTGGTACTTGCTAAGAGATCTGAAATGGTATCTACCATGCTTAGATCCAAAACCAAAAGCTGATGCAATAAATCTATATTTATAATATAAAGAAGAAAGATTGGTATTTTTGTGTGTTTGAAATGAACAAACCAAAACCTACTGTGCCAATTTCAAAAACTCCTTCACCATTGGAAAGCTACATTCACCCTGAGTAACATTATTTATGTGTTTATAAAGAAGTGTCCAGTCGTGCGGAGCCGGGACAGGCCGCTAGTATCTTATAAACATCATCATCATCATCATCATCCTGAAGAAGTCCACTACTGGACATACATAGGCCTCTCCTACACATTTCTAGTGTTAACCAGTTTTGGGAATAGGACATCCCTAATCGAATCAAGCAAAGAGTTACATCTCTAGTGTAGAAAAAAGAAGAAGAGGAAGGAGGTTATGGCGTCGTTTTAGAGAGTTGTATTATCTGCAGTGTAATAAAGATTAACAGAGTTGTAGCTATAATCAATGAAGAGTTTTCGTCTTATTACTAGGAAGAACGATTCTGAGCCCTTTCCATCCACCGACTTCCTGCGATCTTTACAATGTCGTTGGTCCATCTGGTAGGTAGCCGCCCTTCTTTTCGTCTTCCGGTTTGTATAAACGTAGGTATAGTTAAATAAATACTTGTAAAATATGGAGCCTACTATTAGCAGCCATGGGGATAAACTCCTACGTAAGCAATCCGCAAGGCGACACGTGCCATCAATCATGAATGATAGATGGGATACCAGTCAGCTGATATTAAAATAAGATGACACTAATCCTGGTATCCTTAGCTAGTCAAGAACATTTCAAGATTTTTTCTGTTGCGACGTGAGAGAAATGGGTTTGGTTCTAGAAAATGTGCGCTGTGGTACTAGTGAGCCTAAGCAAAAACACTCTTCTAAAAAGCTTACTTGAGCTTAAAGTTTATTTTCAATATTTTTTTTATTTTTTAACAAAATCTTCATCTCTTAAGGTTTACATAACATATCTTATAATATAAATTACAGCCAAAAGTGGTTTGTGTTTATACATTTATGCTTGTTCCATTAGCTAGTTGCATAAAATAGTACATTGTTACCTGAGTGTTGAAAGTCACGTTTTTTGAGTCCCGAGACGGGTTTGGCGCCAGAGCGTTAGCGAGGGCGCCAATGGAGCTTGAGGGACTTAAAAGACTTTCACCCGAGGTAAACACTGTGCTTTTCATTACGAATACAAGGAAAGTAAAAATAAAAACATGAAAGAAAAATTTGTGAAAATGAAGATTGAATTGCCGCCTTCCCGGTTTTTTTTTTTCTTTTTCTCTAGCCGCCCTTCGGCTTCGGTTCGCCAGCATTATTCAGCCATTATTTTCATTCTCATAATTTAAAAAATGGTAAATGTCAAATCTATGTTATTTTAAATAAATAGTTGAAGCTATATATTAATCAAGTAATTTAGAAGATATATTATTTATTTAATACTATCTTTATGTTATTTAAATTTAAATTTTACATTGCGCTATCTTATTAGACTTTTTAAACTTCTTACCGTTGTAATGGGTTTCCAACCTACTTGCTGAATAAAAAGTTGGAATTTGGTTCAACGACCTCCTTGCAGTGAGAAAGACTTTAGAAAGTTGGAACATGGTTGAATAAAATAGAACTTGTTTTTTTTATAATTTGACAGCTGTCAGTAGAAAGCGATTCTCCCTAGGGCTGAAAGTTTTACTTTCAATTAGGCCCCTCAGGCAACTTCAGACCTACTTTCAGAGTATGAGTAATGAAAAAATAATTAAAAGTTTCAAGTAATGCTACACTGTATAGCAAGATATGAAAACAGCCCCTTAGAGACGCTTCTGCTGGAGAAAGGGTTGAAAACGAAGAGAAAAACTGAAAATGCGTTTTCAAGTAATGTAAGTAGACTGTATAGCAAGATTTGAAAACAGGCATTGTCCAGGCCCTAATGACGCTTGTGCTAGAGAAAGGGATGAAAACAGCTGAAAAAAATACTGTTGAGCTTTTAAACTTTTGTTGATAAACCCTTTTCAGCCTTTTTCAGCCTTCAATTTAGGTTGAAAGAGCCCACAGAACCTTTTTAATTCTGTTAAAAAGGTTGAAAACTATCTTCAGTTTTAATTAAAACTTTTTTTTCATGTCTATGTGCAGAAAGTATTCGAAACCAGTGATACTCAAACTGGACCACCGAGCGTAAAACGTTGGTTAAAGCTTCTTTAAAAAGCTTACTAGAGCATTTGGTTGCGACCATGGTCTCGATCGCTGTCGCGGTCGCAGTCGTTAGTGTCGTAGTGACAGGATGACGCGGGCGACATGTCTGGCTGAGGAGCGATTCCGTGTTCATTTAAAAACTTGTTCGACGCGAAATTAATGTTTAGGAACTAATCTGGAAGTATTTCTTAGCGAACCCTGGAGTAGTGTCAAGACTGCAGGTAGGTATGTCACATTCAAAGTATTTTCACACCTATAATAGGTGTGAAAATTATCATCTATCTCTACCAAACATTCGCTTTCGTTTCACAAACTTCATAATTTTTCCAGCGACTGAATCTTAGACATTTTGCTTTTTAGACATGACAACTAAGCGTTTTACTTCCTATAGACATCTTGGAAATTAGACTTTTTGATCATGATGCGTTTGGTCCACTCTCAGTACATAAGAATGTAGTATCAAAAATGTTGAGAGCCGTTTCCTCATCAGCTTATGACATTAAATAAAGAACAGCCGGTCTACTCTTGAACGCGATTCCGATCCCAATTTTAAGTTTTGACGGATTTCTGACAGAAAACCCATAGGATTTCTGTCAAAATTCCGTCAAAACTTAAGATTGGGATCGGAATCGCATTCAAGAGTACCATAGAGAATGCTGTCCGTACAATTTTCAAACCAGATTCTTAATTCAAATAAGGCTGTTTTAGTTTTTTGCAGCAAGTTTGTAGTGCACTGCTGTGGTAGGAAGTGACCCCGCCTTTTGACAACAATCGATTTGCTTACTGATTTTCTCACTTTTCTTCTTACTTTTTTCATGAAAGTGCTAAAGAATGACACCGTGAATTAACATAACAGACCCAATGCTATATTGAAATAAAATAAGAATAACTTTTAAGGTTTTAGCAGATTTTTCAGCGTTCCATTTATCTGGAAGTGTTCCGTTAAGTCGAGCTCTTTCTAAAGCACATTATTTTCTTAGCTGCATCGTACTAGAGCTTTTTGCGTCGAGACAAAGATGGATTGTTTCACCACAGACTGGTCTTTTGCTGGAAACAAATCATCGGACGCAAACCCGACCGAAAACTTTTTGGATAGAATTATTCTGGAGCATGTCAGATTTTCTACCGCACCGCCTCAAAATCTTAAACCTACCTTAATAAATTCCACCTGTAGACCTACTGTAGCTCTGTCTGGCTCTGTCTCTGCCTTCGTCGTCGACGTCACACAATAATCACATCACTGGTGAGCACTCTCACAGACTCAAAACCATGCAGAGCCAGACAGACCTTGTGGTAGGCCTACTGGAAATCTGAAATTAAATAAATACTTATTACAAAAATAGTTATTTGTTATACAAGAGTGCAAAGCTGCTTTTTAACCGCGTGCTCAATTTTGATGACTGAGCAAGCGCAGGATTCTAAAGTTTAACCACGAGCGTAGCGAGTGGTTTAAAAGTTAGAATCCTAAGCGTTCGCGAAGGAATCAAAAGAGCACAAGGTGAAAAATCTTTGCACTCGAGAGCAACACGTAACTTTTCATCCCACCTCAGCGAGGAAATGACTTTAAATGCAAAAAAGAACATGGCGCGACTAAAAGTAACACACCAAGAAGGTTCCGAGTATAAGTTATTAACAAATTTAAAAAGGTTGTATGATAAATTCGGCACCATGCAGGTAGAAGTAAATAGGTTTAATGGTGTTTTGAATTCACAAATACACCAAGAAGGTTACGAGTGCGAGTTTTTAACAAAATAAAAAAGGTTGTATGATAAGTTCGGCACCATGGAGGTAGAAGTAAATAGGTTGTGTATTCACAAACTTATTGAACACGATATTCTAAATTCAAATTTACTTTATCCTCTAGCGGATAAAAACGGCTTTTCCAGTCAGAAATTAAACAGCAAAAACACACTTTCAGAGCTGGTGGGATGAAAAAAATATTACACAAGGTACTCGACAATTTCCTTCAAAATGTTTGATTATTTGCGGCCACGGGGTGGCCCCCGCTACTTTGGAAAACGATAAACGGGATTTTGACATTTTGGGTTAAAATACGCGGAGTTGCTAAAATGATTCTTACGATGCAACTGAATAAACAAATTTTTGATTTGATTTGATTTGGAGTGCACGATGACGATAACTCGAATGTATAGTGGTTGGGTTGGCGCGATAACTCAAAATATCAATACATATCGTTTCATATTACTATACTATACCTAGGTAGGTACTCTGTTTGAGAGATTCCATATTTTTCCTATTTTATTTTTATGCAGTCAAATTAGACTTGTGCATGTTCAAAGGCATTTGTGCAGTTTGGCGCAAAATCTCGGATCAGTCGGATTTCCTAAATCCGTAAAAGATAAAAGAATTTTTCCACGTAAATTCCACACTTGAAAAATTTCAAATCAAACTGTCAAAGTTAAATCTGAAGATAATGGTCTGGCAGGCCCTGCAGGGTACATTTCAGACTATTCCACAAACTCCCTTCCGCCCGCAGCTTGGTTTGGAAATCAAAATAATTATTCCATTCCAGGGCACAGACATGACAACATTAAAACTAAAAGGTGAATAGCTAAAGTTTTAAAAGTGTTTTAGGAATAAGAACGATCACTGTATCCAAACCAAAGTTGTATTCTAATGTCTGTTTTCTACCTCTAATACCTAGTGGAAAATAGTGTTCATTATTATTTTTTATAGGATTGTTGTTTTAAATTGTTCTTTGATGTCGCAATGGTTTTAAAAAGGTAATCGCGATAAATACCCGTTTTTCCATATAATTATAAATAATTTTGCTTCAATTGGTGCTAACTAAACTGCTACAGTAGCTCACAGCTATTACTAGCATTGAAATAATCACGAAAATGCTCCACACTGTGAATTCAAAGTAATTTTAGCAAAATGTGTTCTAACGTATTTTCCATTCGACGGCGCTAGTTATTCTTTTGTCCACTTCTTAAAAGGTAAGCGATCTTTAGAAAACATTCTCAAACTTTCTTAATAGCTTATCGATCTTACGAATAATACCTGGAGTTTGCGATTTACTTTTTAACACGCCCCGGTCGTAACCAGGAATATCAAATTGGGGTACTTTATTTGACATAATGAAAAGAATCGGGCCCGCGACTGTCAACTTCCATGCACTATTCAACATCCCTTAATTTCTTATGGAATTCGGACAGTATTTTAGAAAATTATCGAATGAAGTAGAGTAATGAACAGAAAACTAAGCAATAACAAACTGCAACTGCTACACTTTAATAATTATGTAGGTATAGAAGAAACGGGTATTTATCGCGATTGCCTTCCGCCTACCGACACGTCGGGAAATAATAAAGGTAAGGCTTTAACGTCGCGACGTTTAAAATTAGGAAAGGTAATCGTGATAAATACCTGTTTCTTCCATATAAATTATGCATAGCGATCGCGTTAATTTAAAGAGTGCCTTATACTAGGTGTATCACGATGATAAGAGAAAGCATTAGTCAGCCGTACCCCTGGTCCCATTCCCTTTTTGGGTCTCTGGAAGTGTTTACTTTTTAAAGAAAACGGTACAATGGGGTATTCAGCCAATTGAGCAACAACTTAAACAGCTGATTAGTGAGCACAGTGAATGCGAAAGGAACAAAATCTACGCTTTTCTTTGGAGTTTTAGAACTGGGGTTATTTCAAGTATGCGATTTCGGTTTATAGAACTTTATTAATCAACTCACAAATACTTTACAGTCCACTTATAATGAGCATAGATAGATACTATGTAGATAAAAGCTAAGGTTGGTAGGTAGGTAGTAGGAAGAGTTAGCCGGTTTTGGGAATACGACATCTCTACTGAGACCGGGCACATCACTAGTCGGGATGAAATAAGATGGCGTGAAAATGCGTAGATGATTTGTTTTGCCGTGATAAAAATTTATACAGAGTTCTACCTAAGTATATTCAATGGATAGTTTTCGCCGTGACAGTAGGTAGGGTATACTATATTTGTAGGTAACACCATAATTGTTAGTATCATTTTATTAGGTCAGGTAGATAGAGAAATATTAAAATTAGGTAGGTAAGTTAACTAGTCCATAACTTACTAAACAGGTAAGAATCAATAGGCAGGTACTATAAAATCTTTATGATCAAAAGAGAGAGAACAAGTACATTAATGTACCTACTCTTTTGTCCGATGTAGGTTCAATTTTTATTTATGAGGTAAACTCACCACTGAACGTACGTAGAGCCTTATAAATCTGCTTTCAGACGGTTTGTGTTACTACAGCGTCATGACATATATACCGTATTAATAGAAACAGCAAGGTACATTATTTTTTATACATGTTTATTCATCACTTTTATCTACATTTTAACTCATGCTGGGTCTTATACTAAGGCCCGGTTTGTGCCCGGTTACACGGATGTCCAATTAAATATTAGACAGTTGTTTAACTCAGATTTTTGACAAAGTGGATTTATTTACAGAATTACAGGTACAGGGTTGTTAATGGTTAATTTTTATAGATCCATTGTAATTCTGCCCCAATGGGCATAATTGCTTGAAAAATTAACATAAACAACTGTCATTTTTTCGATTGGACAATTATTATTAGGCGTCCGTGAAACCGTGCCTAGGTGGGTGAAAACGATGTAAATAGGTTTGAAAGTAATTTTCGATGTAGGTACCTTATCTACCTACTCATCGCTTCCAGGCAAAATCGAAATAATACTGAAGCAAACCATTGTGACATCCAAGTTTATTCAGTTCAGTGAATACAACAATAGAAGGTGAATGAAGAAAGATTGATTTTCAGTGAACCTTATGTTTTTGTGTCATTTGAATCGTATCGGATCGAGCCCGCTTACTCTGAACCCTTTGGAAAAGTATGAAATGGAACGTACATTTTCCTACATAACAGAGATGTTTAAAGGCTGTTGGAAAATTGGGGTAACTCTATTGATAATTCACTGGCAATTACAATATTACATAATGTACCTACATTCAATACGAATGATTGACTAACTAATAAAGGCTCTTGCTCCGTCTGTCTGACGTAAGGAGATTACTTAAAAAAACAAATCTTATAAATTATTGCGTTTGTTGTGATTAGCTGGGTAATAAAACTCAATTTAAATAAATTTTGAACTAAATTTATTTATAATTTCAAAACTAAAATTCTTACTTCTTTCTTAAAATGTATTTAACTATTGTGAATTAAATTTGTAAACAAAAATTCAATTTTTACTCGCAAACCAATTTTATTTATCCATATTCTAGATTTTTATCACTTCCATCGAGGTACGACGGCCAAAAAAACCACGACTTCTACTAGTTATTTTTCTTTTGTGTTCAGGCACCGTCTAGAAGAGTCCGCAAGACAGGCACGGTGAGGGCAGCATGCATGGTGACGGTAATGGTAGTGGTAGTACGCTCTCGCATGGAGACGTTGGGAGTGGTGGGCAACCGCGGGGGGTGAACACGGTGGCCTGGCCCACGCAGGGGGGGCCGGGACGGTTGATGGTGACGGAGTGCGGGCGAATGGAAGGCTGCCCCCAGGTTCCGTAGCAGATACCGGCGTCCGGGGATTGGATGCAACGCCAAGGCGCCGCTTGGGCGCAGCTGATCAATGCTGTGTTAACAAAACCAATAGTAAATTATAGAACATTCATAAATTCTTACTTATTTAAATTCTTGCAGGGGCAGATTGTTGTCGATGACCTTATCAATCGAGCACTTGACCCCCTAAAAGAATAAAAAATCACTGAACTTATTTTTCAAAAATCATGAGCAACCTTCTTGTGTGCAATCCGATTGTACACAGTTTAACAATAAACAAATTTTGATCCTAACGTGTTTTCTTACTTTAAAGTTTTTCCAAATGAGAAAACCAGTACCCTATTCGTCCTACTCCCTCCAGGTATTCCAATTTGGAATATTAAGCATGCACGATGCAAATATTTTTTGTAAAAGTTTATGATCACCAGTATTGCAACGGTTTTTTAGTTCAAATTTTGTGGCTTGTGAATGAACGACTAAATAACTGTACAGGAATTGGCTGCGACATTTTTGTGGCCCGCATGGACGCTGGCCTGCCGCCAACCCCGCAATATTAGCCGCCACAGCCAACGCTCTAGGGTTGCTACAACATTACAAAAGGCTTTGAATCAAAATTCAATAACCAGTTTTGAATTAGTATGGTGATTACCCTCCCAGTATTATAAACATTTTCATGTATAATGAAAATCCAGACTGGTGACCAAAGGGCTCTCTCTTTGAGGCACACCATAAATCCTGTTAATACCACACTGGCTGTAAATAACTAGTTACACAATAAGAAGAAGATCTGGCTTGATTGACACTGACAGATTGAACTTTTGATAAGCCGCACGCACTCTCCTAGGATTCAGGAGGAATAAAACCTCTGATAAGTAGGTACTTGACAAGAGACCATCAGTGCTCACCGATTGCATAAAAAAAGTAATAGGTATAAAATCCGATTTCTAGAATATTACTTTTCGACATCTCTAGCTGCAGCAAATGCAGTGCGCATCTAAAACTATTGTAACTAAACAGTTGTTTTCCTAATTAGGTAATAAACACGACTAAAACGAACAATGGAAAGCGATTTATAAATCTAAAGCATTGCAATGAAATATGTATGTTTATTAGCTAACAGCAGGGCTACTACGAGCTCTAGGTTATGGCTATGGCTGTCAAATTGTGTATAGATAGGCTGACCCACACATTCATTTTCTTCTTGGGTTTGAATGTGTTGACACTGTTGACATAATTTTGGCAGCCATAACCATAACCATATGAAGCTCATGGTAGGCCAGCAGTTGTTTTTTTTTAATAATCATGTATTTTTAGTTTTTAATTATTATCACTATTATTATACAGTTTTCTTGAACTAAATATAGCTTGTCATAGATAAAAAACAATCTATAAGCCAACCACAGTTATTTCATTTAATTCGTTTTAGAATAATAATAAAACAGTGGACTGAGAAAAATAGACGTCTTCGAAAACAAAATCTGGTTATTTGATTATTTTGGTATCTGCTATGGCTATTGGCACTTAACACACTAATTTTCACTAATCAGTTTAACAGACCAAACTATTCAACAATAAGCTGCGAGCAACATCTTAACTCCATTAGCGCTACAATTGACAACTTGACCATCTGCCTCGAACTTCATCAAACTAGCCTTTGTTTCCTATGTAGCGATAAATTGAAACGCTACAATAAGTCCCATCAACTTACTCGTATCTGTTCAGTTCACCAAAGAGAGCAAGTTCCAAATGTATTTTGATAGTAAGGTATTTTTAGGGTTCCGTAGCCAAATGGCAAAAACGGTGGTGAGTAGATGATGATGATGATGATGAGGTGCTGTGAACCGCATTAAGAATTTAACATAAAAATAAAAATAAAACTATACATTTCAGGGGTCCCCATACTTGAAACAGAAACTCAAAAATTTTTTTTTCATCGAACCCATACGTGTCTATACGTACTATGAATAGGTCTTCAAAAATGATGTTGAGGTTTCTAATATCGTTTTTTTCTAAACTGAATTGTTTGCGCGAGAGACACTTCCAAAGTGGAAAAAAGTTGGTCCCCCCCCCTCTAACTTCTAAAGTAAGAGAATGATAATACTAAAAAAAATATATGTTGTACATTACTATGTAAACTTCCAACGATTTTTGGTTTGAACGAGATATAGTCAGTAGTTTTTTTTTTATACGTCATAAACCGTAAACCGCAATTTACCTTTCGACGAACTACAAGAACCTTATTATGTTACATCAAGTATCATAATATAAAGGTTCTTGTAGTTCGTCGTGCTGCGGAACCCTTCATGGGCGAGTCCGACTCGCACTTGGCTGCTTTTTTATCAATACCTACCATACATTTTTTGATTTTAATTAATTAGAAAAGAAACACACACACAGTGCAGCAGGTTTTTTGATTTATATGAAAGAAACGGGTATATTTATCGCGTTTACTTTTATTATTTCTCGCACTTCCGCGACCACGGCTGTTGTAACACCGTCGAAACGTCGGAAAATAATAAAGGTAATCGCGATAAATACCCATCTTTTCCAATTCTTTTCTAATTATGTATAACGATCGCGTTAATTTAATAGTGTGCTATATGATTTTCCTTCATTCAAGCAAACTTGTTATACTAAAATATTAATTCAGTCTGCTCTATTCAAATAGGGTCGGTACAACATGATTTTCTCTTTCACTCTCTCCCATTAGGTAAGTCGTCATCCCAGTAGACATCCCTTTCTTACCCCTGTCATTCAACCAGTAATTAATATTAATAATTTATTTAACTAGTGGTTTCTATAAAAAGATTATTTATCAAAGATGCTTGTAGACGAGAATAGTGGCCCGTACATAAAATTAAAAACCGTAAAGCTATCCAAAGATAAAACGTTGTCATCCTTTTGGGAACTTAGCCTGCAGTCAGTAATCATTTATATTGTTGGATTGTCAAATAGATGCAAACAATTATTGTTATTTAGTGTAAAATCTTTTATAATAAATTATTATTTTTGTCATAAAATAATTCGTATTTTAATTCGTTAAAAATCCATACATACCCAGAACCAGAAACACGTAAGTCGCCATGTCTTTACCGTAGATTGCCACCGGTTTTATCTTTATATGATTTTATACTAATTCAAGCCAAAACAATTATAATTTACAAAATGCTTCAATGAGTGCCATTTTCTAAATAATCATTATTTTCATTGTTAATTAACGCAATAATTGTTGCGTTTCAAACTTTATATTTTATTTATAGTTGGAAAACGGGTGTGAAATGTTAACAATTTTGAGTAGGGTATAAAAGGGGAACCAATTTTGAACTGGACACAAGGTTCTCGAAATGGGGCGAGTATCGGCATTGGGAATATTAGGTAAGATATTTTATGATTTAAATAACAACCTCCTGACAAAATTAGCTAGTAGATACAATAATAAATAGTGCTTGTGTTAATAAAGGCTTGCGCACATCAATAATCGATATTGTGTACATCTACCTACTAAGTACATTGCAGTGCCCAACAGGGGGCATGTACTTGACCTAAGCTACATACTAATGTCAAGGCTCAGATCAAGTACATGCTATAAATAGCTTAGTTGTAGTCAACTAAGCTATTTATAAATACATGTTAGCAATTAATAAATTAATTGAATTGAATCTAGGCGATCGAGCTACGATTTACGCTGTCAGACCGCTGCGATATTTAACAGACCAATTAAACGAATTATACGGTCCTCCTACCTCCTGTCTCAAAAGATAAGGAATGTCTATTGTCTACCGTACGTGGGGTTTAGGGTGTAGTCGCATATGTTTATATCGGTAGACTAAAGGTCTGCGCACACCTAGTTCGCTGGCGGTAGCGATCAGTGAAACGCTGTCAAATATCACTGTCAAATCTCAAATCTATAGCATAGTTTATCTTGTTCTTCCTTTGTGTCTGTCAAATTATAAGATCTTCAGATAAAAACTAGAAACATTGAAAAAAAAAAGCGATGAGGTAGGTATGTCAGGAGCGTAGCAAGTGGAAATCCGTAGTATCTGCGGTTTTACTCTATGGTTTTCTGTACGTATGTAGATTGAAAATAAGATAAAAATATCTTATACAAAGACGTCAGTCGTTATTTTTTATTCGACGGGTAGCGTTGTTCCGTCGATGGAAAATCAGCCCTTATAAGTTCGTAACCCACTACCCCATCTCACTGATGAACTGATGAGCAAAGGTCCCACAATTGTTCCTGGTCTTTACGGTCTTTCACTTCATAATTAATTATTGTTTGCATTGGCAGCGTTTATAGCAGCGGCAACTGCGGCTCCAACCCCGCAATCACCTTGTCCGTGCTCATTGCCAGCCACCGAGCCACTCGCACCGTGTCCGTGGGCGCCATCACCACCACCACCGTGTTTCTTGCCACCGCCACCACCGTGCTTCTTGCCAACGCCGCCACCGTGTCCGTGGGTGGTCCCGCCGCCACCACCATGCCTTCTCACTCCACCACCGTGCCTTCTCGATCCACCACCATGCCTCGAACCTCTGCCACCATGCTGGCAGCCACAACCCGTGCCACCTTGCTGGGATACTGAATCGTCCAGCGGATACGAGGGCAGTTGGAACTCAGGTCCAGTCGATACTACAGCAAGTTAGTATACCGAACTGTTGTTTATTACGCTCAACTTTTAGCTTACCGGGATTCACAATAACCCTTAAAAATATATTTTTTTAATGTATAGTCTGGGAAACCCTTTTTTTACAATGTTTTCAAGTATGTGACTTGCTTAAGTAAACGTTTGGTTTATAATTTCCAGCACCCAGCGGCAATGGATTTGTTAAAGTTTTGGAACAAAAGACTGGTGAGAACCAACGTATTCGCCAGCTCGGCTTCCAAGAAATGGCTGTCCCCGGGGGCGTGTTTTTCGTCAAAAAAACCCCTGACGTCATTATCCAACCGCCCTCGATCTTAGTCACTCCTCCAAGGCAGCCACCGATCACACCACCCAGAATTGTTGTACAACCGCCTTGTATGCCACCTGTGACTCCAAAGGAGATCGTAGTTAGGCCACCGCCGCTAGCACCGATAAGGCCTAATCCAGTCCTCGCTAGGCCCCGTCCTTTGGCGCCTATCCAGCCTCCGTGCATTACAGTCCGTGTGCCGAAACCTAGCAAGATTCAGCCTCGTCCTTTCTCCGTGAACCAGCCTCCTCTAGACCCGATCAACCCCCCACAGATAGTCGTGAGGCAGCCACATCCGCCAACCGTTCAGCCTCCTAGTATCTCCATTCCGTCTTGCGTTTTCGGCCGTTGCCCAACGTCAGGCCTTGAACCGTACCCAGTTCCAGTCCCTGAACCGTATCCAGTTGAAGTTCCTGAACCGTACCCAGTTGATGTTCCTGAACCGTACCCAGATGACATCCCTGAACCTTATCCCTTATTCCGTGAACCTGTTTGCCCGTTATGCCAGTAAATTGTAAACTAAAGGCACGTACATTTTAAAACTTTATCATTTTTGATAACTTTTGGACTGAAAAACTAGAGGCATCGAAATACTTAGGACAGAACGAAAGCAATCTAAATATAGGCCTACCACTAGCTTTGTCTGGCTCCACACAGTATAATACACTGTTGAGCACTCACACACAGCCAGAGCCAGAGACAGAGTCAGACAGAGCTTGTAGTAGGCCTACTGGAGGTCTCTAATTATGCAATTGTGTAGAGAATAGATTTGTAACTAATATTTACAAAAAACACATAAATTGATAGAAAGTGATCCAGATCACTTGAATTGATGAGTTTTGAAAATTGATAAGAGATTTGAAATTGGTCAGTTTTACGATAGATCTCTAAAATGACTCGGCTTTGTATAATGGAAACCGATTTAGTTCATAGTTAATATAGTACCCGTACGTATTTCAATTGTGATGATCTTTTGCAAATTTACCCTATATACATATTTATAAATATATAATGATGAATTGATAAAAACTGTCTTTTCATTACTCATACTCTGAAAGTAGGTCTGAAGTTGCCTGAGGGGCCTAATTGAAAGTAAAACTTTCAGCCTTAGGGAGAATCGCTTTCTACTGACAGCTGTCAAATTTTGGACGGTGACGGGGATGGTCCCGAGACGGGTTTGGCGCCCTCGAAAAAACGTGACTTTCAACACTCAGGTAACAATGTACTATTGAATGCGAAAATTTAATATTTATAGTCCCTTAGTCATAAGAATATATGTTCAAGTAGGTCCCTTGATAAGATGAAAGACGCTAGGCACGAGGAGCTGATGGAACAAGCATATGGCCCACCTGATGTTAAGTGGTAACCATAGCCACTGATTGGCACATCGCATTACCTCTAAGGCCACGTACGTTAGAAACGTGCCCTACGATGACAAGCATCAACCCGAAACACAGTAAAGCTGAAAGCAGAAATAAGCACGACGATATTTAGGTAGGGCAAGAAAGTTTTTTTCATTACTCATACTCTGAAAGTAGGTCTGAAGTTGCCTGAGGGGCCTAATTGAAAGTAAAACTTTCAGCCCTAGGGAGAATCGCTTTCTACTGACAGCTGTCAAATTATAAAAAAAACAAGTTCTGTTTTATTCAACCATGTTCCAACTTTCTAAAGTCTTTCTGACTGCAAAGAGGTCGTTGAACCAAATTCCAACTTTTTATTCAGCAAGTAGGTTGGAAACCCATTACAACACGGTAAGAAGTTTAAAAAGTCTAATTAGAGCGCAATGTAAAATTTAAATTTAAATAACATAAAGATAGTATTAAATAAATAATATATCTTCTAAATTACTTGCTTAATATATAGCTTCAACTATTTATTTAAAATAACATAGATTTGAGCAAACAATTTACCATTTTTTAAATTATGAGAATGAAAACAATGGCTGAATAATGCTGGCAAGGCGTAGCCAAGGCCCGCCAGAGAAAAAGAAAAAAAAACCGGGAAGGCGGCAATTCAATCTTCATTTTCACTAATTTTTCTTTCATGTTTTTATTTTTACTTTCCTTGTATTCGTAATGAAAAGCACAGTGTTTACCTCGGGTGAAAGTCTTTTAAGTCCCTCAAGCTCCATTGGCGCCCTCGCTTACGCTCTGGCGCCAAACCCGTCTCGGGACTCAAAAAACGTGACTTTCAACACTCAGGTAACAATGTACTATTGAATATCAGTAGAGCAAAGTAGTAGGTATCTGAAAATCGATTGGTTTTTGAAGATATAAAATGTGGATCAATTGTGTCATACGCATTTATTTTTTTACAGCGAACACAAGTATATATCTTGTCTTCGTTGTAAATGAACCATCTTAGATAAAACAAAACTAAATACCATGCTTAGGTTGTTTATAGATACTTTTTGTAAACACACAATATTATTCGATCCAGCCAGCGCGGGTCTATTCCTACAACACAATTCGTTCAGGCGATCGCTGAATCTGCGTTCGTTTTTAAATTCAATTTTTAAACTAAAAATTGAATATTTGAAAATCGAACGCAGATTTATGCTTGAACGTAAGTGTTTCAGGAAAAGATCCGCCAAATTTAGGCATTGAATCTAGAATGCAGTAGGCAGAAGTAGGTACTAATAAGAACTGCGAGTGTTGGTGCAGTTATTATTTTTCTATAGGAAAATAGGTAAATTCCAAGTAATAGTATAATGAGAATAATATTGAATGGGAAATAAGATTCTGCAACTAAACCCGGTATTTCTATGATAAATTCACCCAGTTCAAACATTTATTAGCCAGATTACCCGTGATGTTTCCCGCTATCGGCACGTAAGTCCTCTTACGAATTGTTGAAGCACGTGAGCCGAATGTGGGTCATTGATACCAGAACGTCTCCACTTGAGCACATCCCGGACACTCTACCAAATTCCATACAAAAGCCATGCACTTGTCGTTAAGTCTCAAAATAAAGACGTTTTGTACACACTACACACTCGTTTGTGTTTGTGGCGTTTTTCGTATTCAAATCAGAAAGGATTGAAACGGGCACGGTGAGGTGCAGAAGGCCGGTTTTTGGTAAGGCCACAGTGTCCTACATAGTATTATTATAATGTTCTGTAACTTGAGGATGCTGAGGAGTACCTCAGCGTCCTCAAGTTACAGAACCTCAGAACCTCAAGTTAGAGTTTCAAGTTTCAAATCTACTCTTATGAGTACATAAGAGTAGATTTGAAACTTGAAACTCTCAATGTTGACAGTTGAGTTGGTGACAAAGATAGTTAGAGAAAGAGAGTAGGGAAGGGGTTGGTGCTTACATTGTTGTGTTTAAGTGTTTATATATTAAATTTTACTAATTAGGTATTCGATTTTTATATTAATTTAAATTTAAATAAAATAAAAAGATGAACATGAAATGATTCAATAAATATGTTATTTTATTTATCAAACATCATCACCTCCTGTCCCTGTGAGTAGTGAACGAATAGGTAGTAGATAGATAAATAACTAGATACCTACTATGTATGTACGTAATTGGTTATTTTCTAAACCATTGATTATGTATTAGACGATTTCTGTTCGCACTCATTGGAAAAGGTAATAATGACAGGCAGAAATGGGTAAGTAAACAATACATATACCTAACCTACTATACCTTAGTACCTAATTATTACACATAAGTTTATTCGTTATGTGTGCACTTGTTATCGATTTCAAAAAATCTTACACCATTAGAAAGCCAAATTATCCTTGCGTAATAAAGGTACTAGCGACCCACCCCGGCTTCGCACGGGTTGAAAAATGACACCGGTGCGAAGCTGGAGCGGATTGCTAGAATAATTATTTTGGAACAGACACCAAACTTGTAAACCTTAATTACAGACAAATGGTTTAAAAAGTTGGGTGAAAACCTCTTCCCAGATTAAAAGAAGCCTGTTATAGTTGACATCCCGGTTGGTACCAAGAACTAATAAAAAAAATCGGTTGTCTGTAAAGTCGGTTTACTGACGATAGTTGAACGTGATAACGTCATAAGAAAATACTGATGAAATGGTTGCATTTTTCAAAAGAAAATTTTAGTTTTACTGAATTGAATTGAATGTGAATGAAACTGAATGATACTGAATGAAACTGAATGAAACTGAATGAAACTGAATGAAACTGAATGAAACTGAATGAAACTGAATGAAACTGAATGGAACTGAATGAAACTGAATGAAAATCCGGACCCGGACCCGGACCCAGACTGAACCCTTACCCTTACCCTCATTTACCTTTACCCTCATTTACCCTAACCCATTACGGGCTCGGGCTCAGGTAAATGGAACGACGAAACGACGTAACGACGCATGAGTCATGTTTTTTCGTGCGTGCAGCCGGCTCCATCGATTTATAAGACGTTATCACGTCAAAAAAAGTTTTGAAAAATGAGGTTTTACTCTTGGTTTTCGTCCATTATCCACCTCCACTGCTTGCTTGCATAAAGCCTTGCGCACATCTAGCGCGATGGCGATGACGATCAATGAAACGCTGTCAAATGTAACAGCCATATTTGCCATCGTGCTAGATGTGCGCACAGTCGATTCCAGCAACACGGCTCGATTGAGTGATCACTGAATCCGCGTTCCATTTTCAAATTTTTCAAACAAAAATTGACAACTCACATCGATTGTCGCGATCGCTTGAGCGTTTTGTGTTGCTAGAATCGACGCCTTAATTCCAGTAAAACACTCCACAGTGAATGTTACTTAGATAAAATCACCTCTATTAAAATGTTTTTTTTCTTAATCACGTATATCAAACAACTACTCTACCAGAACATAACTACATATTATTTATAAATATTCTAACTTATCAAATACTAAATGTATTTGACTAGATCAAAACAAACTGAACTGAATTTGACGCGGCCCCGGTTTTAGTATAAAAGCTGGTTTTGGAATCAATGTTTGGAGAAGACTGACAAAATGTCGAGGGGGAGAGTCATATGGTTATCTGGTAAGAGAGTTTTCGATATTAGTTAGCTCCTAGAATTTAATTAAATCTACTTTTCTAGCCGACTGACTAACAGATAACTGCCGTCGGTTAGATGTGAGGTAGCGGTTAGATGTGAGGTATCGGTTAGCTTTACAAAAGGATTTGAACATTAACATTGCTGCTTTTTTATATATAATAATAAAAAGAAATATTATAGACAATCCACACAACACTATCTAGCCCCAAACTGAGCTGAGATTGTACTATGGAAACCAGATAGCTGATATAATACTCAATTGCATTTTTTTTTGTAAATACATACTTAGAATACTGTATAACACCCAGACAGAGAACAAACATCATAAGTTCACCACACAAATATTTGTTCTCGGTGGGGATTGAACCCACGACCTACGGCTCAGAAGGCAGAGCTACTACCAACTGAGCTTAGAGGCCAGTCACTGCAGCCTTGAGCGCAAGGTTGCAGTGACTGGCTGGCGGATCTAGCGCGATGGTGATGGCGATCAGTCAAACGCTGTCAAATATGACAGCGATATTTGACAGCGTTTCACTGATCACCCGATTTTGACATTTATTAAAAAGGATCGTCCTAAACATCTGTGTCAGAGAGATATCTCTAATTTCCTCTAAATATCTCTATTCTTGTCTAAAATGTCCATTATCAAAATCAAATAGAACCGATCGCGGTGTTTATCTAAACTGAGAATTAGTTTGTATAGGATGGTCAAACCCAGGTATCACTAATTACCGAGTTTAAATAAATGGGTTATTATAACGTTGCCAACTACGTAGTGATTTTAATGAAGGTTAACTTAATATTTGGAAGATGGTATTATTCAGCCCCTTACAATCTCCTTAAACATCCTCAGGGATGCCTTGTGTCCCTCGGTTTGGCTGGCGTGGGGCTGCGAGCAACTCGCTACACCCATACCTCACCTGGTAGGCCTACCACAAGCTCTGTCTGGCTCTGGTTTTGAGTATGTGTGAGCGCTCACCAGTGTACTATACTGTGTGTGTGTGACGTTTCGACGTAGGATTTATTTAGTCAACACTCACACAGACTCAAAACCAGAGCCAGAGACATAGACAGACAGAGCTTGTAGGCCTACTGCTGCTACACCCCGCGGGGTGGGTTGCAGTGGGTAGCAGCAGTAGGCCTAGCAGCTTAGCAGCAGTAAGTAGTAAAAAAAAAGTTTAAAGCAGCTTTAATTTTTTTTTTAATTATGGGTTCACAAATTGAAACATGCGCATCACTTACATCTAAAAAACTTGTTAAATTCTTACTATAATTCTGTCTGTGTTCAGCTCTGATACTGGGGAACGCCTTCGCCCAGCCTCTCCCAGAGCCGCAGTATGGCTGCGGACCACCACCGTGCTTCGTGCCACCACCCTGCTTCGAACCGCCATGCTTTGAACCAGCGCCGTGCTTCGAACGAACGCCGTGCTTCGAACCAGCACCGTGCTTCAAACCAACGCCGTGCTTAGAACCAAGCCCGTGCTTCGAACAGGCGCCGTGCTTTGGACCAACGCCGTGCTTAGAACCAAGCCCGTGCTTCGAACCAGCGCCGTGCTTCGAACCAAGCCCGTGCTTCAAACCAGCGCCGTGCTTTGGACCAGCGCCGTGCTTCGAACCAAGCCCGTGCTTCGAATCAGCGCCGTGCTTCGAACCAAGCCCGTGCTTCAAACCAGCGCCGTGCTTTGGACCAGCGCCGTGCTTCGAACCAAGCCCGTGCTTCGAACCAGCGCCGTGCTTTGATCCAGCGCCGTGCTTCAAACCAACGCCGTGCTTCGAACCAAGCCCGTGCTTCGAACAGGCGCCGTGCTTTGGACCAACGCCGTGCTTCGAACCATCACCGTGCTTCAAACCAGCGCCGTGCTTCGAACCAAGCCCGTGCTTCGAACCAGCGCCGCGCTTCGGACCAGCGCCGTGCTTCGGACCAGTGCCGTGCTTCGAACCATCGCCGTGCTCCGAACTATCGCCGTGCTCCGAACCATCGCCGTGCTACCAGCCCAGCCCCCCACAACCTGAACCCTATCCCCAGCCTCTACCCCCTTTCTCGGGCTCTGTCATAAACATCTCGCCTTGCAATCCGGGTGAACCGCAGATCAACTATGCGTATGGACAGGCTCCAGCAGGTAAGCTCTTAAAGTTCTGTGCCTACTGGTAAGGTGATTGTGACTCATCATCGTTATTTGCAACGGCTTCCCCAGTCCACTTTTAGATATCAGCTATGATCTTGGAAGTGTTTTTTGATGGGAAAGTTTATAGGTACATACCGTGTTAAATTGCAGGTACGATGGTTGTGAGACCAGGTCAAGTTCGCTTCCAGCAGCCTCCTCCGATTATTGTTCGCCCGGGACAGATCCAGCTACCGAAGCCGCCTCCAATATGGGTGAAGCCAAATGCCGTCCAGCCACCCACACCAGCGCCCATCACCGTAAAACCAGCACTAGTCCAGGTAAAGCAACAATAATAAGCATGAGAGCAAGACCGATACTGAAATAATGTGAAATACGACTTAGTTTCAGAGCTTCCATGGGCGTAAAAGTTAGTTTCCCACTTCTTCAGAACCATCTGTGGTGACGCATATCACACATAGGAGAGCTTATTTTAATTTTTTTTATCTGTTAGCCACCCACACCGCCTCCGTTCTACGTGCCAGTGCCATTAGTGCAGCCGCCTACACCACCACAAATCGTGGTCAGGCCCCCTCCAGTGCCGGTGCCTAGGCCTGCTTCCATAAAAGTAAGTTTACAATGTCAAATCCAATCAGAAAAAGGCAAAAGTCAACATTCTGGACTCTGGCGTTCTCTGTGTCGTAATTATGACGTTCGACTCATGGCGGCATCCCCTCCGTTTATGACGTAACAACAAGCATTATTGACGCGACAGCCATAATATGGCTGTCGCGTCAATAATGCTTGTTGTTTGCGACTCATATTATGACCACAGACAATGAGCGATCAGTCGCATTACGGCAAATGGTAATAAATCACGTCATACCACAGCTCTAAATATATACGACTAACTGTTCTTTCAGGTGCAACCACCACCCGTGCAAGTGCCGCCACCAGGTTCTCTGATCGTGAAGCCACCCAGGATCACCGTTTCTTCTCCCCCCGTCATTTGCTTCCACCCAAACACTCCTGTCTTCCGTACCATTGGATGTGCTAAAGTCAGCCCAACCGGCAGAGGTCCATGTCCCTTACCATGGTCCATACCATTGTGTCAGGCCCCTGAGTGCAATTCAAATGGATGTGGGTCCGGATCCTCAAACCCAGGAGCATATGAGATAGGTCCATGTGGCAACGCTATCTCTGTGTCCGCCAGCTCATTGGACTTCCCCCCGCCACTATTTCCCCCATGCCCATGTATGCTGTAAATATATTATATCATCTTGTAAATAGGCTAAATTTGTATATGTGTGAATGATTGAAATATAAGACGGGTACGATAAGCATTCAACTTTTGGTTTTATTATTAACCCAGCTAAGGTTCTCTGTTTCAAATCTTGCAGTTTTTTTCTTCTGTTAGTTTAATAGTAAGCCTCAAAAAGTAGTTTTCTTCTGATATAGAAAGTCAAAGATATATAAAAAAACACAAAAGAAAAAGTCATTTTCAATTGATCACAACATTCACCACTGTTCAGTAGAACAGTGGTGAATGTTGTGATCAATTGAAAATGACTTTCCACTTCCACTTTCCACTACTAGTTACTACTACTACTAGGTACTAGGTACTAGTTTGTTCCACTGTTGAACAGTAGTTCAACAGTGGTACAAACAACAGTGGATCTGTAAGAAAAGGAATTAGGTACCTACCTACAACTGAAAAATTATACACTACACCGCCTGTTACACTTCTATTGCGTTATGAAAAAGCATCCAGTAGGTTATACTAACACGTAACATTAAGTAACAATATAGTTAAACGTTTATTTCACCATTCATCATTCCCAGCACTACGTCTCCCACCAAGACGATGACTAGTAGTTTTGTTTATAGCAATAGCTTCGTGAAACTGTCGCTAATCTGTTGTAACGCTGAGTTCAGCCTTGCGCACATCTAAGCGTTCTGACACATAATATAAAGAAGGAAACATAACTGTGATGGTCAGCGTCACGTACTTAAAGTATTTTACTTAAGGTGGCGCGATTTATTTATAAAATAATTATTCTGTATTAAAAAAAAACTTTGATTCAAAGCTTCCAAATCTCTTTCCAAATTTTCCCAATATCTAGATTCCTATTATCACAAATTTTATATTTTTGTAACGTTTAACAATCTGACATAGTTAGAAAAGCGTTTTTTGAATAACACGTTTTATATATCTTCATATCAATCAATTATAGGAAGTAAAAACTCAGTATTAAAATAATTAGATAAACCATTTAAAAATTCTCAATAGGCCATCAACTTGTTATGCTGACTGTAGGTATAAGCACGGGAACCTAGAGTTTCCAAAAAGTAAGCAATTTTATTGCATTGCTAAGTGAAGCCCAGACGATTCATCAAATAGATGAAAGAGAAAACGATGATAATAAATCATGCTCTATATTATAATACAACAGTTTCACAGTACCGTTACATCTCTATATAGGTACTTACTCTCAAGGATCTCCTTCTTATTCAGAAAGCTTCCTGTTTTTTCGTGTTCAGTGGTATTCAAAAATGACAGGTTGCAAGCTTATTGCCAGTGCTAAAATCATATTTTTTATACCATTTTATGAGCACATAAAAGGATAGGTAATTTTTTACCAATGCATGGGAAAATTTGTCTGTACGCACGACTAGGCTCAAACCCACGAATTATAAACAAGAATACGTACTCACTAGACCAAGAGTACTAGGGGCCCGAAGTGTCTCAAAAGTTCATTAACACCACCACGGTCGATACCGGTCGCGTGTAGGCAAACATTAATCATGTACCCAATTTATCTGCTGCTTAATAAATGGACTATTTCCAAATGAATTAACGACGGCAACACCTTTTAATGTTAACAGAAAGCTTACTGTTTTATTTATTACGAGAAAAGGTCATGGAACGAGTACTATGTTAGGTAGGTAGCCTACTTGAAGTTGACTAGTTAAGCGTGTACCAATTAATTATCAATATTTTTTAGCCCACACATCATCGTCCGTCCACACTGTCCTCAGAAACAACCTTCAATTGTGTTACACTGCGTACATCAATCTGGAAAAATATTGACTGTACTGTCTTCTTCGGGAAATCTTTATCCTTTTAGTAAAATAATAAAAAAGTTTTTTGACAGCACGAAACACGACAACCAAACAACTCATTTTACTGCTTTGGCTATAATGATAAATTACGCTAGCTAGCGTAGGTAATCTAGGCATAATCTAGCGCATAATCTCTCATATCATTGGCTAATGTGGCAGTGACAGTGACATTTTCCTACAGAGATTTTCCGACGGATGTTGTTTATGGAACCGGGCTTACTCAATTTATGAACGCAACTGTACGCAACGGACGATGCGCGGCAAAAACAAAAATAAAATTTTTGCATGTTTTTAATCGAATTTAGAACTCAATCACTATGTTAATATGGGCTATGGCGCCCGGCAAGGGTTATATTCCGAAAGTTAGTTATACGGCTCCCAAATTGAATTCATTCATTCAGGCGTGCTGGTTATTTTTATTACAAAAAGTAAGTTATCGTTGGTCGTATATGTTTATTTGAATATTGATTTGTTTATTGGTGTCTGATTCGTTAATTTAGATGGATGTTTCGAATTATTGGTATCGTGAGGTGAGGTTCTTTTCAAATATACTGCTTGGAAGATGACGAGCACGCTCTACTTTTGTCTTTTTGCATTGTCTGTTCAAAACTATGTATCGAGATCAAAGGTTTCTTTATTAAATAAGCTTATATTTCTTTCTGAGATTGCGGTTAAAGAATAATCTTATAAAAATTGTTTTATTATAGCCTTTATTTTAAATGGAAATTAAAAAACAAAACCATAAACTTGCGCTATAGAAGTGATCCTGCTGAAACGTCATTATAGCAGGATTACCATTGTGGCCCGTCGACGTAGAATGGCGGCCGGGACAACAAAATGGCGGACATAATTAGCTTGTTTCGAAATTATACGCGATTTTAATAGTGTCCTTTGAGAATACTTTGATGGAAAATTGTTTGTGGCATAATACTTATTAAGTGAAATTTAAGGAAAATAATGTGAACCTTTCTTAGTAATAGGTATACCTATAAGATGAAATTTTCTATTTAGGCCACCCACGTAGTGTGATCACTGATCACCCCTGTGGCACAGTGGGTGACGAATGCCTGGTTCTTAAAATCTACGAGTGTTCGATCTTATTCTGTATAGATATGATATATCCGGTTCTTCGTTATATAATCGGCTATTAGACGCCAGAGGCGACGACCCAATTCCACGTACCACATTTTTTCTACTAGTGTGACTCTTCTTTTTTTTTTGAGTGTTACTACCATAACATAAAAAATTACCAATTTTTCATGTTATATTTTTTATGAGGACCTTTAGTGGACAATGACCTTTAGCTAGCTAAATGCATTGAAATTCAGCCAACCCTCAGAATTAACGCCCCGTATAAATCAACGCGCAGGTGTTTTCATAAAAACAGTTTTATTTTTAATTAAAATGGCTAAGGAAGTGGTAGAAACCATTTTTCAGTAGATCAAGCTTTACCAACTTATTAAATAGGTGGTCTTAAATATGAGCCTCATATTTTTTAACTGAAGCCGTCTACTTCCTTTGACGTTGCAATATCTTTCAGTCTTAGAAATAATATTGAACAGTAATTAATATTTAATACTAATTAAAGTCACTATCAAACTTATACTGTGTTTGGGATGATCCTTTAAATTCACTATGTAGGTAGCTATTTGGTATTTTATGCGAAAAGATTTTTCGGTGTGCGATGGAAGGTATACTAAAAACATTGTTTTACTTTCAAAAGGGGTAAAACTTACCACTTACCGTTCACCAGACCCTCCTAAATATTTGTGGCTTAGCCCACTTTGGGACCGGCGGGACATAGACAAAATAAATACTTATATGCAGCTATTTATTTGGCGCCTTTTTCGTTAAGTAAGTAATTCCATACCTGGAAAGTTTTTGATATTCCCGCTTTCAGTAATAATTTTTTTAATTTTTTTTAATGAATGTCAGTTACTCGTACAGTATACGTCTTAAGGCGGATTTTGAAATATACAAATAAATCCGTCGGGTAAAGATATATCCAACTCTTTTTTAGCCTGACTGTCAAATAGGGGCTGACTGACAACAATCGGGCTTTACATTATTATCAATGACGTACTCGAATTGAAACCTGACGTGAGGAAATCGGTGAATCGTAGACCCTAAAAATTTTGAAAATATGTATGAAGCGCATGCACGAAAGGAGCCTCTTTGAGGCGCACTTAAAATCCTTTCACCGATTGGTTCGAAATAATCAGTGACACGATAAGAAGAATGACGTATTATATGTATTCAGTATATTTATTGCCTTATTATGTATGTAAATATAACAGTGTCAGATCTTAGAACTAGTTTTTGAATCAATACATAATTTACCTGTAAGGGTGTTGCAATACTGTAGAAGCGGGCCGATATTATTATAAGTACGAAGATTTGTAAGCAGGTTTAGTATGACGGCGTAGAAGCAAAAATAATAAAACTGCAATTCATAAATGTCAAACTGTCAAACTTGTGTCAATGCTTTGAGGGAAAGGTAATTCTCGTGCATTAAAACTAAATATTTTAGTCCATTATTGATATTTGTGTGTGACTACTACTACTACTACTACTAAAAAATGGAAAATGATATCGAATAAGGTTACATGTAGTAGTAGAGACCTAAAATTAGCATCATTATCTCTTTTTTAACCATAGGCGATGTTTAATATCAGCCAGTGTAGTGGGCGTTCTCAAAAACTTTCAGACCCTTTCGATTGAAAGTTTCATTCGTTCAAACTTTTCATTTCGCTTCAATATTGATGTGCCTTGCGAAGTTCAGGAGTTAATATTTGAAAGGTATCATGAGAGATTTGAAACGTTGTAGCTTTAGAAAGCTTTTTATCAAGCTTGCTACTATTTTTTTATACAACTAGCTGATGGAACGATCATATTAGTAGCCCACCTGATGTTAAGTGGTATCACCTATAACAAAGCATTGCCTCGTAGGTCACGTCACGAACGTGCCCTACGATGCACTGCCCTGCGTCCGTCAACTTGAGGCATATAACAGACGTTCAGTCTCACATGCGTAGCGTGTGCTGTCTTTGAAACTTTTGCTTTTGTATTGTTATTGTTACGAGCGGGGGGTCTATTGAACAATGAAAGTCGATTTTTACACAACGAACACTTATATTACCACTCAAAGCCAAAACTTTATTAAAACACAATAAAACACAGCACACAATAAAACACAATACAAGACAAGACACTTATTCACTCTTCGCACTCGAAACGTTCACTTCTCTAGCTTAATAAAAACTGTCCCACGATTCGAGCGATTCTCTATTTATAGCTCGTCTCATTATTCGAGCATGTTCGTCGAACCCTCTAGAAACACCCGGAACTTGATTCTCAATTGTTCACGTAATGTAGTTCCGCCATTTGTCAATAGATGGCGCTCTCTGCCACCCAACTCGTGAGTAGTTCCTCCTCTCGGTAACAGATGGCGCTAGGCGTTAGGCTACTGCGCAACACTATCCCCTCCTAAAACATGCTCGTCCCGAGCATCATTGGACCCATAATATCGCGCCAATCAATCAACATGAACAATTTTAGGTTTGCCTCGCAAACCCTTCTTGATTCGGTACGTGACATCGTTCATCCTGGTTACCACACGGTATGGTCCGTCCCATTTTGCTTGTAATTTAGGAGACTTCCCCTTACTGCGGACTGGATTGTGCAGCCACACCAATGAACCCTCATCAAATCCCTGATTGTTCAAGTTTCGGTCATAGCGGGTTTTCATTCTTTCAGACATTTGCTGGCTGGATTGTCTGACATTTTCATATATGTCGTTCATTTTATGGCGTAGATCACTTGCATAATCCGTTATGGCGCGCGGAGAGTCTGGTGGAATGCCAGTGATCAAATCTGCAGGCAATCGTAGTTCCCGTCCGAAGTTCGCAAAGGCGGGAGTGACTGTTGTGCTCTCATGCACCGCACTTCGATATGACAACAAAAATGGCTGGATATGCTTATCCCAATCATTCTGTCGGTTCGCCACCACTTTTGCCAGATATCTTTCCAACGTTTGATTGAATCTTTCCACCATTCCGTCAGACTGTGGGTGATATGCAGTAGTTCTCGTTTTATGAGTACCCATTACTCGGCATGTCTCCTGGAAAACTTGAGACTCGAAATTTCTTCCTTGATCGCTGTGGATTTCCAAGGGTACTCCAAACCGACAAAAGACTTCATGGACTAATTTATCTGCTACTGTCGTTGCTTCTTGGTTCGGAATAGCGAAAACTTCTGGCCATTTGGTGAAATAATCCATGACGACTAGGAAGTACTTGTTCCCATTCTCGCTCACAGGGAATGGCCCAGCGACGTCCAGTGCTATGCGCTCCCAGGGTGCTCCAACGTTGTATAATTTGAGCGCTCCCCTACTGCGTGTGTGAGGTCCTTTCACAGCTGCACAACTCGTGCATTTCCGGCACCAGTCTTCTACGTCATCTCTGCAATAGATCCAATAAAATCGTTCTCGTATTTTTAACAAAGTCCTTTTTACTCCCATATGACCTCCTGAACTTCCCGTATGATAAAGTTGCAGAACGTCAGGTACCTTTGATTTAGGTACAACCATTTGTAGATGACAGTGGTCTCCTCGATTATTTTCCCATTTGCGGCACAATACTCCATCTTGGATAACCAGACTATCCCATTGTGCCCAATAACTTTTCGTTGTTGTACTCCTTCCGGCAATATCACTCCACTTAGGCTTAGGAGTACCAGCTCTTAACCATTCTACAATTGGTTTGATGTCGGCGTCTTCTGATTGTGCTTGCTGCAGGGCTTCTTTCCATTCGACACTTAAGTCAGTTCTTAGCATCCTGATGGGTATCGCTTCTTTAGATTCTTGCTTGACACAATGCTTACAGTTTTCCGGACAAGGTCTTCTTGATAGGGCGTCCGCATTACCGTGAGATTTGCCACTGCGATGCTCAGTATCATAGTTAAACTCCTGGAGTTGTTCGATCCATCTTGCCACCTGCCCTTCGGGATTCTTAAATTGTAGAAGCCACTTTAATGCAGCATGGTCCGTGCGCAGATGAAATTTACGTCCCAGCAGATATTTACTGAAATGTTGTAAGGTCTTAACTACTGCCAGCAACTCCCTTCTGGTAACACAATAATTTCTTTCTGGTTTTGATAACGCTTTGCTGAAGTAGGCTATCACCACTTCTTTATCTTCTCTGCGCTGAGATAGCACACCACCGATTCCGGTATTACTTGCATCTGTATCTACGATGAACATGTTTTCTGTGTCAGGATAACCTAGAACCGGAGTATCACACAGCCGTTTTTTTAATTCCTGGAAAGCAAGGTCGCATTCCTCGTCCCAGCTAAAAGTCCGCCTCTCTTCAGTGAGTTTGTGTAACGGCTTAGCAATATCAGTGAAGTTTCTCACAAAACGTCGATAATACGAGCACAGTCCTAAAAATGCTCGGACCTCAGTCTTGTCTTTTGGAATTGGCCAATCCTTGACAGCCACGACCTTTTCCGGATCAGTTTGTACACCTTCCTCAGAAATCACGTGACCCAGGAAATTCACCTGCCTTCTGAAAAACTTGCATTTCTTGGGACTCAACTTTAGATTGGCAGCATGAAGTTTCCCGAGCACACGTTCCAAGTTTTGCAGATGTTCTTCAAACGTTCGACCCACGATAATGATGTCATCCAAGTAGACCAGGCAGGCGTCCCCAATTAATCCAGTGAGTACCAGTTCCATTAACCGTTCAAATGTCGCAGGGGCGTTGCACAATCCGAAAGGCATTACATTAAACTGCCACAAACCTTTCCCTGTAGAAAATGCAGTCTTTTCCTTATCCTTCGGGTCTATTTCTACTTGCCAGTAGCCACTTTTCAGGTCAAGAGTGGTAAACCACTTCATTCCCGTTAGTGTATCCAGTGTGTCATCAATTCTCGGTAGTGGATAACTGTCCTTCTTAGTAACTTCATTAAGTCGGCGATAATCCACACAAAACCGCATGCTGCCATCTTTCTTTTTTACTAGCACAACAGGAGAGCACCATGGACTAGTCGAAGGCTCTATAACTCCATCCCTTACCATATCTTCGATCATAGTCTCCACTTCTTTCTCTCGAGCTACTGGTAATCTTCTCGGGCGTTGGCGGATAGGTGGTTCATTACCGGTATTTATCGTGTGTTGAACTAATCCAGTCTTTCCAATGTCAGCATCGCATGAAAAGAAAAGGTTGTCAAACCGAGACAACATCTGCTGCGCCCTTTTGACTTCTTTTTCCGAAAGATCCTTGTGGCAATTTTCTAGGAATGACGATATATTGCTTTTGCCAGTTTCCTTGCTGCTGGATAATTCTTTACAGTTACGCATCCAGGCCACTTCTTCGCAGGTTCCCATTACCATTCCTTTTTTAATGAGATGTTCCTTATTACTTGGATTCAGTACCCGTACCGCTGAGATGTTGGTAGCCTTCACCAAAGTTCGTGCCATAATCCATGGTACCTCGTTGTCTGATCCTTCCAACAGTACACATCGATTCTTTGTCTGAGCTTGTGATAAATTTACTGGAACAATGGTTTCTGACCGTGGAGGAAGAACGGTTCTTCTTGAACAATAGATTTTCCCAGATGATCCACCTTCCATAAAGATTTCTTCCAAACCACATTTCAAAATTCCTTGCTTAACGTCTATTTCACAACGGTGTTTTCGCATAAAGTCCAAACCCAGAATACAATCATCCATTATATTTGCAATGATGACATTATGCTGGAAAATCCTTTCACCCAACTTCATCTCCACTAGCTTCTCACCTCTGACGAGTATGTGCTGACCGGTTGCTGTTAGGAGCTGGATTCGGTCACAGTTGTGAAAGAGGCCCCCAAGAACGCGGTTTGCAAGTTGGGAACTGACTACTGTTGGAGAAGCACCAGTATCCAATGTCATCTTACAAGGTATTCCGTTAATTTGGCCTGCGATGATCAGGCTATTTCCATCATGAGCTTGTGAAATCCAAATTCTTGGGGCTCTGTTAATACCGGCCAGCACTCGCCCCGCAGCCCTGGCGTTTACTCGTTTCCCTGTTGCTGGTTGGTGGAAGCAGTCTCCTGTTCTCCCTGTTCACGACGTATTCCTGAAACTGCTCGCTTAGGGCAATTAAATCTCAAGTGCCCCTTTTCTCCACACTCAAAGCATTTAGGGCTATTTCTCGGACGATACTCACGAGTGGGTGATGCTACCACTTCCCTGATGCGATGTGCTCGATGGTCCTGACGAACGGCTTCTACTTCCAAAGCATGGGCGAGGGCGTTCTTCAAAGACTCATGATGTCCCAGTCTCACAGCAGCTCTCACCTCCAAGTCGCGAATCCCATCGATAAAAGATTGCACCAAAATTCCATCGATAAGCGCAGGTGAAGATTGGTATGCCTTTCGGACCATTTTTTCCACTTCCAGAGCCCACTGCTGCAAGCTTTCAAGACTGCGTTGGGTCCTTTCTTTCAGTTGGGCGCGGAATACGTGCTCCAGATGCGTGTCACCATAACGAGATTCCAGCGCGTCCAGCAGCTGCTCGTAGGTTACCTCCTTTCCTTCCAACACATTGAGGGCCTGGTCACGAAGTGCCAAAGTCAGTGCAGTCATCGCCTGATCCGTGGTCCATCCATTTGCTTTACTCACTGCTTCCAGCTGAATTTTGTAGGCTGACCATGATGAAGTCCCATCATAGGGTGGCACCTTGAAACCCTTACCCACAGGCGTAGCTACCACAGAAGCCACGTTTCCTGCTCCAGCTTTAAGCACACCCAGAGCTTTCTTTACATCAGCAATCTGGGTTTCCGTTTCGTAGATACGGCTTTCCTGATTTTGGACCTGTTCTTTTACACTTTGCAGGTCTTTGTTAACAGTCACCTGCAGGTCTTTCATAAGGCGAACTTGCTCCTCCATCAGACGGTTTTGCTCCACTTGTCGACGGGTCTGCTCCTCCTGCCGACGGTTCTGTTCATCCATCAAGCGGGCTTGCAGCTCCTCATGCCAACGGTTCTGCTCCTCCTGCCGACGGTTCTGTTCTTCCATTAAGTAGGCCTGCCGCTCCTCCTGCCGACGGGTCTGTTCCTGCAGCATGGCCATCAATGCTGCCAGATCACCTGATGCAGGAGCCTGGACCTTCGATAATGGTAGAATTCCAGATGTCCCAGCAGCTGGCTCCGTCAGCAGTTCAGGGTCCCGACGAGTTGCTTGTGACGGAGAACTTCCCATCCGTCTTGCATCCATTTCCTGTTGGCGTTGACTTCTCGTCCTCATACCTTCAGCGTCGTCTTTCGGTAACACCGGCATTGTTCAATCCCACTTCTGACACCAATTTGTTACGAGCGGGGGGTCTATTGAACAATGAAAGTCGATTTTTACACAACGAACACTTATATTACCACTCAAAGCCAAAACTTTATTAAAACACAATAAAACACAGCACACAATAAAACACAATACAAGACAAGACACTTATTCACTCTTCGCACTCGAAACGTTCACTTCTCTAGCTTAATAAAAACTGTCCCACGATTCGAGCGATTCTCTATTTATAGCTCGTCTCATTATTCGAGCATGTTCGTCGAACCCTCTAGAAACACCCGGAACTTGATTCTCAATTGTTCACGTAATGTAGTTCCGCCATTTGTCAATAGATGGCGCTCTCTGCCACCCAACTCGTGAGTAGTTCCTCCTCTCGGTAACAGATGGCGCTAGGCGTTAGGCTACTGCGCAACATTATTTTGTTTTGCATTGCATACGTCTGACTAAGTGAAGTGGCACCACACTGGAATTTCACTGCTATTATTTTAGACTATTTTTGATTTGTAAAAGGATCATATAAAAAAAACCGAGCCGTAGTTTGTTGCCTGTTCTTCTAGGCTTGGTCGCGTGGAACTGGCACCTAGACTCACCTAGCTTTAAGACGTTTCAAAGTGTAAGTGTAAAGTGTTGTATCGTATTGAATAAATTTTATTGAGTTGAGTTTGAGTTTGCCAGTAATTTCACCGGCACCCCCTTCAAACCGAAACAGCAACGCTGCTTCACGGCAGAAATAGACATTGTAGGTACTTTGAGCAGCTGACATTCTTATAAAAAAAAAGCAATGTATGAAAATGTTCGTCACCTTAGAGTCGGTTTTCGCTTGCACCAGTGCCTTGATCATGAACACATTTTGACATAATTTGTGACGTTAACTTATCGGTGTATTCTGTCTATTCAGTTTCAAAAGGTAGTATGTGATCGTGATACGTTGAACAAATCAAGTTGAAAATCGACGAACATTTTCATTCCGCCACTAAACATCATCGATATAGATTATAGACAAAAACTTGTCCAACAAATATAATGCCTATCCGTGTATGACGTGTAGTTTCTATTTGTACCTGTACCTATCTGTTTGAATTCATTGTTTGTCAATCGTGGATATAGCATGTTGGTTTATAATTATAGGTAATCCTTTTATATCGCTGTGTATATTAGCCTGATATGATCCCGTCATGACGATTTTGGGTATGGATTTCAGGCACGACTATTAGCATGTAGTGTAGCTAGATAATTTATTATTTAATGCCCCGCTTGCCTTTAACCACGCACGTGGACTAGAAACTAAAAATTGTAACAAAAAGCCTTGTATTCTTTGTCCCTAAATTCATAAAAGAATGCCATTCAAGGGACAAAATTACCTATACAAAACACAGCCAAGTTTCGGTCAAGTCAGTAGGCCTACCACAAGCTCTATCTGGCTCTGTCTCTAGCTCTGGTTTTGAGTCTGTGTGAGTATTGACTAATAAATTCTGAATTTTCTATAAATTCTACTCTACTAAGTCGAAACTCTCACACACAGACTCAAAACCAGAGCTAGAGACAGAGCCAGACAGAGCTTGTTGTGGGCGGTGGATTTTTATGAAGTTTTGTCTTTCTAGTATGACAACACTGTGGATAAATCCTATGATAGAGAGAAAAAAAACAATTGGGCTTACTCAGAAAATAATCATAACCCTCCTTTTCGCTTCGCCGTAGTCAGGTAAAAACAAATACTATAAGCGATAAAAATTAAAGCGTATTAAAGCTTATTGCTTCCATAAATGACAGAAAATAAACTACCATCTACCTACCGTCCAGTAAATTTTTAAAGCTACGTGCGACCGACGCTGCTATTGGGAAACCCCAGTAGGCCTACCATGAGCTCTGTCTGGCTCTGTCTCTGGTTCTGGTTGTGAGTCTGTGTGAGTGTTGACTAAATAAATCCTACGTCAAAATTTCATTGCTGTTGGTCTTTTCAATAAATTAAAAAAAAAAACGTCACACACTCAGGATACTAGCACTGGTGAGCACTCACATCACAGACTCAAAACCAGCCTACCATGAGCTCTGTCTGGCTCACAAGTGCATTATACTGTGCGTGTGACGTTTTGACGTAGGGTTTATTTAGTCAACACTCACACAGACTCAAAACCAGAACCAGAGACAGAGCCAGACAGAGCTCATGGTAGTCCTACAGGCAAAAGGTTGTGCCGAGTGGAGGTAGTTAGCCGGCACGAAAGCACTGCTCACGACATTGTTACAAGGGATTCAATTGAAATATAATTATACATGTTTGCGCTCGCTCGCTACTGGGAAACTGTCGGGTGTGATTATATGTTTTCAGGGTTCCCTGGGGCAATGGTTAGCTAAACACGTTTTACCAAGTGGCAGAACGTGGCCTCTCAGCTCAGTTGGTAGTTAGCTCTGCCTTCTGAGTCGTAGGTCGTGGGTTCGATTCCCACCGAGAATAATTATTTGTGTGGTGAACACAGATGTTTGTTCTCTGTCTGGGTGTTATATCGTATTCTAAGTGTTCCTATGCATTTACAAAAAAAATGTGTGTAAGTATTATATCAGCTATCTGGTTCCCATAGTACAAGCTCTCAAGTGCAAAAAAGGAGCCTCTTTAAGGCGTACTTAAAATCCTTTCACCACACTTCGTTCAAAATTAAAAAAAGAATCAGTGACACGATAAGAAGAAGAAGTACAAGCTCTGCTTAGTTTGGGGCTAGTGTTTTGTGGATTGCCTAAGAAATCTAACTGAGATGCAAGCAAATTCAGTTATGAATACCAACGCTACTATTATTACTACTATTATTTATTATTATTTAGTATTTAGCGATAAGACCGCCTATTGCTTTTACAAATAGTTGTTAAGTTTTTATGTACCATTGTTTGTTCTTATGTATTTGTGAGCAATAAAGTATTTTCTATCTATCTATTTTACTATTATTTTCCTTGTGTTTATTTTAAATATTTCTACCTACTTTGTTGTCAATTGGATGTCACCTGCCAAGAGGAGGGCGTTACTGGCTGCGACACAGTTTATACTTCTGCAGTCAGTACCGTTTACACTTGTTTTTGTATAACCTTGTACCTTGATACCAAATAAATATATTTTGATTTTTGATTGATTTTGACTATTTTCCGAGGAGTTGCCTTAACGCTGTATAAATCATCTACAATAGATTTAAAGGCTTACTATTTTCCGATGTTACGGAACCTTAATGTAAAAATCCGACTCACCCTTGGCTGTTTTATACTTTTAACACGTTGTTGGCAAACAAAATAGGTGTATTATTAAAGGCACTTGTGGTACTCGAGGCTTTTAGATTGATTATGTCAACTTTTTGTTGCAATTTTATACACTTTGTGTGTACTTTAAATTGTACAGCAGTAGGCCTGCCATGAGCTCTGTCTGGCTCTGGTTTTAAGTCTGTATGAGTGCTCACTCACTAGTGTGTTATACTGTGTGTGGGACGTTTCAACGAAGAATTTATTTAGTATTTACTCACAGACTCAAAACCAGAGCTAGAGACAGAGCCAGACAGAGCTTGTGGTAGGCCTACAGAAACGAGTTCATTGAAACTCTAATATTGGTACGTATTGATTTTCAAAATATTATTACATGCGAATTGAGCATTCGTATTGCATATTTCTCTTGATTTACCTTCAAAGAGGTCGTTATTAAATAATAAATAAATAATGCGGACACTCCACACAGCACTATCTAGGCCCAAACTAAGCAGAGCTTGTACTATGGGAACCAGATAACTGATATATTACTTTTTGTTGTAAATATGTATATACATAGAATACAATATGACACTCAGACCTAGAACAAACATCTATGTTCACCACACAAATATTTGTTCTCGTTGGGGATCGAACCCACGCCCTCCAGCGCAGAAAGCAGAGCTACAACCAACTAAGCTGTGAAGGCAGTCGGATCAAAAATAGTTTGCATGAAAATAAATGGAGGCAATTTCATCACCTCGAAAAATAACCTATGAGTTAGATCTGTGCGTTATCAACCCGTTATCAAACACTTCTACCTAATGCGTCCATAAATCAGTCGGAGATTTGAAAGCTATAATATATCTTCTGCGTGTGTGGAATACATCTCAAGTGAGTACAGTCGGCGATAATATGCTAGTTCGTTTATGAAATAATATCATGATATTACCCTTAGGCATAGAGCACTGGTGGTGGATGGAAGGTCGTGGGTTCAAATACAGTCGCGTCCCAATGTGTTTCCTGACGAAAAATGTATGTTCACTATGCCAGTACTCTCAAACGGTGAAGGTAAACATCGTGAGCAAACTGGCCTGTCGTGGAACTTATATAAGTTCGAACAAAATGTGTCAAGCGTCACGCAATAACGGCCCGCCAGCAGTCTACTTGCGGAAACCAGTCCGCACACCAAGTGCGGATGATGAATTTGCCAACCCTCAAGCATGGAAGACGGGGCTACTATGCTTAATTAAAGAACATTAAGAAGCCTCCATTCCGAAGCAGTAGGTATTTCATGTGACAGCTCATAACTCATCATCCACAGCCCGACTTGACCCACTGCTGGGTATAGGCCTCTCTCTGAATGTGCCACTGTTGACGGTCTTGTGTCTCTCTAATCCATCCATCTTGCCCGCGATGTTCGCCACGATGTCTGCCCATCTTGCCCCATTTCCGTTATGCGATTCCCAAAACATTTGACATTTATTCAACTTCGAATCTCTATCACTAGTACTAGAATATTAATAGGTCTTTTCTTTAAAGAGACGATGAAAACAAAAGTTCAAAATTAACACAATTAAAAGTTCTAGGGTCTTTATAGTGGAAAGAAACCTGAGCAAGAAAAAAACGCTGAACTTTAAAGAAGCTCAGTCATTATAAGAACTTTAAGAAAAGGAACTCACTTCAATCGTTGACTGTACCGCGCAGGTGACTATGGGTTGATTACTTTGTTGTTATTCAAAGAATGGCTTTTGTTAGGACGTTGAAGACTCGCAGTGTCTTACGTTTTATGCTGATGACTGATGATAGGTCCTAAGGGTCTCGACAACTAAACACTTCGATGATTCAACTTTAGTACAAGGAATTCTGGAGTATTTTAC